>CM041628.1:74893729-74906658 GCA_023333625.1 Bothriochloa decipiens
TTTTCATTTTGATATTTGATTGGGGTGTAACGTTTTGTAGGTGGAGATCCTCGCGGTTCAGCTCTCCAAAAGAGAAGCTGAGTTGCTTCAGCAAAAAGAAGAGGTCACAAAATTAGCAAAATCATTAAAACAGGTGCGTTTTACATTGTTGTATAACTTATGTAAATGTGTATTAATAATTTGAGGAATGAGAATCTGTTTTCAGAGGATACCTTGCTCAACATGTGAGAGATCTGCAACAAGTTAACTGTTAAATCTCAATATCTTCTAGAAGGGGTTCTTATGTTCGACTGAGGAACACGCCCGCTGATCATAAAAATAAGTGGCCCAAGAACCCAACTTGGCCCTAACACACTTAACTATCAAAATTATAATAGATATGGAACTATGCACCACTTTGTAGTTCATACTAATACTCATTGCAAAAATGAATCTTGTTGTAATGGTATGGTAGTCCTTCATTTCACCTGACTTCCTGTAATTTAAAAATCACTCACAAATCGACTAGCTACTTATGTGAGCTTAACATATGATTGCCGTAACTTTTTTTCGCAAACATGCACTGGGGCGCAAGTATTTCAATAAGAGGGAAGATTACTTTGGATTTGATTTTCTTACTCATTCTAAACATTATGTTCTGGCATTAATTTCTCTCAGAACAAAATGGGAGCACTATGGGTTTAGCCATCCAGTCTCTGCATTGACATTGCTATTTGTTTACAAGTTTGAGGGTTTGCTCCTTTCTGATCTTGCTCATAGGCTTCTGAAGATGCAAAGAGAATTGTTGAAGAAGAAAGAGCTAATGCTCATACAGAAATAGAAACTGCCAAGAGTGCTGTCCAAAGAGTTCAGCAAGCAGTTCAGGAGCATGAGAAGATGTCCCAAAATACTGGGAAGCAAGTATGGGATAAATTTTTCATTCTCGTTACATTCTAATTGATACAAGCCGACACATAAATCTACTGCTTCTAGTTTAAGTAAAGTTTAGACATACTTGTTAATACATCTTGTCTTGTCTTATATTTATACTATATAATTGCATTATTACATAAATCAGTCTGATCAGTTCTGAAAAACCTGCTTAATTCTCTGGACCTATACAAATTATAAAGTTTAGTTACATGAAAGATTATTTCTGCACATCTGTATGTTCAGTGGCGGAGCCACAGGGTATGCCCCGGCATACCCTGTTTTTCCGACGCAACAAGAAGCACATATATGTATTTTATATGTAAAAAAAAGAAAAACTAGTTATTTTTAGCTATACGTAACAATCTTGAGCTAGCGTCAGCCGCAAAGGCTCAGACCCATGCGGGCATGCAGCCACGCCGCGCAGCCCGTGTGGCCACTGCCTGCCTTTCACGGGATTACGGGAAAGCCTTTCATGGGCATGCAAGTCCCTGATATGGCTTTTCAAACTATTTATATCGTATTTAGGGGATATTGTTTCATTTAATAAAAATTTAAGCCTTATTACCGAATTGGTAAATGTACTTACCGAATTGTGTATAAAATTTTTTGGGAGGCATACCCTGAATTAAAATTCTAGATTCGCCATTGTGTATGTTTGGGATAACCAAGAAGATATGTCCCAGAGTTTCCCGTAGTTGTATTGAACTTAATGCATGCCTTTTGGTTTGTTGTTGGCATTTTTAGTTCAAATCTCACGTGCATATGCTATTATTTGTAACTTGCAGAAGTTATTCCCTTTGTGTATACATATGTGCATCTAGAGGTTTTACATCATTTCAAAATTATAAACAATGTTATTTTCAAACCATTTCCAACTATGAACATGTATGTGATATCTGTTTGATGTTTGGAAGGACATGGAAGAACTAAAGAAAGAAGTTAGAGAAGCCAGGAGGATCAAAATGTTGCATCAGCCCAGCAAGGTTGGGATAATCATACCTACTATACAACTCAGTTTATCAACTGGAGTGTGTATACTCTCTTCGTCGTATGGTCACATGATACATTTTGTGTTTGTCTAGGCAATGGATCTGGAAAATGAAATACGAATTTTACGTAACACATTTGCTGCGAAGTCCAAGGATTGTGTTAATCTTTTGAAAGAGGTATTTTTTTATTGTTACAAATACCTGCTTCAATTTGTTAGTATACTGGAATTTGTATTATCTAGTGTACTGGAAGCAGTTAGTATAAATAGCACAAGCGGGTGCAAAGGCAACATTTTATTCAGAACCATGATGCGTATATACCACTTCTTTTATTTCTGGGGAAAAGCTATGGTACTGCTTGGATCAGTCACAAATAGCGAACTGTGTGTCTCTAGTCACTGCTGTCCTCAGACAGCTTCGAATTGTTTCCTGCAGTAGTGATATTTTGTCGTGTCAAATATAAGACCTTGTTACATTACTGATTGGGAATATGTTTCTGGCAGCTGGAAATGCATAAAAGGTTAAAAGAAAATGGTACCATCCCTTCATTCGATCTGGAGGGTCTCCAATGCTTAGGATCAATGCTACGTATAGTTGATCTGAGTGGTACTCACATGGATTTGTCAAATATTTCAATCCAGTGGTTCCGGATACATCCAAAAGAAAGCAACAAAGAGATTATTTCAGGTGGAATTATGATCTGTCTTTGTCTCAGTCTCTGACTATCTTATCTTCGCAATTCAATTCAGAGTGCCAGTGCTTTTTTACATCTTTTGTTTTGAACCTCTTTAGGTGCCACAAGACCAGTATATGCTCTAGAGCCACATGATGTTGGACGCTATTTGCAAGCTGAAATTGATGTTGGCAGTGAAATTGCAGTAGCAAAGACAGCTGGGCCAGTAGACCCTGGTTTGTTTCATTCGACATATTTTGTGAGCATTATTTGTATGTGTTGGTTATTGCATGACTAACATGTGTTTATCATTGTTAGCAGATGCTGGATTGGTTGATTATGTGGAGACACTCGTAAGGAAACCTGAAACTGAATTCAATGTATGATTCCAGCATCCTTTGCCACTCTATGGCATTTCTTTTGCCCAAATATGCCATGTTGAGATTGCAACTTTTTGAAGTATTCATTCCTATTTACCAAATAAGTAGTCTGAGTCTGCATGACCAGTATATTAGCTTTCATTTTTCAACTGTGCACATGTACTGGTCTTAAACATGTCATGTGCTGCTCTTAATTTGAATAGTGGTAGTGGGCAACATATAGCCATAAATCAAGTCAAGGCACAACCATTAGCCTTGAACGGGTGTTCCTAATTGCCCCTTGTGTCTTATTATAGGTTGTTGTGCTTCAATTGAATGGTGTTGACCAGCCAAAAGAGTCGGTTCATGTACTCAATGTCGGAAGACTACGGATGAGGCTTAATAAAGGGAAGTCAGTAGTTGCCAAGGAATTCTATTCCTCATCAATGCAGGTATGGTGCAGTGCATGAGTAACATCATATCTTCTCCTCTGTTGTTAGATAGTGATTGTGAAGGATTATATTACATATTGGTGCATCTAGTCTTGCATGTCTTTAAGGGTTGTTACAGAGGCTCAGTCCAAGTTGCAAGTGAGATGATTCTCCCTGCCCCTAAAGGTCTTGCCCTTTTTGTTACAGTTATGTGGTGTTAGAGGTGGTGGCGAAGCAGCCTTGCAGGCAATGTTTTGGCGACCCAGAAACGACCTCAACTTGGTGCTAGCCTTCGAGAGCACTCGAGAACGGAACACAGCCATCATGCTTGCTCGGCGTTTCGCTATAGATTGCAATGTATGCGCCTTCGCCAAGCACTATGTGCGAGTCTCATACTGCAGCAACATTTGTTCTTATACCTTACTGAAATGGTTGCAGATCATCCTTGCTGGGCCAGGCGACAAGACTCCCTGGTGAAAGGAAGATGGCACCTGTGATCCGCCGATCCCACCACTCTTAACAATCCACGATTCGTGCAGTGATGTACATCTTGCGTGCACAGCGTGTTTGCACCAGTTCCTCTAATTTTCCTGTTCAGCCTGGGCTGTTGTGCTCTTCCTCGTGTCGTAGGTTTCTGAAAGAAGGCGTCGTGCGCACCGTTTTAACTGCCTCGGCGCCGCCTTTCTGTCTCAGTACTGTGCTGTGTTTCTCGGTCGGAGGGTTGTAGATCTGTTGCTAGGAAATGCGACAGTAATGTAAGCTTGATGCAGTACACGTCTAATTGTGTTGGACATATGTTAGTGTTGATTTTGAAGCAATTGATAGGTAATATGTGAGCGAGGAAAAAAAAAACTTTTCTAACCCACCTCGGATGTTATGTGAGCCCAAATACTGGCTCGCGGGTTTGTCTCTTGTTCAATGATACAATTGCACGATTAGATTTGAAAATAATAAAAAATTGTCTTTAAGGACATATACATCCATGTGCATTTGCCTTTGGATGTATCGGTCACGTGTGCAGCTGGAGAGGGCCCGATGTGCATCCAACCATGATGCACATGGAGCAGATGGGATAAAAATAAAGATACAACTTCATGAGTAGTGAGTAGGTATGTAATTGGTGTTTTTAGAGGAGTTTTATGAACTCAACTCAGTATCTATTTTTTTTGTTCTTGTTCAGCCAATACCCAATAGGTAATTTTGTTATTGTTTGATCAAAACAGGTCAAAGGTGTACATATATATACACAGTATATATTATTTTTTCTCATATACGCATGAGTATTTGTAATTTTTTGTATGTGTAAGAGGCGCGTTAGACACGATAGAGATTCTTGGGTCTATATTTTAATTATAGCAAAATGTACCCACGGTACTCAAATTATTGGCATCTTCTTCCATCCAGTTACTCCAACTATGAAACCGACTAGATTATCTAGATACCTGATCTATTGTCTATGTGCATCAAAGGTCTAAAATCTGCCACGTCAGGGCAAACTTTGCAAAAAAGACCCTATGCCTTTTTCATTTCTTACTCATAGCTCCTTCCTCTTCTTCCCTGTAACCGCCGGTGCATCCCCTGCCCTCCGCTGCACATCCCGCCCTGCACCCCTGCCTCGCCGATGGTGTGCCTCACGTCATTCGAGGACGACGACGACCTCCGCCTGCTGCCGCACTGCTCCCACGCGTTCCACCCGGAGTGCATCGACCCCTGGCTGTAGTCGCGGGTCACATGCCCGCTCCACCGCGCGAACCTCGAGAAGCCCGCTCCGGCGCCGGTGCTGGTGTCGTTGCCGGCGGTGGAGGAGGACATCGAGCTGGAGCTGCTGCGCAGCGCGCCGCCTGGATGCCGCGGTCGCACTCGACGGGGCACTCGGTCTTCGCGGCGGCCGTCGCCGCCGCGGTGGAGGGCGACCACGAGCGGTTCACGTTGCGGCTGCCGGACCACGTGCGGGAGCAGATGCTTCGGTCCCGTGGCCTGCGCCACGCCACGAGCCTACTCGACCTCTCGGAGCTGAGCTCCGAGGGGAGCTCCCGAGGCGGGCGGTGCGTGGCGGGAGCAGCAGGAGGAGGCTTCGGCAACGGAAACGGCGGGAGCAGGCACGACGGGCGCCGGTGGCAGTCGTTCCTGACCAGGACGGTCTCCTGGGGGTGCGGCGGCGGCTCGGTGCGGAGAGTGTGGGACGGGTCCACAAGGAGGGGGAGGGACGATGGCGAGTCCATCCGGAAGGGCGCGGCCTCGCTGCTGCTGGCGGGCCATGGTCTGCGGTGCACGTCGCCCCACCGGGGCTCGGGAAGAATCCGGGGCCGTGGCATGGACTCATGATGCTGGAGGTGGTGGCGTCGCCGGGTCCAGCGACCGGGGAGGTGGAGCGGTTGGTGGAGTGGCGCGAGCACGTGGTGGTGGTGGCCGCAGCTCTGGCTCGCGGCCCCGACGCCCTCCCGCGGCACACCGGCGTCGTGCCTCGGAGCCGGCGCTGCCAAGGTTAGCCCCACGGCAGCGCCCGCGCCCGCATCGTCACCGCGGGTAGCGGAGACCCGCGCCCGCGTCACGACCGGGCAAGACAAGGCGGCTCCAAAGGAACTGGGCGCCGCCGCCATGGCCTCTGCGAGGAGGCGCTCTCGCGATGTGGCTCCTGCACGCGGCAAGGAGGCGGCGCGGGCGCAGGGAGCTCGTCCTGGACACGGCGAGCGGTCGCCCATGCCGGAGCTGCTCTCCATGCCGGCCATGGAGTGAAGGACGGGCGCACCAGCAACTGCTGCCGCGTCCTCGCAAGCAATGAGGCAGCAATGAGCAAAGCAAGCAAGCAAGCAAGAAGAAGAGGAAGGAGCTATGAGTAAGAAAAGGAAAAGACATAGGATCTTTTAGCAAAGTTGGCATCGATGTGGTAGATTTTAGATCTTTGTATGCATAGACAATAGATCAGATACTCAGATAGTCGATTTTATAGTTCAAGTACGTGAATGGGAGGAGCTTAATAATTTAAATGCCCTGGATGCATTGTACTCTTTTAATTAAAACAAATGATACGAAAGGCGGCGCCGACCCCTTGCGTCCACTTCATTCTTGACGAGCTGCAGAGTCTCCGCAATACTTGTCGTCCCTCGTTGAAGCATCTTCGCAGTAGGATTATATATTATATATTATTATATATTATATATTATTATATGTAGTATAGATACGTTGTCTACTGTATTGCCACGTAGGATTTTTAACAATATGGAGGAAAGAGAGGTGAAAAAGAATGAGGTCGTCGTTTCGCGAAACAACCATCTTATGAGCTAAAATTTAGGATTATGAGACAATTATTTTATTATTGTATGAGTTATTATTGTCATGCACTTTATAATCTTTTTTTTCTCTCCAAAAATTAAGAAACTGCGAGTTACTATGACACAACTTAAAGAATAACCACTGTACATATAGTCTATTAAGTCATGTTATATTACATGGCACTATATGAAACTAGGTACGAGACAAGACCGATGTTACACTTAGAAACAACTCGAAACAACACTTGGATCGGGTCATCCGAGTAGCAATCAACGCCCTAGTTATTACTATCATCGTCCACAAGGATGCCGTTGACATCCGTTTGCGCACCCTCCTCCTTGGCCTTCTCCAACGCGCTCACCAGCCTAGCGAGGCACGGTCCGGCGTCTTCGAACTCGTCGGGGCCCCTTGGCGTAAGGTGCTCGCCGACATCGACGGGCACCATGTTCACTTCCTCGAGCAATGCCCTAACACGGCTGCACTGCTCCTCGTGAGCCTCGACGACGCCATCGTGGAGGTGCATCCGCGCCAGGAACTTGAAGGACTCGAAGTCGCAGTAGGACATCTCGACCTTCTTGTCCATCCGCCCCGTCCGGATCAGCACCGGGTCCAGCTTGTCGACGTGGTTGGTGGTGAACACGATTAGCTGCTCCTCGCCGCACGCCGACCAGATGTCGTCGATGAAATTGAGTAGGCCGGACAGGGTGACCTTGCTGCTCTTGGCGGCGGCGTCCTCCTGCTTCTTTTTCGCAGCCGTAGCAGGGTCGCCGCCGTCGCCGTCTTTTCGGCACTCCTCCTCCTCCTTGCTCTTTCGCTTGCCGGTCAGGTCGAGCGAGCAGTCGATGTCCTCGAACACCATGATGGACTTGCTCTTGGTCTCGATGAGCAGCTTCCGGAGGTCGGTGTTGGTCTTCACCGACGTGAGCTCGAAGTCGTAGACATCGTACTCGAGGTAATTCGCCATCGCGGCCACCATGGTGGACTTGCCGGTGCCCGGCGGCCCGTATAGGAGGTACCCACGCTTCCACGGCTTCCCCACACGAGCGTAGTACTCCTTGCTCTTCTTGAACATGTCGAGGTCGTCCATGATCTCCTTCTTCTTTGCTGGGTCCATGGCCAGCTTGTCGAACGTCTTGGGGTGCTGGAATGGGACATGCGTCCAAATGTCTCGGTAGAAACTGCAGGTATTTACATGAATCAGACATGCATATTCAGAAATTGAGAAAAGGGTGATTAATAGTTACCCGTCATCGTAGCCTTCCTTGAGGATGTTCGTGTAGAGTCTTCGCTGGCGGTTCTTGGCCATGACGGCGCGGCCCTCCCTGCGCACGTACGGGAGGTACTCGTTGAGCACCAGGTCGCGGTGGCCCTCGTGGAACTCGAGCCGGAAGAACCGGCGCTCGGCGGGCGTGGCACGGCTCCACGGCATGGTGTCGTTGGGCGGCGGCATGGCGGAGGCCGACCACCAGACCGTGGCGTCCTGGAAGACGTCGGAGACCTCCTCACCTTTGGCCATGCTGAACACGAGCTTGTCCTTGTCGGTGGCGGTGGCATCCCGGTGGCCGCCGCCGCCAGACTCGGCCCTGAGGTGGCGCACGTCGCGCGTGCTCGCCGTGGTCAGGTACGACTTGATCTCATCGAAGGCGTCGCTGCTCTTGATGCGCCTGCCCTTGTACTCCTCGAAGGTCACCGACAGGTAGGGATCGACCACCGCGGCGAGCCGCCTGGCGCTACGGTTGAAGTTGCGCGCGAAGAAGTGCTGCAGGTGGATGTGCTGCAGGTTCCGCCAAATCATGGTCCAGCACACGGCCAGAACGCTTACCACCGCCGAGACCTGGCCAAACCACGAAAGCACATCCATCTCTCGATCGACTTTGTATATGCCACTCAAATAGTTGTACCTGATGCGCTACATAATTGATCGGGGCTCCCTACCCTACTTTATATAGCCCGGGGTGGGGTGGGGTTGTGTATATAAAATCCCGATCAGTTCGCGTGTAGCTTTCTTATTTCGTCATAAGGAAATCTACCGAATAGAGTTTTCTAAATACATTTTGCTAGGGTCTTTCAAAGTGGATGAGGTACTCTCATTCATCAAACGGTTGTCAAAACAAACCTTAAATTTTCACGGCAACACTAAATTTTCACGGCAAAGTAGACGAGGTACTCTTTCATTCAACAAACGGTTATCCACCTAGTTTTTAAAGTTGTCATCAAAACTAACCTCAAATATCGGGCGGAGGGTTAATCTTGATCGAAGACATAATACGAGCACTTTTTGCGTCTAAATACTCTCTTGTTGTCATAGTCAACCAGGGGCATGTAACTGCGCCTCCAAGCAATTTGGAGAATCAATCTCTAAACTTGAAGTCGTCCTCTTCAATTCTAATCCTAATTTAAAAAATCATAATTAAGCACTCCTTGAGCAAACGCAGTGACAACTCGGGTGAATCCTGATATAATTGAGGATGTTGTTGATGATGGTGTGACGGAATTGAGATAGACCGGTTGCAACGTCCTTGAGTGGTCGAAGCTGATAACATGGTTGATGACGGCACGACCCGCTCAAGGGAGCCCACTGAGGGCGTGCTCACGTAGTCGTAGTTGGCAATGTAGTCGAAGACAACATAACCGACTCAGGGGAGCCTAACAGTGGTATGCTTGAGTGGTCATACTTGACGTGGTCGAAGACTTCAAAGGGCGTGCTCGAGTAGTCATAATTGTCGGCATATATCACTAACACATTGCATTGTAGCCATCAACTCGTGCGCGTACCCCATCTTCAACTCGTGCTACACCAAAGGCAACAACATGGCGGCAAAGCAAAAGCTAGTACTTTTCACAAGAAAAAGCATAGGGACAGGAAAAAAAATCTTGCGTCCCAAACGGGTCCATCATGATTCATATATAGTAGACCGGGTGCAAAACAGTCTAATTTGGGGGTGCATCATGATTCATATATAGTAGACCGGGTCTATTTGGATCTACTCACACGTACTGTGGCAAGTTCAGTTAACTGAAACAAGTTAATCGAAAGTGTGGACCTAGATGACAGAAAAAGACAAGTGTGACGACGACCTAAAAATACACGAGATGCATGAATGAAACTCTAGGACAAGTTCATGGACCACGCAGCATATTTTACTCTCCGGGACAAAGAGTGGGACTGCGATATTCTAGAATTGACTAGTCAAAAGATTCGCGTGGAGAAATAATGCGATAACCTTAATTAATTTTCTTGAAGATGAATGAACCAACCATCATGTATTTTATTCTTCTCGGACAGAGAGTAGCTATTGGATAAACAGTATTCTAGAATTTAGTCAAAAGATTCGAGTGGACAGAAAACGACAACCTTAATTTTCTTGAAGATGAATGAGTGACCTCTCGTTTATGTTTATTTTTGTTATTATTAAGAAAATATATATGGCAATATGTGAAGTAAAATTCCATTAATAATTAGTTTTTTGAATTACGTAATATAAATATAGACGTTCACAACAGGCACACACACTCACCCATCACGCGGACGCAACCCTACCCCTATAAGCCGACAGGATCTAAAGATTACTGAAGTCACCACCAGTGTCTTGTTGTCGATGGAACGTCGCTTACATGCCTATGAACACACGTACAAAAACATACCCTCTATGAGCACATCAAAAGGATTGAGCCAAGCTGGCAGATATGGAGATTCTTGAAGTCACCACTTGTGTCTCGTTATCAAGGACAAGTTGTTTACCACCGAAAGCATAACGCTAAAAAAATCAGAAATAAATCTGAGAAAATACGAATACCCATAATGCCAAATTGAGGACTTTAAATTCGAATGGATAGGTTTGACAGTTCGCTAATGGTTCAGGGGCCGGACGGGGTACAGAAACAGAATAGCAAGGCACGTTGATTCTACTGCTTGTACGGCCTGTTTGGGGCCCGGCAATGAACTAAAGTTCCAGCCCAGCACGTGAATTGGGCCACACGACACCCGCCCTTCTGCAGGAATTGGACATGAAAATTAAATTGCAGGAATACGAAAAATACGCTATACTATATACGAATTGTTGTTCTTCAACTGAACGGAATTGATCAGCCAATAGAGAGGGGTTTCCGAAAGTTTATTAAAGACTACAGTACATGCGGATGGGACATATAGCAAATAAAGAAAAGTCAATTGTTGCTACTTTATTATCTTCTCATGGATGCAAAGCATGGTGCTACATTCGTGCAGCCTGTTCGTTTGAACTTATCAGCCAAACCAGCCAGCTATTTAACAGTATTTTTCTTTCACAAAAAATCAGCAGCAGCCAAAACCAGCCAGCCAGAAACGACTAAGCGAACAGGGCGATGGTTGTTAGATGGTGACCGTGCGCAAAGGGATGGTGTTATATCACATACAGAAAACCTGCGTGTATTCTCGCACAAGGTTCGTTGCCGCCAAAGCTTTCATTGCTTTTACCGCTCTATATATATATCGGTCAATTGTCTGAAACCTATGGGCAGTGATCATGGTTCACTACACTTTTTTTTTTTAATCCTAAGTAGACGAGAAACCAGATGGTCATGCATGTGAAATCACTGCCAGGAAACAACTGAATTTTCAATTCTCACGTGGGCAGCAGATCGAGAAATTTCAGAAGGATATGTCGACCGGAATGTACGTGGCGGCTGCAGTATCTATCTATATATGCAGTTTCCTGTGCACGGCTGCAGGAGCAGGAATGATGTGGCGGGCGGCCGGTAGTGCAATTTTCTCAGCAAAAAGAGAGGCGGCGGGCGTGATGTCACCGGTCACCTCTACCATGCATCATTAGCTAGCATTGCGTGACGGTCACCACTCACCTGTACGTGTGCGTGCCGCTGCCGTTCGGGGCCCAGCCGCGCACCGTGGAGCCGGCGGCGACCGGCGGCGTGGCCTGACCCCCAATGCAAGCACAGGCGGTCGCGAGTCGGCTAGCAGAGCAGCTTGCGGACCAATCAACCCGCCGCGGAGATTGCCGCGAGCTCTCGCCGTCGCGGTCGCGGCGGCCGAGTAGTCCGCGCGGTTGTCTCCACGCAGCTGGGTCGTGAGACGCAGCAACGAACTGAACGCGCACGTCTCCGTCCCCCTGGCTCGGCCCGGCCTGCCGTCGCCCTCCGAGCTGCGCTACACGCCACTGTTGCTGCTTCAAGATGCCCGGCTTTTGGGAGGCAAAGAGGCCTGGCCAAGTACGGTACGGTGCCGCGCCCCGATTATTCCACCCTTGCCGTTGCTGATGACCAGATCACATCGAGCAAGAGCGCGCGTGGATGAACCTTTCGTGCCAAATTCATGCGGTAAATTTGCTCTAATTCGATTCTCCGGTAAAGGAAACTGCCTTCGGGACACAGTCATATGAAACACCCATCTGCTGCGTGTAGCGAACGCATTACCAGTGGCGAAGCTACATTTATTGTAGCGGATGCGGATGCACCCACGAAATTTTGAATATCAGTGGAGAAAGTGTTAAATTTTCATCATGGTTATGACTCAAACCTATGCATCTATAAGAGAGCCGCACCCTCCTTCAATCTCCTCTGGCTTCGCCACTGCGCATTACTAGGTAGGGTTGACGACTGTGCCAACGTACGGACGGTCCATTGTGCTGTGGACGGCGCCCTGCAGACCTGCCTGATGCCACTGATACATGCCAGCGATAGTTTGGTAAAGCTCTCATTTCTGATTCTTGATTCTCACTTCTTGATTATTTGATGAAGTGATTCTCATGGAGGCCGGAGTAGGTGAGAGTAATTTCTAAAGTGATTCTACCGTTCATTGTGTTGATGGATGGAGAGAAAAAGCGGGAGTTATCGTTAACCTATATGTTCCACGTATATATTTTGTCAATTGGCTGCAAAAACTCTCCTCTGTAATTTAGAATTGAGGATCTCGCAGAGTTGCTCTAATCTTAAAACTTCACTATCATGGGTGGTCGTTGAAGACCGTAGCAGCCTAAATCTCCTCTCCCCAATAGTGACGTCTTGAAATTTGCCCCCAAATAAATCTTAAAATTCTATGTAATTTGTCCTTCATGTACGTGTACCAGGTCACAATTGGGCGAACTTTCCCACAATAGTTTACGTGTCAACACAGTTGTCTACGATCTTGTAATAAGGGTACATATGTATATATGTATATTTCTCTGGCTTATCCTGAGAACTACTGCACTTTTGATAAAAAGTGTTTTGCTACACCATAAAACTAGTACTAATCACACTCAAACCCTTCTCGCCGATAGCTAAGTAGACAGTCTTTTCACGTGTGCGCGCGGAAAGA
>CM041628.1:74943438-75040660 GCA_023333625.1 Bothriochloa decipiens
GCATTTAAACTACAGGCCAATGTCGGAAGGGAAAAGGAATTCCACACCTCATTGCAAAAGCTCCGTGGAGAGGATGCTGATGTATCAGAAGAGGCAATTGAGATCAAAGTTGGTTTCTATCTTAATAGGCTATATATACTGGAATTTATAATTAATGTACAATGCTTAGACAGCTCATCTTTTCAGGAGAACATTGAATCACTCCGTAGCTTTCCAAAGGCCAGGCTTCAAGACTTATTTCTAAGCAAGAATATATATGCAGTCATTGTAAGGAATCATTTATTTAACTACGTACCTTTAGAATATGCATCTCTTTTTGTTCATTGAATTTCAAAATTTGACCATATGGAAATTTCAGAAATATTTGTTAGTCATATAATTGCTGATCTTATATGCACAGGTGGGTGTTGGCTTGATGGTTTTTCAGCAACTCGGAGGGATAAATGGTGTTGGATTCTATGCAAGCTCTATCTTCAGTTCTGCTGGTATGCAAATGTCTCTAATATTATGTTGTCCTTTTGTAACAGTCCTTTATGAATATGTTGCTTTTATCATAACTTCAGGGTTTTCTGGAAAACTTGGAACCATCTTGATTGGCATTATTCAGGTTTGAGATAAGCTGCTTTCAGCTGGTAAAAGTTACTAATTAGAACACTTCTTTTTATAACCATGACCATTTCAGATTCCAATTACATTGCTTGGGGCCATCCTCATGGATAGGAGTGGAAGAAGGGTTCTCCTGATGGTATTAACACTACAAAGCTGAGCTGATGTACACAAAGAAAGATTGTTAGGTAGAATGTTTTGTGAGATCCTTTTATCCTATAGGTCTCTGCATCTGGAACATTTTTGGGCTGCTTCCTCACTGGAGTATCATTCTATCTAAAGGTAACTATAATTTTTCTAACCTGGTGTGGAAAATTACTCTTGAAACTGACATAATATATGATAGCATCATAAATTAGCATGATGGCAATCACTAGGCACCAGTTGGTAAAAATTTCAGCTTATTCTAAATAGGATTGACATTGCATATAGGACGTTTATCTATGTTTCTATATATAATGGTGAATGCTTCATCATCTGTTAGGCACAAGGACTTTACCTAGAATGGGTTCCCACATTGGCTCTTTCTGGCATACTGGTAAGAGATACAATGTCCCTAAGCTTTTGCTTTCTTTCAGAGTTTGAAAATCATTATACCTACCATGGCAAATTTTCAAGATCTATATTCCTGAATACACAAGTTATGCGTCTTATTTCTTGTAGTCTGAAATTGTCTTATGATGCTATTTCGTGAAATAGGTTTACATCGGGGCATTCTCAATTGGAATGGGTCCTGTCCCTTGGGTTGTCATGTCTGAGGTAAAATGGAAACTGGATTGTATTTGTTCTGCATGCATTTATTACAGATGGACGAATGCTAAAGTTTGCTGGAGATTTACCATTGCTTAAATTGACTGCCTGCAGATATTCTCAATTAACATGAAAGCAATTGGTGGAAGCTTGGTGACCCTTGTTAGTTGGTTGGGTTCCTTTGCGATTTCTTACTCATTTAGCTTCCTTATGGACTGGAGCTCTGCAGGTAATGCACCTAGAGTATTGCTGTTCACCTGCAATTTTAGACTTCTTTTTTCTTCTTCGGTAAAAAACAGTGTCTTCTGAAATCTGCCAAATCAAAAGTGAACTTTCAGTTGCAACAGAAAAGGAATGAAATTGTGATGTACCCTATCTGCTTACGTTTGTTGCATTGCTTATTGTGTTTAGGTACCTTCTTCATGTTCTCTGCAGCCAGCTTGGTCACTGTACTGTTTGTGGCGAAGCTAGTGCCTGAAACCAAAGGAAGAACACTAGAGGAGATCCAAGACTCTCTAAACACCAGAAGATAATAATGAATTTACTGCAAACTACAGAAGAATTCCAAGGTGGAAAATGGGGATTTACATGACACCACAGAATAATTCCAAGATGGAAAATGATATACACCTTTACCTGTCCCACCTTCACCGTGTGCTCAACCGTCAGACTTCTGCGCATTGATGGAGACATATAGAAGAGACATTACAATTTTGACCTCCTCTCGCTTCCCCTCCCCTTCTCTCCTGCCGTGAACTCCATGTAATATGTAGTGTATCCTATGTAGGTTAAGGAATGCAGATTGAGATTATGTAGTAGTAGTATTATGTACCATGTCCCTCCAGATTATTTGAGCTCGAGCAGCAACTGAATATGTACCATGTCCTACATTTTTATATTCAATGATCAACATTTATGTACCATGTCCCTCTAAATCAATCAGCAATGCATTTTTATATCCATGATCAGCAGATACTACTTGTGGTTTTATAGCTGTTGTATTACCATGACAACTACATTTCGTCGTCCCATTGAAAATCAAAAATTGGCCCACGGCAAATATTTATTGATAATAACCATGATGTGTCGGATTTTTAGAAACGGCAGGAAAATAACATGCGTTGCCATCACACACACCATCTCTGTTTTTTTTTTAAAAAAAAAACGAGATCTAACCTAAGCTAGAAGAAACTAGGTGATTTTTCATTAAGAAAGGAAATTCGCACATAAATTCAAGCTAAGAGAGACCTTTCAACCTGACCACACCTCCAAGGCTCCCACAGCAGCTCCTCACACGCTCTCTGTTCCGCCAGGTATGGCTGCAACGCTCCCTTCATCCGCCGCAACATCGCCGCTGCTGCTCCACTGCAACGCCGCCCCTTCCGTCTCTTTCCGCCACCGCAGGCGTTGGCAGCGGCCGGATGCGACGGCCGCGGCGCGCAGCAGCTGCCGCTGCCAGTCGCACAGCGCCTCCCGGAGCCATTGCGGCGTCGGGGGCAGAGGCGGCGGCTGGGAGTGGGGAGGCGCCGTACAGGGGCAGCGAGGGGCAAGGGTCGCTGTGGATGGTCTTCCTCGCCATCGCGGTGGCCGTGTGCCGGCTCCTTCGAGTTCGGCACCTGTGTGAGGACTATTATTTAAAATTAGAATTGGATTTGGGTTTGGGCTGGATCACGATCCATTCCTAGGCTTAGCCGTGCCCCATTTGAGAAGAGAACCCTAGTAGACTCAATCTAAAGTCGCAGAGCAGGACATCCAGCGTGAGCGTGTTACTAGTTACAGGCCTGACGAAAAATGAACAAGTTTCAACTTGATCAAGTTATATAAAAAAATCATCAAAATCTATGATACCAAATACATCCCGCTACATTTGTTACGAAATATATTTTCAAAATATACCAACATATCTACATTGATATTTCTATAATTTAACAAATTTTTATATACATTGACTAAATACGTAATTATAGTTATATGTAACATGTGTTTCTAGAGATTTTATGGTATACAAAAGACCTATAAACCATCACTTCATTTTCTAATCTGTCATTAGCATGATCAATGAAAATTGGTTAATAACAGTAAGTATTGATACTATTTAATGTGAAACAGTTTTTATCTGATAAAGCCAGTTATATAAGTACTATTTTTAAATGCTATAATACACTGTCTTACAAGAGAGAGGGGTACCCGGCATTAGAAAAAAAAACAAAGAATGCAATATATAGTACCTAGGTTATTTCGGTTCGGTTCTCCGTTCTCGGTTTTTTAGCCCAGATCGACTCACGAGTCTCGCAAATGCAATATATAGTACCTAGGTGTATGGTATTACTGCCAAAAACAAAGAATTTGTCATTGATTATCTGTGTGTACGTTTCTTTAACGAACGGGCATGAAACTATATACCATTTCTTTTCTATTTCTTTTTCTGAATCAATTTCTATTGATATAGAAGGAGAAAACAGAAAACACAATTGTATACGAAAGGCAGACAATTAGAAATCATATAAAATTTCTACGGTGATGTGCATGTGTCGTGGGGCACACACACATCCCGAAAGTCAGATATTTTAAGTGATTTCTTTCGAAGATTTATTTTAAACAAAATATGCCTCAGCTTCTAGTTAGTTCTTCCATGGGTAGGGCGTGTGATGCATGAACCCACAGGGATATTTTAAATTTGCCTCAGTTTCCAGTCTTACATGGGTTTCAGGGTGTCTTATATGCATGAACTCACAGGGATATTTTAACGGGTTTTTTTTAGAATCTATTTTTCATGAAATTTGAACTGTATAATGGGGACTAAATGGATTTTAGTTCCATGTATGTATCGTCGGTGATGCAAAAATCCTGAAGGCAAAGAAAGGAAAAGGAAAAGGACCAAAAGAACAAAGGCGTATGGATCATCAGATAAAAAACTCCCAATTATCGCAGTATCAGCCATCGGGCCGGGCGAGCCCGACGCGGCACCATGGCAGGTCACGAGAGCATTTTCGCTGTGCGGAACACGAGGCGGGCCCCCACGTCGGGCTCGCTGGTGCCCGAGACCGAGAGCTATCCCGCCGCGCCCTACAAAAGGCAGGCCGGACTCCGGAGCCGCACGGCGAGGCCGAAGCATCTGCACACTGCACTCGCTATCTCCATCCATTTCCTTCTTTCCCCTTCTCCCTTTCACCCATCCATCCATTGATTCATACTACTTTGCCTCCGCAGATCCGGCTCCTGCTTGGCCCAGCTAATCCCCACCATCGTCTCCAATTCGCTCCATAAAATTAGCTTAACTTCTTCCAGTTCCAGCTCAAACTAATCCAATTTGAACTTCAGTTTCAACACCATATACCTACCAACCTACCTCGTTGAGCATGGCGAAGGAGTACGCCAACTGCTTCTCCCAGCTTGGCGACGACCCATGGGACCTCCCAGCATACTTCCTCCTGAGAAAGAACAAGTGGAAGAGCCTGCGGACACATTCTGGGTACTGGAAAGAGAAACAAGAAGAGCTCACCGCCATTCGTTCTGCTGGAGAGTCCTCTTCCTCCTCTGCCTCGCCGTCGTACGTCGGCGTTAGGAAGACCCTGGAGTTCTTCCTCAAGGACGGCACCAGGAGCGGAGAGGGCACCAAGACGGACTGGATCTGCCACGAGTACCACCACCTCCGCAAGGACGACGACGGCATTGGAGCCTTGTTTCTCCAGGTACATATCGCTCTGCACACAGCCACACATGTAGAGTAGATCTCTGTTCCTCTCTCTGGTGAAATGACCAAATTGATCATTGATTTATTACGTATATATGTGTTGTATGTATAGGAGGATGTGGTGCTTCGTAAGGTGTTTAACAATTGTAAAAACAAAACAGACCAGCAGTCCTCCGCTCTTTACCGCCAAGTAGAGTCTTTCGTGAAAGCTTACAGAGAACAGAAACACTCCCACCGTGGTATGTTATTTGAGCATCCTTACCCAACTCATCAGTAGATTAAGAGTAAAATTATAACTATCTCGAGTAACTTTTTGTTTCCTTTTAGATAACTATGGAAACAAACCAGGCATCATCCTTCGAATGGAGCAAGCACAAGGCAGCTTCTTCACTTCCCCTGTTAGGCCCCATATTGTAGTAAGAGCTTCTTCCAAAGACTCCCTTGAACTAGTACTTACTAGAGTGCACTCTATAGTTCAGTCATTCCAAAACCGGATAATACGCTCATCCTCCGCTGACCACACATTCCAAACAGTAATTAGTCCCCTTTTAACAGCAGTTGAACAAAAAATCAAGTGTTGGATGCAGTCAGTGAGCGAGCCGAATGGAGATTTAGGAGCTGACTGCGACCCCCATGCACTAAACTACCTTTTAACAATAATTGAACAAAAAATCAAGTCCTTGACGCATTCAGTGAGTGCGCCTTGGTGTGAAGATTTAGGAGTTGACTGCGACCCCGATGGAAAATCAGATAGTGTTTGGAAACACTTCACCAAGATTCATAGTGCCAATGATCCAGATGAGGTGTACGCAGCGTGCCACCGCTGTGACAAAGTGCTCAAGGGTCATCCCAAGAAACATGGCACTTCTCACCTCAAAAGGCACATTCACACATGCTCAAGCTGCACAAATCCTTCCACCGACGAGGACCGCGCAATGCTGGACCACCTCCGCAGAGCGCTCGTTGATCCCTACGAGCAACAGCAGATGGACAGTCAAGGGGACCTCACCCAGCTTGACCCATGGAATCTCAATCTCACCCACCCCACCCCCTGGTACGTCACGAGGTCGTTGAATCGGCAGACGCAAGAGGGGCATTGGAAGGAGATAAACAAGGAGTTCACTGCGATCCGGATGGATCAGAAGGTGTGCTGGAAGGACATTATTGACAAAGAGATCACCGTGATCCAAATGAATCATCAGCTACAAGAGCAGGTGCCTCAGCCACAGTACTTGGGGCTGAGGAGAACCCTGCAGTTTCACCATCAGGACGGCAGGAAGGTGGACTGGATAATGCACGAATACCAACAGCTCGATGATACCAAGTCCCCTGCCCTGCTTCTCCAGGTAATTAATAATGATCACTTGCTAACATCTGAATATATAGTTTCATCTCACAATCAGTTGCCATGCTTCATTTGTGCTTACCTGTTACTTGTAGGGGTGCATGGTGATTCGCAAGGTATTCCGGTATGACAAAGATGCGGTCTCTTCTGCCTTCAGTGAGTTGGACAGGTTGTTGAATGCAGATGACGGCGACGAAGAGTACTTCTACGGTAATATGATTGGAGTACTTCATAGCTGCACATTTATTTTAGAAAGGACAGCAGAAGCTTTGCAGCAGATTTTATTAGCCGCACATTTGAACATTACTTTCTTGCACAACCATCAAGCACTGAGACTAATACTCCCTGCTATGTTTTCTCGTTAGGTGATGGCGTGAACACTAACAGTACCACACCCAGTGATTACATGGACAGTCCCTGCTCTGTTTTCCCGTTAGGTGAGGGTGTGAGCAGTGACACTACTACACCCAGTTGTGATTCCATGGACACTCCTGTTGATAAGAAGCGCAAGAGAACTGGTGCTACTTCCGGCCACAAATCTGAAGTGTGGATGCACTTCACCAAGATTCACGACACAGATTGTGCAGTGGTGTATGTAGTGTGCCACACCTGTGACAGGGGGTACACTAGTGGTTGCTCGAAGAATGGTACATCTCACTTGAGAAGGCATACCAAGAGTTGCGCAAGCAAGCACCTAGCATAGGAAATGCCAAGGATGCCACCACCGAGTGGGAAACAGAGATCTGGCCACGGTTTCTACCTAATCTTCAAGAACTATGGAGGTTGTTACTTTCACTTGTGTTCATTCAACAACCCTTCAGTTTGTTTTCCTATGTTTGCAGCCACTGACACTCGTTCTCTGTTTCAAAAACAGAGCAGGAGGGATGTGCTCAAGCTAGAGCCAAGAAGATGGCCATGCTTTCTCATGATTTTGTGGAGTGGAGGCAAATACAGTGGGGCTAATGGGCACAGCGATTGTCATGGTCCCTTTCTGTTTCAGGATCTATTTTGTCCTAATAAAGTTGGTGGCTGTATGGCTGGTTCTGTCTGTCTTAGCTTGTTTTTTGTCTTAGCTTGTTTTTTTTTTAAAGTCACCGGGGAGGCGTTCCTCACCTGAATTTTGTATATATTTGGCCCGAAACGGCCCCAAAGTAAAAGTTACATTTGTATTTACATCATCGTCATCACTTGGGTAGTGGCTGAACTTCTTCCAAGCACAGGGGTCTGTCTTAGCTTGTCTTAGTCTTCTTTTCTATCAATTCCTACAATGATTAAGGAGCTTACGCCTACGGTTGCGTGATTTTCATGTATGAAATAGGATCAGGGATGTAATGTCTTTGAATATCGCTGAGAGATATTGAGGTTTGATTTTTCATTTTATAGATAGTACAGCATCAACAGATGAACTGAATTAGTCCTTATCTGGATTCTGCACTCTATCTTGGGCGTTCTGTTCTGTACTGTTCTTGAACTTTTACTGGGACCTTAAGATAACCTGGTACAGGAACCCGTGCTCTGCTGTCTCCACTTCCTAGCGGGTGCACGCGGTAAACTTTGGAAGCTGTGAACAAACCTCTCTGTTTTTAGGAGCACAAATCTCTCTCTTTCTCTCTGTTTTAGTAGTGAAACAGGCTTCCTTTATTTCATAAAAAAAAAAGGCTTCTTTCTTATTTTCACTACTAGTGTAGCCTGTTTCAGGTTAGTATGCCTCACTTGTTGGGTTCTGTCTGCCTTAGAATGTTGTCATACTCTTCTTTTCTACTCCTACAATGCTAATTAAGTCGCTGAGATTTATGGTTACCTGACTTTGGTCTATGATCAGGGACAGGGATGTGTAGTGTCCTTGAATATTTGAGAGAAACGAGGCGTATTTTAGAGACAGAACATGAATTCTGCAGCTTGAACTTTTACAGGAACGGTAATTAACCACTGTATTTTGGCGTTTTTAGGCAGCTTAAGCTCGTACAGGAACGGTAATTAGTGCTTTCTGTCTCCACTCTCTAGTGGACAGCTAATATCAGATCAGGTCATCAGGAGCCTGGTCTGCTCTTCTCGTCAGCAATCTGATGAGCTCTCCCTGTTTCTAGGAACAAAATGGTGGGGCCGGTTTGGTGCCAGAACTGGTCATCATTCATCGATGGATCCATCATCATTTTCCACCAACTTTTTCTAAGTGAAACCGGCCCACAACAACGCACAAGCAGCCCACAGCAAGCACAGTAAGCCCATCAAATCAGTTGCTTCTTATCCATTGAACATTGAAGCCCAATTTGACAAAAAGAGGATTTTGACGAAAAAAAAGTATTTCTTGTTTCTCTAAGAAATAGTGAAATAAGTTTTCCTAGTGTAAAAACTATTTGTAGGGATTAGTTTCTCTTTATTTACGAATTGTATTGGGTATGGTTTCTTCGGGAACATATCCTTTGCTCCTAAGCCATTAGGTGCTCCCATGCTCCCGATTATTAAAAATAACATCAAAAAGTGCATGAAAAAATGAACGAATATAGATGGATGGATTGTGCAAGCATCCTTATTGATGCAAAATTTGGGGATCAACAAAAAACTTGTACAAGGAGGGAAAAAAAGAGAAAATTATGATGTACTTGATGCTGGCTGTGGAACTCGGCAAATAACCCAATTATGAAACATTATTTTTATCTCTTTTTCCTCCTACAACTTTTTGTCCATTCAAAATTTTTGCATGATATGGACACCATCTTATTGGAGTGGGACAATTTTCCAATTTTGTACTTCTGGTTTCCCACCACCTTTTGTCTTGTTTTTGACCATATTAGTTCATTTTCACTATTCTCCTAATCTTGTTGTTGTTCATGTTTTCTATGTCCCCATTTCTAATTTTATTTCAAAAAGAAGAAATGTGAAATCGAAAAAAGTGACGTTTAGCTTAGAAACCCCATGCGTTTTCACCCCAACCTACAAGTCTCCCTGAGTGTGCCTTGTGTCATACTCTTACCAACAAACCTCGAACCGGTTGGCGGCGATAAAGGAAAGCTTAGAGGAGGAGAAAAGGGTCAACTCCCTTAAAGAATATTTGTGTTATCAACGTGCCCCACCCTCTTCCCAAAAAATAAAACTGTCGTCTCCATCCTCAAGTGAGGCAATACGGTGGCAGCGGCCCACGCCATGCACCGAAAAAAGGAGCACGGCTGGTCGGCTGCACCTCTCCCTCCTCTGCCATCCTCTCCCCTTCTCTCCCTCCTCCGAGCTTTCGAACTTCCGGCACCAACGGCTGTCTAAGTAACTATGCTCCAAATTGCACGCATGCATCAATACAGTCCTCGACTGCCACCACACGTGGAAAACCAAAAGATACACGTTGGCTACTAACCCCTTGTCAACGTTAATTAGATATTACGATTACAGATTTTTATGGGTTCTCAAAGGAAATAACGAAACTTGATATATTTGACCGTATGAATACATAGATAGTATGAAAAATAAAGTTATGATATATTTATCAGTAAATATTTATATTATTTGCGATGGGTAAAAAATATCAATATAGTATTTTAATTTGATACAAGTTTAATAGGATATTCTAATATTATGGCTAATATTAGCTTATGCTTTTTGTTATAGATGTCGTAGTCATCTTAAGATAAACTAGTGCTTTAAAATTTTCTGGAAAGAGTAAAGCACAAATTTTGTTAGCATTCAATAGTTAGTATTTTCTTGGTGCAATACACGTGAATGTTTGGTACTCTGTCTATTCTAAATTATATGATATTTTGGCTTTTCTATATACACTACACTATCCATTAGCATATATCAAAATACATAGAAAAACTTTTTTTTTGAAATGAAATACATAGAAAAACTACACATGTATTATAAACTAAAGCATCTTATTATAGTTTGTAACGAGGTGGTATAGTACAAACAACAAAGCTACTGCGCCAGCAGGCGATGCCCGGCCCCCGGCGTCCGGCCAGCCCGACACGGGTGTTATAAAAGCAAGGGCTAGCTTCGTTCTCTCCCCTCCAGTTAGAAGCGAAGTTTGGCCAGATCCAAAGATTGCCTACGAATTCAGCTTACTCACGAGACTCACGAGACGTTTCCCTCCGGCTCCAGCAAACATTAGCTTCTTCCAGCTCAAAACCCAACGCAACTACATCTCGATGGGTCGTCTTAGTTTCACCTCAAGCTGGCATAATACCCGTCTGATGCGAGAGGTGCTGCTGTCCAACGCCGATGTCCTCAAGCATGACCCATGGCATCTCCCTCCCTACTTCTTCATGAAAACGAGCCCCAGTCTGTTTCCCCGCGGCGACCGGGCAACACCACCTTCCGGGGACTGGATAGAGAATAAAGATGAACTCACTGCGATCCGTTCGAGATAGTCAACCTCATCCTCGTCCTCGTCCACCTTACCATCGCCGAAATACATCGGGTTTAGGAGGACCTTCGAGTTCTGCTCGTACCGGTACTACAAAGAGCCAAGGTACACTTGAGTTGAGTGGGTGCAAATTAATTCACCACCCAAATAAAAGTTTTGGCTTAAATATAGATATAGATACGAGGAATAGTGCGACCAAACAATCTGATAAAAAGGGGTTGATTGTTTTTTTTAGTCCCAATAACGCAAGCATTAACAAAAAAAAAGATGATTTTGATTCAAAGAGAAAAAATAAAGATGATTTCTTAGCAATCTCCTGAATATCGCGTCCAGGCTCCCTGCTGAAATCTCCGGTACGACTACGATTCGACTCCGTTTCCAAATTTCGACTCTGCAACTTTTGTCCATAAATATACTTGTACCTGCTGTGTGGGTTTTCGATTTGATTTTCGTCATAGATGGATATATTCGGTTCGACTAGCCGACCTGCAGCCTCGATCGATCTAGCCGTCGATCGAGAAGGAATACGGGGAAGGCGGTGACTGGTGACGAGATGGCATTCGGCAGACTGGAGCTGCCCGACGACCTCACCGCCGAAGTCCTGCGCCGCCTCCCGCCGCGCAGCCTGGCCGTCTCCCGGTGTGTCTGCCGTGGCTAGCGTGACCTCGTCGACGCCCGCCGGCTGCTGCGCGCGGACCTGCTCCCCCTTTCCGTGGGCGGCATCTTCATGCATTACTGCTTGCTCTACAACCCAGAATTCTTGGCCCGCCCCACGACGGGACGACGACCCTCCATCTCCGGCGACGTGGATTTCGTCCCAGATGGCTGCTCTGAGGTCTTGGACCACTGCAACGGCCGGCTGCTTTGCATGGACGACCCAGAGTCTCTGGACTCGGACTTCCATGACTACGTCGCTAACACTGCAACGCGGCGATGGGCACGGCTGCCCCGGCGACCAACACTAACCCTCTTGGGGAAGGGAAAGAGCAAGAGGAAGGAGAAAGAGGCCTTTCTTCGGCAAACCCAAATCAAATGGCTCGTGTACGATCCCACTGTATCCCCGCATTACGAGGTGTTCTTGATCCATTCTCTCCTAGATCAGCATGAACAGATGTCTGGGCTGCCGCTGCCATGGTGTCCACTGCAAATACAAGTGTATTCATCAGTGACAGTCAAAGGACGTTGGGTTCGGTTGGTTACCCCAACCAACCTAACACTTCGGCGACACCCCCTAGGAGGTCCTGAGTTCGAAGCCCATGATGATAAGAATTTCAGCCTGGGAAAAAAAATCTCATCGCTAGTCCCGTATGCCAAAGCACTGTGGAACGACTTAAATCCGACCTGTGGTGAGGTTCCTGTTGAACAACCTAGTGCACGATTCCCCTCGGGGTCTTGTTCCAGAAGAACGTGTGGTTTAGACCGTTGCTCTTTCTGACGGGGATAGCAAAGTCTACTGACGAGGAGCACTCTACCTTCTCTGCGAAAATGAAGAAAAACTGGATCATAGGAGAAGACTATTCCCCTATGACCTTTTCTGCGAAAATGATGATTTTGTTCTCAGAGTATCCATCTCAGATGCGAAGTACAGGCTGATTCCAGTACCAGCGGACGTTGGATTCAGCAGGTCTCGTGAAAGTCTTCCGGTGCCAGCAGACGTTAGATTCAGCGGGTCTTATAACAGCCTTTGTTGTGGAACCCTTTCTCTAGGAATATCAGAGAAGGGCGTATACTGCGCATCTGAGTATGGCCGTCGACTACGGATTTTCCTCCTCAACGAATCATCATGTGGTCAGACAGTGTGGGAACTGAAGCATAGCGTTGATTTAACATCCTTCTTGCGCAAGTTGCATGCGCTCGAGGACCGTGGATGTTACAGGATATCAACTACTACAAATATCATTATAGCAATGATAAGTGTAGAGAGGTAGCGGAAGACAGGTTCGAATGGAACTCTGACGGTGATAATGTTCTCAACACTGAAGATATGATTGAAGGGAACTACATAGGACATGTGAACGTACTTGAATTTCATCCGTATAAGGAGATTGTCTTCTTGAATGCAGCTGTGAGTAGAGCAGTAGCCTATCATTGGAACACATCAAAATTTCAGGACTTGGGCAACATATGTCCAAAAAATTACCATGAGATCGCTGAGTACCGTTTTGTTGAAATTGAGACTTCTTTCATATACACACCATGCTGGATGGATGGAGGATTTCCTGAAGAAGAAAAAAAGTCCATAAGCGCAAATTGAAATTATTAATTTGCACAATAGTGCCTGCGTACAAGCTGCAGGCAGAAGTGTTAGAATATACAGTTTAGTCTTATTTCACACTCTGTCCCAGTTTGATTATGCCCTATATGTTTATGTTGACTAGTAATCTGAGTGGCCATCTTCATCTCTCACCTTTTTTTTTATTCTATAAACTGTATGCATTTAGGGAAAGTTGCTCCGCGACACTTTAGGTGATATAACACATCTTGCTAGTATAGCAATTCTTCACCCCCGTGTTGACCAGCACACTGTTGTAAATCAAGAGAGTATTTTTTTTATATATCTCATGCTGTGCTGAATAATATATGGTCAATCTTTGTTTCAAAAATCAGGTAGCTACCATTTTGGAATATCCGAAATTGGTAGGAAATATGTATTTCTGTCTGTCTTACAATTGGTTCATATTGTCCCATATTTGGTACACATAGCATAATTTTTTTTCAAAAGCATGTATTGCACATGCTTCATTAAGTTAAAGTGAGAAATTACATAGGATTCATGAGTAATCCATGGATTACCATCAAATCCCATGAGCACAAACGAGCAGCAAGAAAACGAGAGGGGAGACCTCCACCTTACTGTTGATGCAAAGTTCTATCTGCAAACACACCGGGCTAATACCCAAATTCGAAATCCGAAGCGTGCCAGTCTATTTGACCTATTAATCGACAAGGATGATAACTTTGAATAAAATCTGAACGAGACGACAGCGATACGCCCGGACGTCAAAGCTCAGAATATATTTGATAACTCTTGAACAGATCAGACGAGACAACAGCGATACGTCCGGAAGTCAAAGCCTGAATCGTGCTCGGTATACGCGGAACCTGAAAGGTCGTCGGAGATCAAGTTGATGCAGCCCGTCGAATCTTGAAAGAACTCGTTGAAAAAGAGAAAATACTTGACGAAGTCATCGAAAAGTAAAGTGCTGGTAGAAGTAAATTGCGATAAAAAGTAGATTTGTTTATTGATGCTTGGATCATCATTACAATACCCTTGGTATATATTTATACTCTGCTATTCGAAGAATCCTAACCTATTCGAAAAGCTTAAATATAGAAAAATAAACTTATTCCTTATACGAACTCTATCTCTTCGTATAGGAACTGGACTCAGACTACACTACGAAAATTATAAGCTCACATGATGCCAATCCTCTGTCCGTTTCCGTCATGATGAAGTTATCTTTCCATCGGCATACTCTCTGGTATCGACAATAATCTTCTAGTCTCCAGCCTGTCTCATCGGCAACAGCTCTTCAGCTTCATCGGCAGCAATCCTCTAGCTCCCTGTCAGTCTCATCGGTAACAGCTCTTTAGCCTCATCGGCAACGACTCAGACCAATCCACCCTTTATCGGCAACCACACATCGGCAACATCAAAAGCAATGCTGAAGACAAAATAATAACCAATCCCTTACCGATTAGCTCAGTTTCTGATTCTTACTGACACGTGACAAAAAACGGTGTCAACACATGCCCCCAATTTTGGAGTATAAAATACTTTATGCACCGAAATTTCCTCCAAGTCATGATTACCCACCGCCGAGCCGCCTGAACGTCCCCTCGAATATTGCGCGCGCCGCAGTAAAAACCCTGTATCAATGGGCCCATAAAACACTTTCTCCGCCGCGGCCCATCCTTCACTCTTGATTCAACCCTAGCATTTTCTCTCTCCGGCGGCAACATCAGCAAGCAGTCCTCCGACGAACTCGACTGGTGAAATTCTCAGTGGCAGTCTTCAATCTCCATTAGCATTCTTCGCTCTTCTCGGCTTCATCCGCGGCCATGGCTGTCAATTTTGACGTCCCCAAGGTTAATTTTTCTTCTTCATTCATCTTTTGGTATTTCTTCTCTTCTTTTTCGCATAGCCCATGACTCCTCCTTATCTTCCTTCTTGACTTTAATCTAGGAACTTCGCAATAAGCTCATCATCCCCACGCACCGAGGCCAAATAATTTGCCTAGGCCCAATGGGGAATCCAGATCCGACCGATATCATCAACACAGAAACCAACCGCATCCCCTTCAGAGCTTAAAATTTTAACTTAGAACTTTGGACCAATACTTTCCGATCCTGGCCAAAGATCACCAAAGGATGGAAAGACTGGTACTTGAGGGTTGCCAGGCTGATGGAGGTCTATTGGGCAGAACATAGATTAGATCAATGCATTAGACTGTCCATTGCCGATATGGAGAGGAATGAATCAATGTTGATTGCTGCCTCTTACTTCTGGTCTGACACCATGAACGCCTTCATATTCAAACATGGACCAGTCTCTCCAACTCTTGCCGATGTGTTTATGCTCACTGGCCTGGACATATCAACTGCCGATGACAACACTCTGTTCCAAAGGAAGCCTGAATATCGACTGACTACCCGAAACATCGGCGGCTGGACTGGGTACATCAAGGAATATCAAAAATCTGAATCGGTCAGTCAGAGGGAGCATTCAGCTTTCCTGAATATGTGGCTAGAAAAGTTCATCTTCTATGGAAGAATAGTTGGACCAACCAATATGCATCTATCTGCAGCAGAGATGTTAGCTAATGGCGTCAAACTTCCTCTTGGCCGATACCTTCTCGGTTCAGTCTATCATCTCCTTCACCAAGTTTCACAAAGGCTGTTACAAGATAAGTCCATCGGCAATCTGGGAGGTCCTTGGTGGTTCATCAATATGTGGCTGAATGCACATATGCACAAGTACCTTCACTTTAATTTATTTGCCCAGCAGTTCCCTTGAGATCTCCTTGAAGATTACCAACTTGGAGAAGATGAATCGGCAACACGCCCCCCCTTAATTTTGGAGAAGCGTTAGCAGTACTTCCAGGGGCAGAGGCAAGCAGAGCCCAAATCGGCAACTTCTTCCAAAGGCTCTACATCGGCATTCCTCCTGAGCTCCGGGCCTGGGTCCCTTATATTGATGAAGAAGCAAGGTTCCATCTGCTCTTCAACTTTGCCGATGATGCCTTGAATAAAGACGCTGAGATCCTCAATGCAATGATCACCCCTCATGCCATCCCGGTCAATATGTTTGGAAGTGGGAAGAACATCAATACTACATATGAGTTCTACAATCTATCGGCAGTAGCAAGACAACTAGCTTTCGGGCAACTGCCCATCAAACTTTGCTATGCCGATGTGATTAAGCCGAGAGAAACTATCACTAGCAGCATGGATTGGTGCAAAATAGTCACTCTTCCTCCTGATGCCGATACCTCTAATGTTGACCTGACCGATTGGGCACCGGCTTCCTTCGTCACCGAATCTTTCAAATTATGGTGGCAAGAGTGGAAAGAGCAACTATTCTTTGCATCTCCTCACTTCTATTGGAATCTCATCGACCCTGATCATGCCATACCTGCCGATGCAGTAAGTTTGACTATCTGCACTTCTTCCAATTCTCTTTTTCAGTCTATCGGCAACTAACTCCTTCTCAACAGGTTGATGATCCGATCCTAACATTGAGCAAGAGTGGCAAAGTCATAAGGCTGCGGCCGATATCCCCAATATCTATAATCGGCCACAGAGCTCCCTCATTAGATGCTCTGACGTGCTGCGATCGTTCCAAGAAGAGCTTCTCTAAATCAAAACAGACCAGAAGTATGGCTGCTCCATCGGACACGGTTGTACCCTCAGCACGGACATCCCAGGTAATTGTCTTATTTTCTTCTGTATGTGTCGACTGCCGTGATATACTGATCTCATATTCCAGGGTGCAAGTTCTACATTTGTTGAATCCTCATCGGCAACTCACCCTTCATCTCCACCTGCTGCACCTTCATCGCCACACTTCGTCGTCCTTGATGATTCTCTAGAGGTACCCCTCAAATTAAACTCTGACCATCGTATCGGCATTTTTACTCATCTGCTTCTCTCACAGCATCAAGTAGTCGCATCAGCAACTGCCCCAAGTGTGCAGACATCTCATCCACCCATTGCCGATGCCCTCTAGCCATCCGGCGCTGACGTTTCTCATCACAAGCGTAAGGTTTCATCGGATGAAGAATCCCAATCAAAGCGGGCGAGGCTCACACTACCTCCAGTTACATCATCGGCATCCTCGCCCTGCCAGACATTGCCCGATGTTCCCGCACAGACTTCCCCATCGGCAACTGTTCTCCAATCGGCAGTTGTATCCGTACAAGAACTTTCATTGGCATTGGCGTTGCAGCAGCAACCAACCGATGTACCAACACAGGAGACGCCATCGGTAATCATACCTCAGGTTGCTTCTTCTTGCCAGAGGCGAGAAATTGCCTTAAAACAAGTAAGTTAACTCCCTTAGTTAATTTTTTGACACTTATATCCTTTAGCTAACAACTTTTCCCTTCCAGGAACAAGATTCCCCCGATAGCCTATTTTCCTTCTCAATTATTGGAGATATTCCTGACGATGAAGAGAACGAAGAAAGCTCTGCTCCAGCCTCTGAAGCCTTATCATCCGAAATCAAGTCTAGGCTGGAGACATTGCTATCCCTGCTGCAACAGGAAACATCTCAGCTAATCCAGGACTCTGACTCCACCAGGGCAACTTTCAAGGCAATCCGAGGCCAGATCCCTGCCGATGTTGAAGAGACACTCTTTCAAGCCGCACACCTAGAGAGTCGGCAACTTTAGTATCAGAAAGCTGCTAAACGTATTACCGACAGAACTACCCAGGCATGACTCTAGGAGGAGATGATGAAGCATAAACAATCTGCCGATGAGAAACACAAAGACATCGGCAAACTAGAAGCCTCCCGTGTAGAGCTGGAAAAGAAGATTTCCCAACTATCGGTAAAAAGAGAAGCTTTATTAGTGGAGCTGAAAAATGTTGAAGAAGCCCTGGATATAGCCACTCAAGAGAAAGCCCAAATGCCTGACGCTATCAAGATTCTTCAGTAGGAGAGGGACAACCAAGCCCTCAAGACACTGGCCCTTAAGAAGAAAATCAAGCCAGTAGAAGGCAATGCTGATGAAGATGTAAGGACAATAGAGGAAGCCAACCGTATTCGCCTGCGTGCGATATCGGCTATTCATTCACTGCTGAACTTGTAAACTTCTTTTCCATCGGTAAAGTAGTGCATCAGCAACTTGTAAAACTTCATATTAACTTCGCGCCGATACGTTCTTATTGAACAAGTATTATATCTGTTTCTTCATGTATCCATCCAAATACTAGGATAATATTTCTTCAGATATTTACCGTTCAATGCTCTTGGAAATATTTCTCCTTCAAGAGTTTCTAGGATATAAGCATTACCAGGAACGGACCGATTTACTCGATAAGGACCTTCCCAATTAGGAGACCACTTGCCGAACTTTGCGCTCTTAGTCCCAATCGGTAAAATCAATTTTCAGACTAGATCGCCATTAACAAATTCCTTCACCTTTACCTTCTTGTCATACCACCTAGCAACTCTTTTCTTATTCTCTTCAATGCTGAGTAAAGCCTTTAGCCGATGACCCACCAAATCTTCCAACTCATCTTTCATGAGTGTATTGTAATCATCGGCCGACAGTTGATCTTGATGAAATATTTGCCTTGAACCTACCTTTATTTCCCAAGGCAAAACCGCGTCATGTCCATATACCAACTGATAAGGTGACACCTTAGTAGCACCATGACAGGCCATTCGATACGACCATAAGGCCTCGTTCAAAACCGTGTGCCACCTCCTGGGATTTTCCTTAATCTTGCACTTAATGAGTTTAATAATCCCTTTATTAGATGCTTCGGCCTGACCATTAGCTTGAGCATAATAAGGAGAAGAGTTTAAAACCTTAATTCCCATCTCATCGGTAAATCCATCAAACTCTCCTGAAGTGAACATGGTTCCTTGATCAGTCATGATGGTCTGAGGAATACCGAACCGATACACAATATGCTCCTTCACAAAATCAATCATGTTGGCCGACGTCACACTTTTTAAAGGAACTGCCTCAACCCATTTTGTAAAGTAATCGGTGGCAACGAGGATGAATTTATGCCCTTTGCTTGATGGTGGATAAACTTGACCGATGATATCAATAGCCCATCCTTGAAACGGCCACGGCTTAATTATGGGATTCATTGCCGATACGGGTGCCTTTTGGACGTTGCCGAACTTCTGACACTCTTGACACCCTTTAAAATACCTGAAACAATCTTCGAGTATTGTTGGCCAGTAAAATCCATTTCGCCTGATCATCCATTTCATCTTGAAAGCCGACTAATGTGCCCCGCATACTCCTTCATGAATTTCGCCCATTAAACTTTTTTATTCTTCTTCACCAAGACACTTGTGCTAAACTCCATCCATTGTTCGATAATATAACTCATTATCTAGGAGCACGTACTTAGTAGCCTGAAACCTTATACGCCTTTCGACCTTCTTAGATGGATCCTTCAAGTAATCGGCAATCTCCTTCCTCCAATCATCGGCGTCAGTTGCCGATGTCAGCACTTCCTGGATCTGTTGGTACCCCGAAGCATGCTGTGCTAACCGATTAGCCTCTTTATTATGCAATCTGGAGATATGTTTAAGGCGAAAATCTGTAAACTCCTTCAATAATTGTCGACATCTTTTGTAATACGAGATTAAAACTTCACTTCGACACTCATACATTCCAGCTAGCTGATTAATAACTAGCATTGAATCACCAAAGATTTCAACAGCATCGGCACAGACTTCCCTGAGTAACTCTAATCCTTTCAACACAGCCTGATATTCAGCCTGATTGTTTATCGATGTGGTAGCAATCGGCAATGAGAATTCGTATTTCTTCCCTTGAGGTGATATCAACACAATGCCGATGCCTGCTCCTTCTCCACATGTAGAACCATCAAAGAAAAGTTTCCATGGAGCAATCTCTAAAGAGTTTACCATGCCGCAATTCTGAGTAATAAAATCGGCCATCACTTGCCCCTTGACTGTTTTAGCCGACTCATACCGCAGATCGAAGATAACGCTAAAATCCACTTGCCGATTCTTCCACTTAGAATTGGCATTGACATCATATATTTGACCACATCGTCTTTGCATGTAACAGTGCATTCGGCCGTTAACAGATAATGCCTTAATTTAACACAGGAGAAATATAAGCATAAGCATAACTTTTCAATGGTCGAATACCTGGTCTCAGCATCTACCAACCTTCTGCTCAGGTAATAGATTACACGTTCTTTCCCTTCAAACTCTTGGATTAAAGCTGACCCAATGTCTTCATCATCACCCGACAAATACAACTTGAAGGGTTCTCCATGTTGAGGTGGAACTAGCACTGGAGGATTCACCAAATACTTCTTAATTTCTTCTAAAGCCAACTGCTGTTCTTCTCCCCACACGAATTTCTGATCGGCCTTCAGCTTCAACAATGGACTGAAAGCTTTGATTCTTCCTGATAAATTAGATATGAATCTTCGAATAAAATTAATCTTGCCGATCAGAGACTGTAGTTCGGTCTTATCGGTAGGAGCAATCACTTTATTGATGGCATCAATGGACTTCCTGCTAATTTCAATATCCCTCTGATGCACCATGAAGCCTTAAAAATTGTCCTGCCGATACACCAAATGCACACTTGTTGGGATTCATTTTCAACCCATGTTTCCTTGTGCACTCCAATATCTTCTGCAAGTCAACCAGATGATTTTCGAAGTCTCCAGACTTAACCACCACATCATCTATATAAATTTCAACCAATGTGCCGATGTATTCATGAAAAATATAATTCATAGCTCTCTGATAAGTAGCACCGGCATTCTTCAAACCAAAAGTCATGACTATCCATTCAAATAACCCCACATGACCTGGACATCTAAAGGCAGTCTTGGAGATATCTTCTTTGGCCATAAAGATTTGATTATATCCGATATTTCCATCCATGAAGCTAATAATCCGATGTCCAGCAGCAGCATCAATTAATAAATCAGCAACGGGCATCGGGTAGCCATCCATCGGTGTAGCTTTGTTAAGATTCCTAAAATCAATACAGACATGAAGTTTCCCATTCTTCTTGTAGACAGGAACCACATTAGAAATCCATTCAGCATATTGGCATTGTTAGATGAACTTTGCTTCAATTAATCTTGTTATTTCGGCCTTAATATCAGGCAGCACTTTAGGATTGCATCGGCGTGCTGGCTGCTGATGTGGCCGAAATCCTTGTTTGATAGGTAGCTGATGTTCAATAATTGATCGATCTAACCCGGGCATCTCTGTATAATCCCAAGCGAAACAATCCTTATATTCTTTCAATAAAGCAATCAATTATTCTCTGCTCTGGAGGTCTAACTTAGCACTAACAAGAGTTGGCCTTGGCCTACTGCCATCACTAATGTCTACTTCTACTAAGTCATCAGCCGATGTAAATCCATGGCCCAATTTTCCATCATCGACAAACCTATCCATTATAACTCATCTTCGGATCCGACTGCTTGGATCGGTGGCAGCTCATAATCGCCAATTCTGAGAAACTCTGAATCCCATGCTTCCCCCGATATACACTTAGACCGCTCGTAAGTTTCTGACTCTGCCGATGCAATTATATAAGATGAATCACCAGGGACTACTTCAATCTTATCTTCCACCCACTGTACGAGGCACTGGTGCATTGTAGAAGGAACGCAGCAATTGGCATGAATCCAATCCCTTCCTAATAGCAGATTATAAGCACCTTTACCGTCGATGACAAAGAACATGGTCGGCAATGTTTTGCTGCCGATGGTTAACTCAGTGCAAAGCGCTCCCTTAACTGGTGATATATTACCTTCAAAGTCTTTAAGATTCATATCAGTCTTGACCAGATCTTGATTTCCTTTCCCAAGCCTTCGAAACATGACATATGGCATGATATTAATTGCAGCTCCCCCATCTATGAGTATCTTGGATACTGGCTGCCCATCAACTCTGCCTTTGACAAATAAAGCTTTGAGATGCTGTCTCTCATCAACGGTAGGCTTCTCAAAAACAGCCATCATTGAATCCAAGGTCAACTGAGCTACTTGTTCGGAAGGAACAACTTCCTCTTTGTCATTGGTAAGTGCAAGGAATTCCATCGGCAACATGAAAACCATGTTGATATCTGCCGATGGGCTTTCATCTTTGTGCTTTGGTTGCCACACTTGAGACTTCACCCCACGGGAGTTTTCTTCTTTGCACTCATGTTGCATTTTCCTCTTCTGAGTTTTTGTCAGACCTTCAGGGCACCATTGAGGAAGCTTTGTCTTCTAGATAGGCTGATAACGTTTCGTATTCAAATCTAGGCAGTTTATGTTGAGATTTCTGCAGAGTATTGCTTCATCAGGAACTCTTGCATTGGCCATCACCTCAAGTTATTCCTGATCCATCGAAAAGCAGTCGTCATGCCTACCCAGCCTTTCATGTACACTGGTTCTTCCCCCCAGCCAATCATGCACTGATGCCCTTGCTCTGATTGGCTCATTGACGCACCATCTCTGATCGCCATAATACGGTCTTCTTTTTGTCCGATCGGCTCGATCGTAACCATTGCACTCAGGGCAGCTATCAACAGTAGGCAATTTAATGCCTTCTTCCCAGCAATAAATGAAGAACGAGCATCTCCAATGATCTTCATGCCAACGCCATTCTTCCCAACGGAACTCTTCCTATTGCTGCCGATAGCGATCACCTGAAATTCTATAGGGAGCAGGTCTAGGAGGTCTTCTGGAACTGCTGCTTTCTTCAACTGCTCTTTTTCCTCTTAAGTCATCGGTGGTTACTTGATTTCTGGGATCCACCGATGCGTTCCTCTTAGCATTTGCCAATGTTAACACTCTGGTCTTGCTCACGGCATCCACCATGTTTGCTGAAAAAGGGTGCTGATCAATCTTCATCGGCCTTTGAGCTTTAGAGTTATCAAACTTAATTCTCCCGGACTCAATAGCCGATTGCAATTGCTGTCTGAATACTTTACAATCATTGGTACTATGCGAAGTTGCATTATGAAATTTGCAATACCTCATTTTTTCAGCTCTTCTGCCGATGGGATCACATGATTAGGTGATAGCTTGATTTGGCCCTCTTGAAGCAGCAAATCAAATATTTTATCGGCCTTCGTGATGTCAAATGTGAACTTCTCTGGCTCCTTTTGACCAAAATGACAAGATATTGGCTTCTTAACTTTCACCCACTCAGCCAGGCCGATAGTTGGTTCTTCATCTGAGTCTGATTCCTCTGCTTCTTCTACAAAGGACAACTTTTTATTCCAAGTCTTTTTAGGTTTTGGAGCTCGAGCACCTTGGTCAGAAATCCTCTGTACAATATGGCTTAAACTTTCAAACTCCTGAGAATCGTATTTGTCTCTGAGGTGCGGCAACAGACCCTGAAAAGCTAAATCGGCCAATTGGCGATCATCAAGCACCAAGCTGTAGCATCTATTTTTCATATCTCGTAACCTTTGCACAAAGCTCTCCACTGATTCGTCACTTCATTGTCTCAATTTCACTAAATCGGTAAGCTTCTTCTCATGGACACCAGCAAAGAAGTACTTGTGGAACTGTCTCTCTAAATCTGCCCAAGTATGAATAGAATTCGGCGGCAATGAGATAAACCATGTGAATGCCGATCCAGACAATGAAGATGAGAATAATCGAACTCTCAATTCATCCCTGTTAGCTGCTTCTCCGCACTGGATGATGAAATGATTGATATGCTCCATTGTTGATGTATCATCCTATCCAGAGAACTTAGTAAAATTTGGTACCTTGTACCAATTTGGAAAAGGAATTGAGTCATATGCTGGAGGGTACGGAGTCCGATAAGAGTAAGTATTAATCTTGGGCTGAATCCCAAATTGCTCTTTCATCACTTCCGCAATCTTATCGGTCCAAAACGCATCTTGATCTTGCCGATGCACTGGCTGAATCTCTGCTGGAGGTGCTGGCTGATATGCTTCTATGTATCCTTGTGGTACTTGGTTAGGAGGAATCGGCATATTCACAGCACCAGTCTGCGGAGCAAAGCTCATCGGCTGTCTTGCCGATGTTTGATCCTGGAAAGCTGCCTGTGGACAATACTGCTGAGTCCCCATCACCTGGTAGCTTGGCTGAATAGCATGTTGCTGAGCTGGCGTGATTATAACTCATCGGCACCTGACTTGCCGATGGCGATAGCTCGTTGACAATTGATGCTCTTGTATGATTGGATGATAACCAGCATAATTGCCTTAATTTGTAGGTAACCCAGATTGAGATACAAACGACACTATGAGTTGTCCTGCAGTAGAAACCTTCTGTTGCATTGGCGGGGAACTTGCCAATGGATTCACATAAGATGTATGCTGCGGAGGCGCGTGGAATCCCATTGTCAATGGTTGTATAGTAGGAGGTGTAGTAGAATAATGTGATACCTGGGTCATCGGTCGAACCAGAGTAGCCGATACCATAGGACTCTTTCCTGCTACATCATGCACCTGAGGCAATCTAGAATTGGCGGTAGATGGTCCTGGAGGCATCCCATATCCCCACCAATTAGCAGCAACCTGGCCGTGTTGACCTGAAGGACCTGACATTGCAGATGCCGATAGGTCTGTACCCAATTGAGTGATCTGCCTTTCCTGAGATGTTAGATCTGATCTTATCGGTGTGGCTTCAATGTTAGGTGATCCTGATAAAGCTGGAGGAGTAGGAGCTTCCATACTCTCAACGGCTGGAATTGCCGATGGAGTACCGACAGATGCCGATCCCGGCTGATGATATACCGGCCCGACATAACCTGGTGCTTGTCCTTCTCTTAATGTTTGCACAACAGCATTGTTAACAGTATTAGACAGCACGGTGGAGTGGTTGATCAAAGCATGATTCAATGCAGAATTAACCATCTCCTGTAATTTACCAGGGTTGAAATCAAAAGTTACCTGCCGAGGCAATGGCAGATCTTGCTTCTGGATTACTTCTCCGTCCCTATTCTTGCTGAAAGACTTCAACCAGAGCTGCCTGTAATCCTCCATAGCTTTTTCCATGGCTAGCTTCTAATCTTCCTTGAGATCCGACTCTGATATCTCGATGATGTTCTCTGGATTGATATCAGCAGGGTTCTTCATGATAAATCTATTGACTTGGTCCCACCGGGCGTGCCAAAAGATGTGTTGATGCAAAGTTCTATCTGCAAACACACCGGGCTAATACCCAAATTCGATATTCGAAGCGTGCCAGTCGATTTGACCTGTTAATCGATAAGGATGATAACTTGAATAAAATCCGAATGAGACGACAGCGATACGCTCGGACGTCAAAGCTCAGAATATATTCGATAACTCTTGAATAGATCAGACGAGACAACAGCGATACGCCCGGAAGTCAAAGCCTGAATCGTGCTCGGTATACGCGGAACCTGAAAGGTCGCCGGAGATCAAGTTGATGCAGCCTGTCGAATCTTGAAAGAACTCGTTGAAAAAGAGAAAATACTTGATGAAGTCATCGAAAAGTAAAGTGCTGGTAGAAGTAAATTGTGATAAAAAGTAGATTTATTTATTGATGCTTGGATCATCATTACAATGCCCTTCGGCATATATTTATACTCTGCTATTCGAAGAATCCTAACCGAATACGAAAAGCTTAAATATAGAAAAATAAACTTATTCCTTATACGAACTCTATCTCTTCGTATAGGAACTGGACTCAGACTACACTACGAAAATCATAAGCTCACAAGATGCCGATCCTCTGTCCGTTTCCGTCATGATGAAGTTATCTTTCCATCGGCATACTCTCTGGTATCGGCAACAATCTTCTGGTCTCCAGCCTGTCTCATCGGCAACAGCTCTTCAGCTTCATCGGCAGCAATCCTCTAGCTCCCTGCCAGTCTCATCGGTAACAGCTCTTCAGCCTCATTGGCAACGACTCAGACCAATCCACCCTTTATCGGCAACCACACATCGGCAACATCAAAAGCAATGCTGAAGACAAAATAATAACCAATCCCTTGCCGATTAGCTCAATTTCTGATTCTTAGTGACACGTGCCGAAAAACGGTGTCAACACTTACAATCTCATCAACTGAACCTAATATAAAAAGACTCAACACTATGATAGACAACAGTGTATTGTAATGAGAAAGAACGACGAGCCTAATAGCCAAGCATCTGCCAGAACCGTGGCGCCCAAGCATTCCCCGGAACCATGGCGGCAAAGCATCCGCCAGAACTATGACCATCACTGGCCTAAGCTTCTAAGATAGGGCCAGTGCCTAGAATGGTGATGCTTGTGCAGCTACATGGGGTTGAACAACAAAGCCCCCACGGAGGTGCATGGCGCTCGAAGCATCACCATTTTATGCCTTGCAGAAATTGGACTGAGCTTTCACCCATCCCACCATGAGGCGTGCAAGCACTGCCGCACCTAGGCCCCTAGTGTTAGCCAGCCGCACCACAGGCGCTGGCCATAGCCGGAGGAGGGCTAGCCATGTTCACCCACCAGCGCTAGGGCCCTAGGATGGGATTGTCTGCAAGATAGGCCACGGCGACCGCTATCACGGAGAGGGGGGTGGCAGCACCACGCCAGAACCAGGACTTGTGGGTCCAGATTCGGTCGGTCGCCACCAAGCCTGGCTGCCAGAGCAGGGGGCCACCACAACCTGGGAGGCCTAGCCCGTGGCCGGCAGGCACCCCCTTCTCCCCTGTCGTCGCCTTGTCCCCATAGGATGCTGTGACGGGCTATAGCCATAGAGGGGGGTGGCAGGGCTTACGCCAGATCCTGGATACCCAGTCGCTCGCTGCCAAAATCGGTCATTGGAGCAGGGGCACAACCCACCAAGGTCACCGGATGATGGCCGGTCATCGCCACAGAGGAGGGAGGGGCTCACACTAGATCTAGGGCCCAAGGGATCAGATCCAGCCGCCCGCCACCAATCGCTGCTACTAGAGCAGGGGCACGACCCACCAAGGTCACCGGATGACGGCCAGCCGCCAACGAGGGAGGGAGAAGCCAAGCGCCACCAGACGCCAGATCCAACCCACCAAGGCCCAAATCTGGCCGACTACCACCATCGCCGCCTAGCGCAGAAGAGGGGATGACATGGAGGGGGCAGGAGGACGGGGGGGGGGGGGGGGGGGGGGGGGGGGGGGTGGGCGGGAGAGGGGTTCAGTCGGGGCCCCTTTGGGCCTACTTTGCCAGCAGTCTTCCTCGCATGGAACCTGGCGGTTTCCCTGGGCCAGTCTGCCCCATGGCAATCTCCCCCGGGTCAAATCTCGGTGCTCTTTGGCAGGCCACCAACGCGAGGATGGCAGCCCGCTTCCCTTCGTTTTCCACACGGAAGCAATCCACGCCAGATGAGGTCGGGAGGGTTCCCCCGTGCATGCATCCCCTCTCGAGTCGTGACTGCTCGCGTGCGCGAAGCTCTTCCTCCGCTCGCGCAGGAGCTACAAGTCGCGAGGCCGCCGCCTTGGCATTCTGTGTACCACAACAGCACTCCCCCGACATTTGTTACCAAACAAGGGAAATGCCATCAACGTGTATATCTGCCCAGGAGAGGAGGCGGGGAATGAGAAAACCAAAAAAATCCACGTCGGGGACAATCATCCCTGGGCTAATTGCCCCTTGCTGCCAAAGTAGCCCTTATGCGGGCCGCCGCCACCACCACTGGCTAATGCGCGGTGACGACAGCCAGGGCTCACGGCGATAGCACAGTCGGCCCTCGGGGGTACACATATATAGCTTACTGGTATCCAACCACAATGTTATACTTCAGTTAACAATCAATCCACAATTTTTTTATTAGATGTCCCCAATGATTGGATTTACCAAGATCACGTTCCAGTATGCCAACGTATAAGCCCGGTTCTGCATCATTATTTCAGCAATATCACTAAGAAGTCAACAACACTGTTTAACACAGAAATCAAGACCGATAATCCACTATGACCATGTCTCCACCCTCCAGTGCCAATGTTACTGCTGGTACAGTTTTATGTAGTTTGTGTGAAGTTGACATTGGCGCAAATGCAACTATGTATCACATCCCTGAACATTGGCCATTGCTTAACCCCGATCCGTCCCATTAGAGAACTTTGTTTTCAAACCCAGAAGTCAGAGGTTGGAAACAGTGGCAACGAACAATAATGTTCATGAAAATGTTAATATCAGGTATGAATTGCATAAATTGATCCAAGGAAGCATGAATCTAAAATTGCTAATGATTAATAGGCAACATCTGGGTTTTTTTTTTAAAAAAAAAATCAAGGTGGAAGGATATGTATGTGTATACCACGATGGAAGAGTACTATGCAGGAGATGTGAAAACCAAGGGCGTGTTTGGTACGTTTGCCGGATAACGTTTTGCGTGGCCAAGTAAGGAATTGGACACTACTAGCTGTTTGGTTCTTGTGCTTGGATTGTCTTAATTTTTGTGCCGGCAAGGAAAACTTTGCTGCCTTGAGAAAGCCAAAATAGCTCGCTTCATCTTGCAAGCTTCTCGTGGAATGCGCCGTCTCGAGGCGAGTGAACCAGGCAAAACTTCCAAGCAGGCCCTGGATTGGAATTTGGAACCAGGTAAAGTTATTTACCGCTGTCAAAATTGGAGCGTGAGGCAAGAAACAGGGCAGTTATTGGCTGTTCAGGGCCGAAACAGACATTTCGAAAGGAAACCTTCTTAGTATAGCTGATAATTTAGCCTCAGGAGTACCTGGTTCTCTGCAGCGAGCTTGGTCACTGTGCTGTTCGTGGCAAAGCTAGTATCAGAAACTAAAAAAGTAGAACACTAGAAGAGATCCAAACCTTGCTCAAAGCCACATCAGTGGCTGGCATTCGGGTCACTAGGTAAAAATTAATTCAAAAAAAATTGCTGAAATATTCATCTCCTGTAAATTCTTGTGCACTGCAGATGCATAATTTTGCCTCTTGTAAATTCTCCTGTATTTCACTCTCTTTGATGTGCAGTTTAGGACAAAGATATGGTCTGCAATGTTGTCAAAAAAGGAGATACGGTCTGCAACATATATGTTCATCTTTCACTATTTCATTTTTTGAGTCAAGTTACTTTTGCTGTTGAAAGTTCAACCAGCTCGTTGAAACCTTCTCGATAGTGTTTGACAAATTAAGGTTATGAGGAAAAGTGCGGCCAAACAATCTGATAAAAATGGGGTTGTTTGTTTTTTAGTACGGATAACAAACACTCCCGACGCAAGCATTTACAACGTTTGGAAAAGGAGTCGATCCATCTCGCTGGCCGTCGATCAGGAAGTAATCCAACAAGGCGGTGACTGTGGTGACGAGATGGCAGTCGGCGGACGGGAGCTGCCCGACGACCTCACCGCCGAAGTCCTGCGCCGCCTCCCGCCGCGCAGCCTGGCCGTCTCCCGGTGCGTCTGCTGTGGGTGGCGCGCGACCTCGTCGACGCCGGCCGGCTGCTGCGCGTGGACCTGCTCCCACGCTCGGTGGGCGGCATCTTCATGCACTACTGCCAGCACTACTCCCCGGAGTTCTTGGCACGCCCCGCGACGGGACGACGACCCTCCATCTCAGGCGACCTGGACTTCATCCCTGGCTTCCGCTGCTCTAAGGTCTTGGACCACTGCAACGGCCTCCTGCTTTGCACGGGCACTTACGTCGCTAACCCTGCGACGCGGGGGTGGCCACCGGAACGGGATTACATCGTTAACCCTGCAGAACGTGTGGTTCAGACCATTGCTCTTTCTGACGGGGACAGAAAAGCCTACTGGCGAGGAGCACTCTGCCAAAACGAAAAAAAAACTGGATCATAGCGGAACACTCCCCTTCCCCTATGACCTTTTCTGCGAAAATGATGATTTTGTTCTGAGGGTATCCATCTCAGATGCGAAGTACAGGCTGATTCCAGTGCCAGCAGACGTTGGATTCAGCAGGTCTGGTGAAAGCCTTTCTCTGGGAATATCAGTCGGGCGTATACTGCGCATCTCAGTATGGCTGTCGACTTCGAATTTTTCTACTCAACGAATCATCGTCATGTGGTCAGACAGTGTGGGAACTGAAGCGTAGCGTTGATTTCAGGCCACGGTGGTGATTATCAGCAAAATGGACCATGGATGTTACAGGATGTCAACTACTACAAATATCGTTGTGGCAATGATAAGCGTAGGGAGGCAGTGGAAGACAGGTTCGAATGGAACCTCCGATGACGACGATGTTCTCAGCACTGAAGATGCGGTTGAAGGGAACTACACAGGATATATGTGATTTCATCCTTACAAGGAGATTGTCTTCTTGAATGCAGCTTTGAGCAGAGCAGTAGCCTATCACTGGAACACATCAAAATTCCAGGACTTGGGAAACATATTTCCAATGAATTACCATGAGATCGGTGGCCAATGGAGTGGTATTGAGACTTGTTTCATATACTCACCATGCTGGATGGATGGAAGATTGGATTCCCCGAAAATCAAATCGTAAGCTAAGCGCCAGCTGAAGGCTAGCGCAGTACTGTGTACAAGCTGCAGGCACAAGTAGTGTTAGAATAGACTGACAGCGTAGTCATGTTTTGACTCCCTCCCAGTTTAATTGTCATTGTGCTCTATGTTTACGTTGGGTACTAATACGAGTGGTCAACTTCAATTCTCACCTTGTGTGTGTATGTACTGAATGTATTTGTTGTGACTTCGACATAGTAAAGTCATTCATATTCCCGCCAGCTTGGGCAACACAATTTCGTCGCCCCATCGAGCCTATTCCCTCTCCCATATAGAGGCCTGATTTTTCTACCCATTATCTAAAAAAACATCCAATGTAACTCGGGATGTATCTGCCAGGCTTGTCGTGGGCTCTTGGAGTTGCTTATGGCAATGATCTAATTCTTCTTGCTTTCTTGTTTTATTACTTTCATTCAATCCTCAGTAGCTAATTAGCAAAAACAGGGCGGGTCATCAAGAGTCTATAAAGTAGATTCTAATAAAGTGAGACAACATTTGAATCAATCTTTCATTGATATTCTCCCTTGTTCCTTTAACCAAAGATTATCCCTCGTTGCCGATTCTAGTTATCTTATGCTGAATTATTATCTACTCAATCTGTTTCGAATTATAAGACGTTTTAGCTTTTCTAAATACATCATTTTTATTATGCACATAGATATATACTATGTCTAGATACATAGTCAAAAATCATGCGTCTAGAAAACTAAAAACGACTTATAATTTAAAATGAAAGGGATATTAGTTTGCAACACATGATTCAGGTGTACTCAGGAGTTAGGATTCAACCTCTGCTAGCCGTGGAGGCCAACCCATTCCTAGCCGTGGAGGATCAAGAATCCATGCAAATGTTGAAGCACCAGCACCACACTAGAACAACAAACTGGTTTGGCGTGGAGAAATATTGATAAATAATATGTAGTATTAAAAGGACTAGCATTTCCTAATAGTACAAATGAAATACAGATACAACTTTTGGCACGCAGCAAAAATTTAAGTGAGATTAGGACCTCAATCAAAGGATAAGTCTGAGACCAACCCAAACTAACTGAAATGCTCTTGCCTGCTAAACAATTTTCTATATATATATATATATATATATATATATATATATAAGAACATCATAAACTTCTGAACACACCAAGCTTGACTAAAAGAATGTAGGACGTGCTCAGAACTGAATCTTGCACTCGCATGTCAGAGCTTTCATAGAACTAGTTTGGGTTACCTCCACTCAATATTTCCCTCAAGATGTTCCATTTTCCACTTTAACCATAGAGCATTGTTCACTTCTCAGTTTTAACTGAAAAAAAATGTATACATCATTTAGTGTCATGAAAGGCTTGTTTAATTTGACAAATAAAATCATTAAAATTAAGACCCAGAAGAGTTGAAAATGAAATTGTCTGTCTCGAAAATAAAATGATCTGTTAGGGTGCTTCGGTACGAAATGAAAAGCAATTGGTTCCTAATATACTACGATAACTTATACTTCTTTCCAGTATGCAATATAATTGCTATGTGTGAAAATCTGGCATCAAAGTGAACTTCAAAAACCCAAGTAATCCCATAGAAACAGGGTACTTCTTGAAAATGTGAAATAAGAACCTACAAGATAATCAATACAGAGTTCTGGTAGTTAGTGAAAGGGAATGAAACATACAGAATCAGATGGATAATCTTTTTGTCAACTAATAATGTTCTCACATTAATTAATTCATTGGGAAAATAGGCTTTTCCATTTGTACATCAATAGTGTGTGCCAATTGACTTATGATTTTACTATTCTGAGAATATGCTTATTAGTCTGAGAATGTGCTACTATCCTAGGTTGAGTTTTAGGATTGCCTGTATATGTCTAATATAATTGGTACTTATGGGTTATGTAACAAGTGAAATGCAACTTCAGAATGCATTGACCCATATATCAATGAAACATGGGAGAGGAATATCATGAGAATTTCCCATGAAAAGACGAATATAAGGATGGTGGCAAGCTGGGCCAACCTGGGTTCATGATCTCAATATTCCAATGCTTTCTGCTGGTTGACCAGCACAATATTGAAAAAACACTCAAGACATTTTTTTAATTATATATAATCTTATTCTGAGCATATATGGTCAATCTTTGTTAAAAATCATGCAGTTACCATCTTCAAAGTACTCCTAACATCCAAAATCGATAGGAATATGCATTGCTATCTTTCTTACTATGGGGTTCATATTGTCCCATATTTGGTACGCATAATAGTATCCAACCACAGTGTTATACCTCAGTTACCTACAATCCAAATTAGATGTCCCTAAAGATTGGATTTACCAAGATCACATCCCAGTATGCCAATGTATAAGCTTAGTTCTGTGTCATTATTTCAGAAAATCACCATGAAGTCAACAACACTTTTAATACAGAAATCAAGACTAATTCTCCACTATGACCATGTCTCCGGTGCCAGTATTACTGAAAAACCGCATAAAATTCTATCAAGTGTGTGTGAAGATGATATTGACATGCAAATGCAACCATGTACCCAGTCCCTGAACATTGGCCATTGCTTAACCCCCTCCCATCAGAACGTTATTGCCTGTTCATTTCTGAGGAAAGGATTTCAGTCATTCAACAAGATAATAAAATTCTATCATTGGTGAAGTTGGCAAACCATAGGGATTCAAGAAAATGTTGAAACCGACAAATGTGAGACAATAAGCAGAATCTTACCTTCACATGTAATGTGGTGCGATGTAGATTGTATTGCAGATCCACGCAGGATCTATGCATCCAACAATTTATTTTGGTTCTTGGTTTCCAGCTTCTTACTTTCCTCCCTTATGACACGCTTGAAATTACTGAGCTCGGCAGAGTCATCACCATACACCATCTTGATGTTATCCACACAAGCACTGAAGACAAAACACTCTCAGTCTCAGATAAACCAAATCACCATTTTGAACATGAAGGAAGACATGCAGATACATAAACCAGGACAAAGTAGCAGACCTGCAAGCTTCCCGGTCAAATCTGCTGCGTGGCACACCAAAGAACTCATCGAAAACCTTTGGTTCCACCCTGCAAAAGGAAGGACGGTCTGCCATTGCAGTATTTCGGTCAGAATGGCACTGACTGAAATTTGAGTTGCACAAAGTTTGCGGTACAAGCAGCTTTATCAAGCCGTTAACAAGCAGCTACCTTGGTAGATGTTGCAGGTGCGGGAGGCCTTGTCGTAGTTGATGCACCATCCATCATCGCCGATCATACTCCTGTACAGCTGCACGCATGATCAACATATCACCATCTGTTGGTTGGTTAAGGCACATTAACAAATTCTACAATCTTAACCGAAATATCGCATTTTTTTTTATCAAGATACGCTCCCTTTGTTCCCTGATACTTGCAAACAGCTGCGGGTTGTGAACGGTGGTACCTGGAGGTCATCCTGATGGTCGGCAAAGATCTCTTCGGGAGTGGGGAAGTCGGGGCCCTTGTCCAGCTTGCAACACGCGCCGCACCCGCTCGCGCACTTCCACCGCACCAGCCTCTTCACTTTCGCCTTCTCCTGCGGCTGCGGCTGCGTATTCCCCTTCCTCGCCTCGCCGCCCTCCAGCCTCCGCGGGCCGCTCGCTTCTTTCAGCTCCACCGGGTGGTTCTTCTTGGCCTCGTCCGACGGCCTCGCGCCAGACTTCTTCTTGCTACTCGGGGTCTCCCCCTGCCGAGGCAGGGATTGTGGCGGCGGCGGCGGGGGGCTCGGGGGCTTGGCCTCGCCCCGCCGCTGGCCCTTCCTCTTCCTTCTGCCCGAGGAAAATGCGGCGACGGGGGTCAGCCGAATGGATATGGACCTGCCGCAGCTGGCGCCGGCGGCCACCGCGGTGGATGCCGCCCACGCCGACGCCGCCCTGGCGCCGCGCAGCAGGAGCATCTCCCTCTCTCGCTTATCCCCCTGCTCTCTGCTTGCGCGCAAGGGCAAAGCCCGATGACGCCTCAAACAGGGCTCGCATACTCGCAGTATCCCAATTCAGCCCAGGACAAACATTGTAGGCCCAAATGAGGACCAGCAGCTGAGTGAGATTTTATATTTTGCAAATACACTACCAAGATTATACACCTCCTAAAAAAACCAAGATTATTATTTATAAAAAACCAAGTTTATTTTTAAAAAACCAAGATTATTACTTCATTTTATCCCAACTCAAACCTTTTTATAACGTCAACTAAGTTAACTACACATAATTCAAATGGATTTTAATGTCACTAGTTTGTTCTTATAAATGTTGTTGGATTTGGTTCAAGTTAGAATAGGATAGTAGTAGTATAAAACTAAAAAAATATCCCGCGCCTTGCTACATAAATCTCTTAGAAATAAAATTGTTGCATATATGAGTTAAAAATCATCTACATATCTATCTATATCTCTTATAATCCTAAGCCGCACAAGCCATGTATCTCAACCTACAAACTGCCCAACTTATCAATGCACTATCATATGAAATTAAGACCCATGTCAAGATATACAAACATTTGTTGTTCATGTCAACAGTCAATATCACATATTCTACTAATCTGCAATTCCTGTAACAGTGCATGGGTATGATTCTAGCTCTTACATCATTCTTATCTTTTTTTTCTCGAAAACGCAGGAGAGCTGTGCTTCATTAGAGTCTCGCTTTATTATATTAAGAAGAGACATCATTCTTATCAAAATTGGTTGCGCTAAGAGGTAGAAAGTTTGTGGGATGATGTGGCTATTAGTAGAAGATGATGTGGACAATGGATAATGATGTGGATGGCTTACAAAATCCTTTGCATTGAGGTTGAAAGTTAGCGGGGTGACGTGGCAAGCAATAGTAGATAATGTGGATAGTTAGTAGACAAATTATGTGTGTTAGATGAAGTAGATTTTCATGTAACCGTGTAGATACATGGGACCGTCCAGGTTCATGAGTTGTTATCTTGTACTTGGTTGTTGCTAGTTTGTATCACATAGGATAACCATCTCTTGAGAGAGTTTTTTGTAATCATGATCCAATCTGTAATGCCACGATGGGGATCTTCCCATCCTATATAACATGGAACCGAGCAACGATGAAGGGTGTCTTGTTAACCCAAATAACCATTCACTTTTACAATGTGGATGGCTTTTACAAAATTGGTTGCATTAAGATGTTAAAAGTTAGTGGGATGACGTGACTATTAGTAGGAGATGGTGTAGATAGTTAGTGGACAATGATATGGGTGGCTTACAAATTAGTTGCATTAAGAGGATGATGAACGTGGCTATCAGTAGGAAATGATATGGATAGTTAGTGGCCAAAATAATTTGATGGCTTTTACAAAATTGGTTGCATTGAGAGGTTGAAAGTTAGTGGGATGATGTGGCTACTAACAGGAGATGATGTCGACAATTAGTGGAGAATGATGTTGATGGCTTACAAAATCGGTTGTATTAAGAGGTTAAAAGTTAGTGGAATGATGTGTCTACTAGTAGGAGATAATGTTGATACTTAGTGAAGAATGATGTGGATTGTTTATAAAATTGGTTGCAATAAGAGGTTGGAAGTTAGTGGGATGACATGGCTATAAGTAGAAGATGATGTGAGTTAGTGGACAGATGATGTGGAACTTTTACAAAATTGGTTGTATTAAGAAGTTGGAAGTCAGTGGGATGATATGGCTATCAGTAGGAGATTATGTGGATAATTTTGACCGAAATCAGCATGGGAACCCCATGCCTATCAGTAGGAGATGATGTTGATAATTAGCGAGCAAAGGATGTGGATGGCTTATAAAATGGGTTGCATTAAACGTTTGGAAGTTAGTGGAACAACAAGACTAATAGTAGGAGATAATGTGGATAGCTAGTGGACAAATGATGTAAATGACTTTTATAAAATTGGTCACATTAAGAGGTTGGAAGTTAGTGAAATGATATGGCTATTAGTAGGATCAGAGATGACGTGGATAGTTAGTGGACAAATAACATGGATGACTTACACATTAAGTTAGAACTTGTAGTGAAAATTATTAACTTTATCAGAGACATACGCAAAGACGGGTCGAGGAAATCATGTAGTCGAACATACAAAATGAAGTAGCTATACCGCTAGATCCACTATCCGCAAACAATGGAGGACAGCAATGTCATGGTCCTTGCGTTGGGCGTGGCCATGCTGCTCATCCTTGTCTCCAAGCTCAGATCTCTGCTCGTCACCAAGAACAAGAAGAAGTCGAAGCTCGACCTTCCCCCGGGGCCATGGACACTACCGTTGATTGGCAGCGTCCACCACCTGGTGAGCAACCCAGTCATCCACCGGGGCTTGCGCGACCTCTCTCGTAAGCACGGGCCGCTCATGATGCTCCGGCTGGGCGAGGTGCCGACGCTGGTGGTGTCGTCGGCGGAGGCCGCGGAGGCGGTGACGAAGACGCACGACACCGCGTTCGCCGACCGCCACGTGAACGCCACCCTGGCGGTGCTCACCTTCAACGGCACGGACCTCGCGTTCGGGGCCTACGACGAGCGGTGGCGCCAGCTCCGCAAGATCTGCGTGCTGCAGCTGCTGAGTGTTGCTCGCGTGCGGTCGTTCCAGCGCGTCCGCGAGGAGGAGGTGGCGCGGCTCGTGGGGAGCCTCGCCGTGTCCGCCGGCGGCGGCACCGCGGTGGACCTGACCAAGATGATCTCCAGGCTCATCAACGACACCTTCGTGAGGGAGTCCATCGGCAGCCGGTACAAGCACCAGGACGAATACCTGGACGCCTTGGACCCCGTGGTCCAGCAGACGTCGTCGCTTACCGTGGCCGACCTCTTCCCGTCGTCCAGGCTAATGCAGATGCTCGGTACGGCGCAAGGCGCTCGCCTGCCGCAACAGGGTCACGCGCATCCTGGACGAGATCATCCGCGAGAAGAGGGAGGCCATGGACCGTGGAAACAAGACTGCGGCGCACGACGACGGCTTGCTCGGCGTCCTGCTCAAGCTCCAGAAAGAGGACACCTTGCCCATCCCGCTCACCGACGAGACCATCATCACGCTCATGCTCGTAAGTCTAGCTAGCCATCTAAACTCTCTCCATCTCCGACGATGGATGGACTGTCTTCCAGGATATGTTTGGCGCGGGCAGCGACACGTCGTCCATGACACTCAATTGGTGCATGACGGAGCTGGTCCGGCACCCGGCGGCGATGAGCAGGGCGCAGGCAGAGGTCCGGGAGGCCTTCAAGGGGAAGATGAGCGCACTCACCGAGGACGACCTCGCCGTGGCGGAGCTCGGCTACCTCAAGCTGGCAGTCAAGGAGACTCTGAGGCTGCACTGCCCGTTGCCGATGTTGATCCCGCGCCGGTGCCGAGAGACGGTCCAGGTGGTGGGTTACGACATCCCCGAGGGCACGGCCGTGTTCGTCAACGTGTGGGCGATCTGCAGGGACCCCGAGTACTGGGACGATGACGCTGAGGAGTTCAGGCCGGAGCGATTCGAGGAGAAGAAGAGCAGTGGCATGGACTTCAAAGGGACCAACTACGAGTTCCTTCCGTTCGGGTCTGACCGTCGTATGTGCCCAGGAGTCAACCTCGGGCTGGCCAACATCGAGCTCGCGCTGGCGAGCCTTCTGTACCACTTCGATTGGAAACTGCCCAGCGGAATGGAGCCCAAGGACGTGGATGCTGGGGAGACTGCAGGACTTGTTGCAAAGAAGAAAACAGGACTCGTCTTGCACCCGATCATCCGCTTTGCACCAGCTAGCTAGCACGTAAAAATTAAAATGATGCAACAAACATTACAGGAACAATATGTGCAGGCGCGGGGCGCGCGCCGTGGACAATATGGACGACTAGGAACGGTGTGGTGTTCAGCAAGAAGGTCCTGTCTTCACCGATGGTGATCATCTACAACTACAACACCGATGTGCAGCCGTGCAGGCTTGCTGTATGCTTCCAATTTTGTAACTAGCAGTAGTGGTACAGAGTACACCCACCCTAGCTTCCGTGATAAGATGCTTCTAGGTACCAAGCTTGTCATCTGTGTTCCCACACCTTGACACCTTGTATCACAGGTTGCTGCCTGAATAATGTAAAGAATCTGACAGCGTCTGTGCACTGTCCGATGTATGGCGTGGAACAAGTTTTATAATGAATAGAAGCATCAAGTTTTGCTGTTGGAAACTTGGAATGTAAGAGATTTTGTTGACTTCGTTTAATGTGGTGATGTTGTGTATGAACTCCTTTCTTCTAGTCCTGATCTGCTCCTACTTCAGGAAACTATAGCTTGCTGACATATCTACGCAGAAGCTCTACTCTTTTCTCCCTCGTCGTCTCAACTACTCCATCTACTCTACGCCAATGGCTCCTCTGGCTCAGGTTTCACCTTTCACCGGTATTTTCTCCCATTACTACCTACACTTTTTCTACTCACATGGTTTCCTCCACCTCTGATATTTCATTGTTCATTACTAATGTTTATGTTCTTCATCCCATGAGCACACGTGACATGCCTGCTTTTATGGAGCGGCTTAAATTGATTACATCCTCCTCCAACACCCACCTCTGGTGCTTCCTCTTCCTTCTGCCGGACGACAATGCGGCGACGGGGTCAGCCGAAGGGATAAGGACCAGCCACCGCTGGCGCCTGCGGCCACCGCGGTGGATGCCGCCCACGCCAATGCCACCCTGGCGCCGCGCAGCAGGAACATCTTCGGTTTCACCCTGTTCCCTCGCTTATCCCCAGCAAGGGCGAGCCCGATAAGTCGATGACGCCTCAAATAGGGCTCGCAGTATCACAATTCAGCCTAAGACAAACATTGTAGGCCCAAATGTGAGGATGCTATTGGAAGCCCGTAATAGAATGGCCAGCATCTGTTTTTTTTAATATAGCGAGATTATTGCCTCATTTTATCCCAAGTCAAACTTTTTCATAATGACAATTAAGTTAGAAACACATGGTACATCGTAAACTCTCATAGAACGCACACACATGCTCATCCGTACGAACACATGCACACAAACTCTATCCTCATGAGCACTGTCGAAGAACTGAGCTGAAGGATCTTGAAATTTACGAAATCACTATAGGCACCTTATTATCGATGAGGATGTCCCCTGTCACTGAAAGCATGGAATCTTTAAATCATAAAATAAATTTAGAAAAATGCAAACACCCATGAGGTCGAGGACTTTTTTTTTCAAAAACATGCATTGCAGTATCTCATTAAGAGAAGTTAGAATTGTCTTTACATTCCGACTATCCTAATGACGAGATGCCAAGAGAAATAGACGAGCAACACACAAACAAAATGCGCCGGCTCGAACGGCGGAGCTTTGGAGGTCGTACTGACTACTAAACCAATTGTGTGATAGTGGTGCCTAGGATGACCACCCTAATCCGGCGATGGCCAGAAGTCCGACGGCGGTGTGTAGCACGCCTGACCGCGTGAGGAAATAGGACCCCATGGCCTGCTTCCGAGTGGACAGGCTTGCTGAGGCGAAGGCTTTGTGGAACTCGTCTTCGATGGAGGAGTCCGGCACGTTGGTGGATGGTTGTCTAGTCAGCTTGCTTAGCATGACCTGCCTGCCCTGCAGCTCCGGATTCGAAAGGCGGTATCCCGATTTTGCCGCAAGCTGGGAGCTCCGACGCGACATCCAGTCATCATCTCTTTGCGCTCTTGTCACATGCGCGCACGGCGTGGTGGGGATGAGAGGCTCCTGCAGAGGTAGACGCAGAGAGTCGATGAAGGTGTTCGTTGCGGCGTCGCTGGATCCCTGAACGTCTTCATTCGTAGTCGCTGCACCTCTGGGCGTCACGGCAAGCAGCACGGCATCATCCAGTACCGCCTCCAGGCACCCCCCGACATCATCCGCCGAAGCCACTAAAGGCACACCGGCGGCAGGCGTAGGGGCTGCAGGCATTGTGGCAACTGAAGTGGAAGCCGTCTCACACGACAAGATGGGGACCTCGACATCTTTCGTCGTCGCGTCCCCACCCACCAACCCTATCGCCTCAGCAGCCAATGCAGCGCCCACTGCTCCAATGTCATCACCAACCTCCCCAGATTCATCGACGGTGAAGCAGAGCTGAATCCTCCATGGCGGCGACAGGGATTCCAGCCATGCTATTGGAGCAGCTGCCAGGGTGGACGGGCGCACGACGAGGGAGGCAGCGAGCTCATCAAGCTTCGGGTCCACCCGAACGGGGGTGCGATTGGGTCGACGTCGGTGGCGGAATTGTCGACAACAAAGTTGACCCTTGATCGCTTGCTCCGGTGCCCCCGGCGGCATCGATGACAGACTCCGTTGGTGCCCTCCACAGCCCCCTTTGTGCCCCCATCCGATCCACCGAGTAGGGCGCGCGCGGAAGGCGGTGAGTCACCCTCCGCGACTGTGGAAGGAGTCGAACAAAGAATCTGTCCGATGGTGATAGAGGCCGTGTGAAGCATAGCTTCCAGGCCCTCCGCGTCGGCATTGATGTCGTGGCGAGGGCAGCGCGTAGGGGGCACCTACGCATGAACCGTGGGAGGGTGTCGGGGCGAACGACGATGACGAAGTGTGCGGTCCTTCGCCCTGTGCCTCGTGCTGAGGCAGAAGAGACAATGGGTCGGGGAAGTACACAGGGCGGCGATGTGGCCCCCCGCTAGGCAGTCGAAGCAGACGCCGACGAGCGAAGTCGGAACTGACTTTCAACAAGAGTGAATCCATCGGCGTCGATAGGTGTAGCCGCACGAGGAACGTGGTGCCGAGGAGGCCCACTCATAGGGTGGGCGCGGCGGCATCGGTGTCGGAGGTGCTCTATGCCGCGGGCCCAAGCGTAGCTGCGCCAGACTCTCTTCTCAGGCAACGGACCCAAGCGGCGCTGTGCAGGTACACGCGCGACGTACGACGGTGGAGCGCTGAGGCCATCAGGCCGATGACTGTAGCACCCCTGCTGTGGAGACTCACGTGAGCCCGCCGCAGGCCTCCTGGTGACTACGCCTGGGCACTCGCCCTCCATCCGTACCCTCCACGGAAGGGTCAGCAACGCCGGCAGCGGCGCTCACAACGTGGGCCGGGGACGGAGGCGGGGCTGCATGATGCATGGCCCTGAGGAAGTGCTCCTCTTCCTCTTCGTCCGAGGTAGTCTCACACCAGCGCCTATGCTTGGGCCTGCCGGAGGAGGAGGGGAAGAAGGCCGCGGTGGGAGCTTCGTTGTCATTGGAGGTGTCCTCAGCGGTAATGAGTTCCACCATCGATTGTGCTGCAGCGGAGGCTGTGGCAGCGGATCCCAGTGGAGACCCAGCCGCACCAGCCCCTGAGGCGATGGCGTCGCCCATGGAGGTGTATCCAGGGGATGAGCAGGAGGGCGATGAGCTGGGGGCGGACGGGTGCATGAGGACGACGTCGGGTTGGGCGGCTGCTATGCCCATCGGCGGGCAGAAAGCCCCCCACAGAGCAGCGGCGAGCCACGCGACGGTGCCGCACGGTCAGCGATGGTGGCGTAGGGAGACCGCGGCCACGTGGACGGAGGCAAGCTGTAACCGAGGTTGGGGGAGTAGGGTGCCCCGACCGACCCGTCCTCCATGCGCGCCGTCGACATGGCGCAGGGCGTGACTGAGGGCTGCGACGGCCCCCGCCAGACTGGGCCCCCAGCCGCCATGGTCTCTCCCCAGGCCTCACAGGCCTTGGGCGGGCAGGAAGGAGGGGGCGGCGCCTGGAAAGGCATGGCACGGGGGGGAGGGTTGGGAGGCTCCAACTTCTGCGCCGGTTCGACGGATCTGGCGCCGCGCATCGGCAGCCTGACCTCCCCCCTCCTCAACCTCATCATTGGAGGCAACCTCAACAACGACAGACGAGGCGACAACCTCCAGAAGGGGCGACGACGGAGGCGAATGCATGGAGAAGCTGGCCGTCCCCGGCGCTAATGGCGACGCGCAGGCGGCCGTCGGCCCTGCAGCAGTGAAGCCGGCCTTCGCAGGGGAGGCCACGGAGCCGCTGTGTGAAGGGGCCGCGACGGCAGAGGGCCCCCCAGGCAGGGGCGTCGTGTGCGCACCCGCGCGGGCTCTCTGCTGGCTATCGGCCTCTCCCAGACCAGGGTTCATCGGAGGTGGTGCGCCGGCCGATGGCGGCGTCGACGGTGAAGCAGATCTGGCGACCTTCGATGCAGCGCCATGGCCAGAGGGAAGAGCGAATGTTGGGCTTCTGGTGGACGAGGGAGAAGGAGGGAGGTGGATGGCTTGGGAGGGGACAAGGGAAGGGGCCGGTGGCAGGGGGTGGTGGGGAGCGGTTGCCAGGGGGCGCCCTCCGCTCGTCAACGGCTCCTGAGGTCGAGGACTTAACTACACATAATTCATAATGGATTTTAATGACACTAGTTAAATGTTGTTGCATTTTATTAAAGTTAGAATATGATTGTAGGACTAGTATAAACTAGAAGATATCTCGCAAAATATGAGTTAATTCATCTATGTATCTATCTATATATCTCCACCTCGGCAAGGCACTATCATATCCAATTTAGACCCACTAGTAGCGCGTCATCTTAAAATGAAGACCCACTAGTACATGCATTTTACGTAATGTCTGTTCCATCAAGACATGCGAGCGTTTGTTGTCTATGTCAATATATCACACATTCCACTATCCGCAATTCCTGTGATGCATGCTTGCTTCTAGTTCTTATTACCCATTCTTATCAAAATCCGTTGCATTAAGAGTTTGAGAAGTCTGTGGATGACATGGCTATTAGTAGGAGATGCTGTGGATAGTTAATTAGTGGACAAGATATTACATCATTCGTATTAAAATTGGTTACATTAAGATGTTGGAAGTTAGCGGAATGACAGCAGGAGATGATATAGATAGTTAATGGACAATGATATGGATTACTTACGTGTTAAGATATAAATTGTATAAGCTCTAGATAGATGGATGGATGGATGGATGGATGGATAGATAGATAGATGGATGGAGAAACATATAGACATATAGACTTATAGATAAATAGATATACAGAGAGATAGACAAAATATTGATAGATTAATTTATAAATATATATATCTATTTATATAGATAGATAGATAGACAGACAGACAGATAGACAGACAGACAAGCAGGCAGATAGAGTCATGGCCGCCGCACCACATGCATGACATACACGCAAAAATGGGTCAATTAAATTATATATAACATAGAAAATGAAGCAGCTATACTGCTAGATCGACTATTCACAAACAATGGAGGACAGCGACGTCATGGTCCTCGCCGTGCTGCTCATCGTCGTCTCTAAGATCGGATATCTCCTTGTCACCAAGAACAAGAAGTCGAAGCTCAACCTTCCCCCGGGGCCGTGGACGCTACCGTTGATCGGCAGCATCCACCAACTGCTGAGCAACCCAGTCTTCCACCGGGGGCTGCGCGACCTCTCGCGCAAGCACGGGCCGCTCATGATGCTCCGCCTGGGCGAGGTGCCGACACTGGTGGTGTCGTCGGTGGAGGCCGCGGAAGCGGTGACGAAGACGTACGACACCGTGTTTGCCGATCGCCACATGAGCACCAATATGGCGGTGATCTCCTCCAACGGTACGGACCTCGTGTTTGAGCCCTGTGGCGAGCGGTGGCACCACGCTCCGCAAGATATGCATGATGCAGCTGTTCAGCGCCGCACGCGTGCTGTCGTCTAACGACCTAAAAATCTGACCTATAAAATTTTTACTTAAAATCTATAAGTGATGAGGTGTCATGTAGAAAGTCTCCACACATGTTGCACTAGCATCACACAACTTTACCTTATAACCCTAGCTCATATGTCATGCATAATATCGCATTTTAAATCAATATGTGATTTGGGTTTTATTTGAATTTATGTATTTCTTAATAAAGCACCAACAATATTTATTTATCAAAGAAATAAATATCTACGATGGGAATAATACCCAACCTAGTAAGGACCACGTATGTCCACTAGGGAATTATTTTATATCATGCCATACTATTACATATAAATATATACGAGTATTTTAGAAAACATAAATAGAAAAGAGAAAGAATAAAAGTTAAAAAGGAGAGATGCTAATCTGGCCCGTGATTGAAGCCAGCCCGGCTTGCTTCTCTCCCTCTCTTTTCCTTTTCCCGCGCAAGCCGACCTAGCAAGCAAAGGAGGCCGCCGGCCCGCGAGGCCCAGCAAGAAGGAGCGCCCGCCTCGCGTGTGACAAGATGGGCCGAGCCGCTGACCAGTGGGGCCCGCAGTGGGACCCGGTTGTCATACCTTTCCTCTCGGTCCCCTATCGGCCGTTCGCGTGTGACGTCGCGCGTGTCAGCGCCTGCTCCCCGCGTCGCCGCCAAGCTAAGTACCCCGGCCGCTCGATCCCGTCTCGCCCCTCATCTACGCACGCGAGCGCGCCATCTGGACCGATCGCCCGACAGTAGAACGCCCACGGCACGGGCGATTTCCCTCGTGCGCGCGCAGATGCGCTGCCGCCGCGGTGAGTTTATGCCACTGTAATGCTTAGCCACAACTAGCACCAGCTAAGCCCCTCTCGCTGACCCCATGGACCCAGCCGAGCCCCACCGGGTGACCTGGACCTCACCCTGACCGCCTCTCTATATAAGCACGCCCCGAGAGCGCTAGGGCATCCCAGCCGCCGCCGCCGCTTGGTGGCCCTTCCAACTGAGCACCAACCACCGTAATTGGAGGAGAAGGGGGAGGAAGAAGAAGAAGGGGGAGGGGAAGAGGAAGCCGCCATGCCGGAGCCGCTGCTGTACCGTCAGGCCAAGGAGTAGGAGCCGTACCGCAAGCCTCTGCTTCTACCTCGCCAGAGCCGGTCGCTGTTGGACTTGTACCGCACCTCCTTTCCTCTTCTGTGCCGGTGAGCACCACCTTGATCCCCTGTTTCAACCTCCACCTTATGCTTCGGCCATGGCGCTCCACACCGTGAGCGCGTAGGCCAGGACCCTCGCCGGTCTCCTTGGACACACACACACACGCACACACACACTGACCAACCAGGCGACAGAGGACCACAACGTTAGGAGGACGCTGGACTGGACAGTCACCATGCCTGTCATCGCGGCTGTGGATTGCTGCGACGAAGCCATCTTGTCAGCCAACCGTTGAGCCCCGAGCTGCATTGTCATCGGATTTGGAGCCACCGCATCAAGGAGCACCCCTTGCGCACGCTAGCTGTTTGGATGTTGCACGAGAGGACCGTCTACATGCCACCATGCCGCCATCATGCTGCTTTGGAGCGCCGCCGTGCTACGCTTGTTTTACATCGTCTTCGACCACTGCAAAGGATGAGGAACCGCCGACAAGAACCGCCATGACGCGCTGTAATGGAAGATGGAGAAGATGGGGACCAGGGAACCTCCCTTGGTGCAGTGCCACGCACCGCGGCCATGTTGGAGCTCTGTCGTGGGAGTTGCTGCCCACGCGGACTCCACCGTGGAAGATGGTCGCGGCTGGCGCGTCGTGAGGGTGTTGGGTGACCCCAATTGCACCCCGTTGTCCCGCTTTGGATTGGAATCGATTGCTGTTGTGCTATTGCCATGCGCCGTCGCCGTCGCTCCGCCGTTCGCCGAGGATGGGCCTCACCAGTTGCCAACTATCGCCTTGGATATCGAGCCGCCGTGCTGCCGCAGAGCTGATGAGCAAGTTAATGAAGCCGGAGGACCTCCACGGTGCCGGGTTGGGTGACCTCGCCGTCACCGGCGACCCGCACCACCGTGGGGAAAGAAACAGAGGAGGGGATCACTTGGGCAGAAAGATGATGGACGTGGTGTTCATGGACTGAGTACCTGTAAGTGGACCCTATAGCCGTCGGTACATCGTGGACCGATTTGTGAACCAACTCGACCAGAGGACGACGCTGTGGACATGGTTCATATGAACCTGAGTCACTAACCGTGGACCCCAATGTGTTCGGTGCACTGTGGACAAAGGACCTTGAGCTGAGCCCGTTTTGGATCCAGGCGATGATGTGGTAGCACCAGAGCATGCCACGTGGCGGGCTGAGGCCGGCCCATATCCGACCCACCCGACCCATTAACGGCCCAGTGGGGCCCACCTGTCAGTTGACCATTGACCATTGACCGTGGACCTAGTCAACCCTGACGTCAGCAGATGACGTCACCCTAGTCCCACCTGTTAACGCTGACATCAGCATGACATTGCGTCAGCTGCTGTGTTGTCACTGTTGGACCCACGCGTGACACATGGCCCAATCCTAAGCCGCCACGTGTCACCTCCAGATTAATCCAATCCTTTTCTTTTTCAAAATATGGTTAAATCTTTGAAAAATCATAATTAATTCATACGAGCTCAGAAAATTGCGATCCAAGTATCTAAATTTTCTATAAATCGAGCCCTATCTATTTTTACCATGTTTGAGTGCATTTAGATTTTTTTCGGTTATTTGTTCTTTGTGCTAATCTATAGGGGTCGCTTCCGCGACCAATAATTCTCGGTTATAGTCGAGCGAGGACTGGTATGATGACGACACCGAGTGCCAAGGTCGGAGGACAATGACAGCCAAGGTGCCATATCTCACCCAACCTCGTTGATCCTATTATGCATGGCTAATTTAGTAATGCTAGTGCTTTACTTTTATTGCAATATAATGGTTCACTTGTGCTAGGAATGCATGGTATATATTTATTTGATGAGCCCTACCTTGTTGTAACCTATCACCTGCTTACCCGCTATTATGTAAGCCACTTGCTTATTTGCTATATTTATATACATATACTTCACTCGCTTACATTTTGATGCGATGTGATGAACCCTGGAAGGGCCTGATGGGGAGCCAGGCTTGATGTGTGTGTTGATGGATGAGATGGACACGTGAGCTGATGGTGCTGTATCTGGGTTTGGGGTGGAATTTACGGCAGGGTGTAGGGTGAGAGTTGAATCGATCGAGCCGGGATCTACGACGAGCTTTTGGAGCAAGTCTTGTCGGGGAATGGATCTGGACATTCCCATGAAGAGAAGTCTGTGGCGGACTAACTTGGTTGCGATGGTGGTCTTCGGGTGTGAGCCTCTGAGGGGTGGAACCCAGGACGAAGGTGCCGTGGTAGCACGTTAAAGCACAACCTTGATGAAGACATCCTGGCTTGGTCACACCTAGGAACTGCTGCGCTGGTAACCGGATCATAGGAATCTCTTGCTATCCACTCGCTTCCCATGGGGGGAGACGGCCAAACTGCTGGATAGATTGATGCCAATACTATAAAGTGAGCATGTGATAGGGAGGTAGGAGCATGTGTCTCACACCCTTTCGAGACGGTCATGATGCTCTGTGGGAATGGGATCATAGGTCCCCTCATAGTATCAACCACTCTAAGGGTATTCCAGGGCTAAGAGGTAGGGTGGCATCGTTCTATGGCAGTAGGCGTTCGGAATCTTCCTAGGTGGTGATCAACACCGATGATGGTTATCTAGTGGATTAGTGAAACCTCTGCAGAGTATATGGTTGATCGATCCATACATATGCCGACCTGTCGGCTATGGACTTTTTCTGTGTTCTGCTTGCACCGGACTAGTGAGTGGAGTGTTGTACCTTCCCTTTGAGTGTTAATTACTGGCCGTGAGCCAGGTTGAGGGTTGCGGGCCGCTGAGGCAGGCCGAGAGGGAGTTGGCCTGTCGACCTGAGTCTGAAATGGTGTTGGGGGATCTGGGACGAAGTTTCAGAGATGAGTGGATGATGGTGGATGGTTTTAGGAATGGGAAAGTATAAAATTTGAATGTTATATTACTTATATACTTGATCGTTTGCATAAGAAACCCCAGTCTTTATAGGTTCTTTTGATATATCTATGTTTTGCATCCAATTTCCATAAAGCAATACATAGGGTGGGAGTGGCCAGTACATATCGTACTGATACTTTGGCACACAAATTTCAGGAGTGAGTATTCCTCTGAGGAGTATAATGGTTGAGGGTCTTGTTCCTATGCTCGAGTTTGGTGGACGATGATCGCTTCCGCATCTTCAGGCATTTATTGTTTTTGTTGCATGAACTCTGATTCCGCTAAGTGGCGATGTAATAAGATTTTATAAATCCTTTCTATTGCACTCTTCTGTTCGATGTATGGATTACGATATTCAACTATTATCGAGGAATGTGATTTAAATGGTCATGTTTCACTTCGACTATATGGATTTCCCTTTGTGGAAATCGAGGTCATTTCATGTCGTTCCAGCATGTCCGCGAGGAGGAGGTGGTGAATTTCGTGGGGAGGCTCGCCGCGTCCGCGTCCACTGGCGCCGCGGTGGACCTAACCAAGATGATCCACAGGCTCATCAACGACATCATCGTTTGGGAGTCCATCGGCAGCCGGTACGAGCACCAGGACGAGTACCTCGATGCCTTTCACACCTTGGCCCAGCAGACGTCGTCGCTCACCGTGGCCGACCTCTTCCCGTCGTCAAGGCTGATGCGGATGCTCGGCACAGCTCCCCGCAAGGCGCTCACGTGCCACAACAGGATCACACGCATCCTGGACGCGATCATCCGCGAAAAGAGGGAGGCCTTGGACCGGGGCGACAACAAGAAGGCAGCCAACGACGGCTTGTTGGGTGTCCTGCTTAGGCTCCAGAAAGAGGACACCTTGCCCATCCCGCTCACCAACGACACCATCGTCATGCTCATGTTTGTAAGTCTAGCGCTGCTAAACTCTCTCCGTCTCCGATGGACGGACTAACCCACTGTATGTATCTATATACTGTCTTCTAGGATATGTTTGGCGCGGGCAGCGACACGTCGTCCGCGACGCTCAACTAGTGCATGACGGAGCTGGTCCGGCACCCGGCGGCAATGAGCAGGGCGCAAGCCGAGGTACGGGAGGCCTTCAAGGGGAAGATGGGCGCACTCACCGAGGACGACCTCGCTGCGGCGGAGCTGGGCTACCTCAAGCTAGTAGTCAAGGAGACTCTAAGGCTGCACTGTCCGCTGCCGCTCCTGATCCCGCGCCGGTGCCGCGAGACAGTCCAGGTGATGAGCTATGACGTATTGACGTCCCCAAGGGTATGGCCGTGTTCGTCAACGCATGGGCGGTCTGCAGGTACCCCAAGTACTGGGACGACGACGCTGAGGAGTTCAGGCCGGAGCGGTTCGAGGAGGAGAAGAGCCGTGGCATGGACGTCAAAGGGGCCAACTACGAGTTCCTGCCATTCGGGTCCGGCCGCCGTATGTGCCCAGGCATGAACCTTGGGCTGGCCAACATCGAGCTCGCGCTGGCCAGCCTCATCTACCACTTCGATCGGAAACTGCCCAGCGGAATGGAGCCTAAGGATGTCGATGATGGGGAGGCTTCAGGACTAATCGCAAAGAAGAAAACAGGACTCGTTTTGCATCCGATCATCCGTTTTGCACCAGCTAGTGCGTAAAAATTAAAATGTTGCGCGCCAAACATTATAGGAACAATATGTGTTATGTGTAGGCGTGCCGTGGAAATATGGAAGACAAGGAACGGTGTGGTATTCAACGAGAAGTTGTCTTCACCGATGGTGATCATCTACAACTACAACACCGATGTGCAAGGCGTGCTATATGCTTCCAATTTTGTAACTAGCAGAGTACACCCACCCTAGCTTTGGTGATAAGATGCTTCTAGCTAGGTACCAAGCTTGTCATCTGTGTTCGCACACCTCGTATCCCAAGTTGCGGCCTGAATAATGTAAAAAAAAAATCTGACCGATGCGTCTCTGCTCTGTCTAATGTATGATGTGGAACAAGTTTTTTATGAACAGAAGCATCAAGGTTTGTTGTTAAAATGTAAGAGGTTTGGGTGACTCGTTAAATGTGGTGATTTTCTGTCTGAACTCCTTTCTTCAAGTCTCCCGATCTGCTCCTACTTCAGGAGACTAAGCTTCCTGATATATATATATATATATATATATACACACACACACACAAAAGCTCTGCTCTTTTCTCCCTCGTCATCTCAACAACTCCATCTACTCTAACGCCATTGGCTTCTCTGGTGGGATCCTGTCAACCTAGTGTTATTTGGCTGTTGGGGTTGAGGGAGATTGATCGGGAATGAGGGAGCGGCGGCTGAAGGTGTGAACAATACCCGCAAGTACGGTTCGCGGGGAGCGGCTGAGAGAGAGAGGAGGCTAGGGTTTTGGGTGCTAGGAATGCCGACCGTGTGGCTCTGCCCACGGCCAGCAAGAGAGAAGAAAATTTCCTTCTAATCTCTTGCTTGATTATATATTGATACATATCTCATTATATAGAGGTCTAACTTGACCCCTAAACAAGCGACTAATTAACTCTAACAGGCTATGGCCCAATAGGCCCCCAACTACTCTAACACTACACCCCACCCAGATAAGCAGCTCGTCCTCGAGCTGCGATCTAACGACGACTCAACGAAACACAAACCTAACACCTAAAAATAAACTTTTTACATCTCAACTTATTTTATTGAATCGCGACCCTTTATTTTTGACTCCTGGAGATACGGCGGACACCCTCCGCGTGATGAAGTTGCACGTGTGTGGACACCAGATCCCATGGACACCATCTTAATGAAAGGGGTGCATGTGTATGGCCCCCTGGAAGTAGTCACAATAGTGACCAACGGAGTCGTCCTCGTGGTGGCCGGCGGTAGAATGTGGTGGTGCTACACGGCGCGCTCCCGTGCCCGTCGGTGACGCCATGCCTTCGCCCTGCCGGACAGCTACAAGTGTGCATCACACATAGAAGAGTGGAGGACTTCCCAACGTCAATTTTGCAGGCTTTGAGTTCGCCGTCCACGAAGAAAACAGCATGCTCGCCGCTCATAGGGAAAACGTGCTATCCACGGAGGGTGAGGCCGCGGAAGTCGACGACAGTAGGTTGTTGGCGTGGAAGAGCGGCCCATCGACGCCACCGTCCAGAATGCCCGTGGTCGGAACACCACCATGTATCACGACGACCCCGGTGGTCCGCAGTGGCCCCCCGGTGGTCAGTAGCGGCGCCCCAGTGGTTGGTAGCGGCTCCGTGGTCAGCAGCGGCTCCCTTGTGGTCAGCACCATGACCCGGTGGTCGGCAGCGCCACCCTGGAGGTCGGCAACTACGCCAAGTAGGGCTGAGTGGTCGCCAACGTGTAGACGGGTGTTGAGGACGTGATGAGTCACACTCCACTTTTAAGGATAAAAGTAGAATGCATAAATAGCCTTATATGCGCCCCAGGAATAGTCGCACATATAGGATGATAAATTACAAAGAGTATTATCACCCTGTTTATTACATAGCGTACCAATATTTATTACAGAGTATTACACATAAACAATAAATAACTAAGATGTCTTTATTGCGGAAGCTCCACACAGGGACACGTCAATTGGTGAACATCAAGCCTAGTACTCATCACGATAGCTTTCATTCCAACCTTCATCTGTTACCCATTCGGGATTTTCCAAAATTGAAAGTAAAGCAAGCGTAAGTACACAACCGTACTCAACAAGCATAACATAAGTTAATGAGGCTCAAATAAGCTGACACTGTTTGTCGATACCCTGGAAACAGGTATCCCAGACCCCTTGCTTAACAAACTAAAGCCCCGCAAAATCAGCATCTTGAACCCTCCGATAAACTACCGCGCTAAAGGCCTATAGGCTGAGACGTATCGGACTGACCCGCGAACGAACAACGACGGCCCAAAACCGAAACCTGCTCGAGAGGCTACCGAACGGACCAGTACTGTTCATCAGAGAGGGTACCGAACGGACAAGTACTGTATAACGCGAGGTTACGATTCGAGCTTCACCTCGAGGACGGAACTTTGTCCAGCGAACGAGCCGTCCCTCGAGGACGTAACTTTGTCCAGCGAACGAGCCCCCCCTCGAGGATGGAACTTCGCCTAGGCGAATGGGCGGCCCTCGAGGAGAGTGCGCCCCTCGGCCACCAACTCCCCCGTACGAATCCGCGCGTATTTAATGCGATCTATCTACCGCATGGCCATAGTTATGATAACAGTCACGGGCGTGGCGGTCAAATCTACTTTTACTGCCCATGCCCCGGAATCCCGCAAGTCATATTACACTGTTGCGCCATACCGAGCGCTGTGCCACGACCCGCACCATCTCGAAAACGTATAAACTAACCTGTTTACCGTGTTTGCCGGGATTCGATCTTATCCAGCGAAGCTCGACGTCCTCGTCATGACCCCCTCGGCTCCGGCCAGGACCCTCGACCGACACCCCTCGGCTTCACCGAGGGGACCCTCGAGCTGAACTTCAACAACTCCCGATGCGACGGCAGCAGGGCCTCCCATACCGACGTACATCACTACAGCAGCATCGACATGACCGGCCACAACGTCGTACGTCATCAGCGTCGTGAGAGCTCGAAATACATGTACACCTGTGCCCCTCCTTCGTCTATAAAAGGAGGCGCCAGGGCGTTAGAGAAAGGGACCGGACTCAGACAGGGAGGATCTGGAGCATAGAAACATTAAGTCCCTAGATCACTGAGTGACACCGTGAGCCTGTGCGAGGTCGAGAGCAAGGCGTCCGCACGCCCCAACTCCACCTTTCACTCCTCACACCAGCTTGTATTTTCCCCTGTACTAGCACTTCGGTGCAAGATAACACGAATCATCCTCCCCCCGCTGGACGTAGAGCCTTCTTTGCCCGAACCAGGATAAATCGTTGTGTCATTCTTGCATCACCCACCGGATTAGGGAGCACGCGGACACGATATTACTCGTTGGTGTTAGCCCCTCGAGGGTCAGAACACCGACACTGTTTGACTGCATTTAGCTTTTATAACTTAATCATATTAAAGCATAGCATCAAGGTAGTGATAATTTCCATATTCTCATGATCAAAATAACATTAACCAGTGTGTAGCAATAACGACATTAAGATGCGCACAATAACAATTTGAGAACCATTATCTTTTGTAAATGTGTCAAGGCCGCCCTAACTGAAGGGCATGGACAATATATTGATTTAAACTCTGATCAGAGGTGTACACTTTCACTGTGAGTTATGTTTTGCAACTGAGTGGACTTATAACTTCCAAACCACCACAAAACATATAAAGCCTCCTACAGGTTCTCTTAACCAATCAGAGATACGGAAATACGTTGTGTGTAGAAACCCCCTTCCAATATGGCACAATCCTTCCTGGCTATACTCATAAGGACAGAGGCAAGTCCTATACCCCAACTTCCAGACCACTAACCAGCTAGAAAAGGGCCTACAAGTGACTAGAGCCAGAGCCATATAGCCCTCGCAGCTGTATGGATTCTTCATGATAAATCACTTACAGACAAGAGTCCATGTTTGTTAAAAGACATCGTTTTCATTGATAGCATAACACACATCAAGTTATAAGATCATGACCATTAGAGCACTAGCATCATAACTACCCAATGCAACCCAAAAGGTTCAAGGAATTAGGATATCAAAGCTAGTTATAATCTCTAGGTCATCAAAGACACATGCAAATAAATTATTATTTATAGTGAATAGGTAACACGGATGATCCATGCTATACTTGCCTTGATTTAGAAAGTCCTGTTGATCCTGTTGATCCTCAAAGTAGCCTTGCTCAACAAAAACCTCACCGTCTGAACTCGACATTAATAATCAACATCAGATAATCCAATCGAGCATACATACACGAAGCAAACAAAGAGCTATTAGAGGAACAGTACATCAATCTCATCAAAATAGAATAAAATGTTTATAAAACTATTCTACTCGCTTCTACGATCACACAGACGTCAAGTTCACCGAAAACGGAGTTATAACGGCGAAGTTATGAATTTTTAAATATTTCCTATAGATAAATAAATACATTAAATATAGACTAAAAATATAAAGTTTCCAAAATACTTCAACAATAGCACCACTGCGTAGATTATGAAATTATGAATCTAACAAAATTTGAATGGACCAAATCGGAGTTAAAACGTAAAAGATATAAGCCTTTAAAGGTAATGGCAAAACTGTAAATAGATGAACACGTATTCTGAAACTGAAAAAGAAAAATACGTTTTCCAGAGAAGAAAACGTATTCTGGAAGCTGTTACAAGGAAAATATGCTTTCCAGTGGACAAAGCGTATTTGGATCTGTTAAGCAGAAATTACGTTTTTCAACAGAGAAAACGTGTTCTGATGAATGTGCTAGGGACTCTTAATTAAATAGCCAGAAGACTAGGAGATTTTCTGCAAAAGTGCCCCGTGAAGGGGTATGGGCTGTTTCTGGCCGCCCGATTCAAAACCGACGGCACAGATTTAAAACGGGCGGGCGGGCGACGGCGTCGGCCGGAGAAGAAACCCGACCGCGGCGGCGGCCATGGCCGGCGGCGAGGGAGTTCGCCGGCATAACTCCACCCGGCATTTTTGGCTACCATTTGACATGGGAACGGTACCAATGGAACGAGGAGCTCGTGCCGCTCTCACCTGTGAGGTTAATGGAAGCCGAGGGGTGTCGGGGTCGGCGAGCGGCTCGGAGCGGCGGCCGGTGGCCAGCTGCACACGGTGAGATCACGGTTTAGTCAAAATTAAACCCGAAAGAAAACACCCACGTGCGCAGGAGATCGAGGCGGAGCTTGCCGGCCAGTAGATGACGAAGATTACCCGAGGACGGCGACCAATTGCAAGTTTTGGCGGCGGACGGCAATGGCGGCTAGGGTTCCGCATGGTGGCTTTGACTCGAAGCGAAGGCGGCTGACCTAGGGTTGCAGGTAGGGTTCGCGGACGTGGCTTAACTCCTTAAATAACCCCGAGGGCAGAGGGGTGCGGCCGGACGGGGGAGGCACGGGGTGGCGCGGTCGATGTTGGGCTCGAGTTCGCGTCCGGCTCGGGGTAGAAGGAAACGGTGTGGGGCCTGCTTGCCAGTCAGAGAGAGGAAGCGGACGCGGACGGCGGACGCGACTGCGTCTTGATGGGCCTTGGTCTATCGGCCCATGAGGGAAAAGGCGGCGCCCGCGCGTGGAGGAGAGCGGAGCAGGCCGGCCGAGCGGAGAGGGAGTGGGCCTCGCGGAGAAGAAGAACGGGCCGCCGGTTGCTGCGCGGGCCGAATGGCAGGAAGGTGAGGGGGAGAGAAAGAAAAATGGTTTTCATTTATTTAAACCCTTTTCAAATATATTTTCAATTTGATTTTGAAATTCAAAACAAATTTAAACACCACAATATGAAAATATGCACCAGCATGAATGCTCAAGCAAGTTTCTACCATGATTCAACTTTATTTTCACAAAAACATTTATTTTGCCTAATTATTAAATCACCAAAATTCACTTTGCCATTTTGAAAAATTAAAAACCTAGGGTGTTACAATGAGCCACACCGGTAACGGAGATGGTGACCACGAAAATCTGATATGTTGGATTGGAACGCCCTGGGATATTGGTGACGCGGTCTAGAACGAGGTGTTGTTGTAGGGCATCCCGTAGTGGTACGAGATGGAGTTCGCCACGTACGACGGCGGCGGCGGCTGGATCGCGAGCTGTCCGTGCAGAACGCCCGCATCATGTCCTACAGCTCCTTGACGTTGTGGCTGAGATTGACGATGGCCGCAGTCATCTGTTCTGGCATCATTGGAGAGGACGCAGCGGACCCTAAAGACACCGTGGCGCGGTGGATCCTTGGGAACCTGAGAGCTTCGATACCAGATGTTATGTGGTTGTTGGGCTTGAGGGAGATTGATTGGAATTGAGAGAGCAGTGGCGGAAGGCGTGAACAGTACCCACGCTACAGTACCCATGATTACTGTTCTCAAGGAGGCGGCTGTGACAGAGAGAGAGGAGGCTAAGGTTTTGGGCGCTAGAAACGCCGGTCGCGGGGCTCTGCCCACGGCCGGCAAGAGAGAAGAGATTTCCTTCTAATCTCTTGCTTGATTATAAATTGATACGTCTCTTCTCATTATATAGAGTGGTCTGATTTGACCCCTAAACAAGCAACTAATTAACCCTAACGAGTTATGGCCTAATAGGCCCCTGACTACTCTAACACCTGGTCTGACTCGGTTTTCATGTGTATTGGCTCCCACTTTATTTACCACCAACACTCTCTCTGCTCACCTGGTTTCCTCCACCTCCGACCTTTCATTGTTTATTACTAATGTCGTTTACGCTCCTCCGAGCTGAAGGCACCTCTCTCAACAAGAAACAGGCTGTCGGATGGTGATCAATCTGATGGCCTATGGAGGAGTCACGTGCAATTTCCATGCCTGAACGTAATCTTCGAACTCTTCAGCATTCTCAGCAGAGTCACCTAGGCTAAGCTGAAACTTTGGAAGCAGCGAAGTAAAGTTAGGGTGGCTCTTGAAGGAGATGAAAATACCCGGTACTTTCATGCTTGTGCTAATCAATGCCATCGCCAGAACAAGATTCAGGTCATTGAGCATGACGACTGTGAGCTCCACAACTATGACCAAAAGGCGCTTTAGATCTTAACCTTCTGGGTCGTACAACCAATTGGGGTTTCCAACTCGAGGACCGATACCTGGAGGGCGCTTTAGATCTTAGCCACAATTTTTCTATGTACCCGGAAGTACATAGCAAAAACTATGTTTCTAGAAAAGCCCAAACATCTTATGATTTGTAATAGTTGGAGAATTTGATGTGATTGAAATCTGTCACATTTTTTTTGCATGTGTTGTAGAGATAGCAACATATTATGTGTGCAAAGATAGCTGTAGTTCCACTATTGACAAATGTAGTTCAAAACATCTCTGTGAAATTTGAAGGAAAGAGACTTGCCTCCAAAAATTTTATAAGCAAAATTTGCCTGATGCGGAGTCAGACCGAAAGAACTGGACAGAAAGTTACATGAACCAAATAAAGTTTGCAGAATAAGAGAGACTCAGATAGGTCCATGCTTCTCCATGGCGAACAAAAATGATAAAAAAGGCTCAGCACTGCCTATCTGCTAAACAAATGGAAGTGGAACACTAGCCTCATCAAATATTCAAATATGCCTGATACTAGTACAGCACTGCAATTCATCACTCGATTGCCTCTCCCTCTATACATGCCTCCTTCACTGCCAGGGGTTCATACCAGGCAGGCTCAAAGCCAGCAGCTTTCCTCGCCTCCGTGTTGAAGGGAGGCTTCAGGGCCCCCCGGAAATATTCTCTTACAACCCTGTGGAAAATCCTAATGACTGCCTCTTTGTTTTGGTCAATACTGTCATCAAGCTTGCATTTGGCCAATCCATCCTCAACATGTTCGATTGCCTTAACTTGACCATTAGCATCTTCTGCAATCCTGGATGGCAGTTCATCTGCCACCTGCTGGACCATCTTGTCATCACTGCTAACGCCTTCCGCCAGTATGGGTGTAGGTTCATCTTCAGCACCCCGAGCTGTCTTGCCACCTCTGGGTTCCAGTTCAGGAACTGGATATGAGGTTGGGTGATTACCGTCGGACCTAAGGGACAGGTATCTGAACCATCTAACACCAGCCGCGCAATGTGTTACCTCTTCAGGATATATAATATCTTCTAGTAGTCTAGCTGTTTGTTCATCCCCACCTGCTCGGAATCTTGATATGGTTGTTGGAAGGACATCTAATCCCCTAGCCTGAAATTCCAAATGAACATTTATTAGTTTGTTTATTTGTCTGAAAAAAACTGCTGGTTTCTGATGCTAAATGGAAGTGGGGAAACCCCGGTTCAAAAAAATCTTATTAGTTATTCATGCTTACATGTGATTAATAAGAGTTTATCATCTCATGGGTAGTGCAGATAAAAATGATATCCTTCATGGAACTCAAATAACTGCAGCTCTATAAATTTGCAGACCACTTAAGTGATCACAGTCGCATGCAGCATCTGATGGGCAATAAGCTTAAGAAAACATTTCTATGTGCAGGAAAAACAGTTAAAGATCTGGATAGATGTCTTTGTGAGTTTAGAGAAGAAACTGCATTAAAGGATTACTTATTGCCCTAGAGGATATCTGTTTTCATATCATACACTATGTCCAGTTACCATATCAATGATCAAATTGCATCCTCTTGCATAATTAACTGTCTCTCAGTACAAGTAAAAAAGTTGCATTTGCTATCAAAACCTCAATAGCTTGGCCACCCCAAACCTTTGATCTTGAAATTTTTTTTACTACAATGCTGAGTTGATGACCAATCATTAAGAGATCCCATGGACTGGCAGGGTAGCTCATTATCTTGCATCAAAACCATAGCGGCAAGAGAGTGTATTCTTAAGGCCAAGACTTCTAAGATATAATAATGAAATCATCAATAGAGGATTCCCCTCATGTTTTGTCAAAAACAAAATAGGGAAAGTCCCTGACGAACATCCATCACACTCTTAGCAGGACTAATCTGATTTTGCAAAGAAATGCAGATTAATGTGCTGGGACAATAGTGCCTGAATTGAATAAATGTAATGCAAAGCCATTGGTCCTCACCTCGTGGACACAGTGCTCGACAGCGAGGCGCGCGAGGAGACTATGCGCGGTGCGCATCGCCGAGTCCCATAGCCCGTCGTGCGCCGGGAGGGCGCCGTAGTGCGACCCAAGCTCCCTGAGCCGCGCCGACAGCACCGTGTAGTGCCTCCCCTCGTCCTGCGCGACGCGCGCGAAGTCGTCGAAGAAGTCGCGGGGCATCCGCATCGCGGCGCCGAACCGGGCGATGATGTCCCAGGAGAGGTCGACGGCCCAGCTCTCGGTGTGCGCCAGCGAGTGGAGCATCGCCAGCCGGCTGTGCGCGCTGCCGCCCTTGCCCAGCTTGGGCATCCGCGACGGCGGGAGCAGCCGCACGTCGGCGCTCCGGGCGGGGCGGTCGGGCGGCGGGCGCGGGGGGCGGGACGGGTCGTAGGGGAGCGCGATCTCGCCGCGCAGCCACCGCGACGCGGCGAAGTCCCCGAGGCGGGCCTTCTCGTCCGGGTCGGCCGTGGAGAGGATCTCCAGCGCCCAGTCCACCAGCGTCTTGGGAGGTTCCTGGGACTCCGTGTCGCCGCTGGCGACGACGGGTTCACCGGCGTCGGCAGTAGCCTCCATCTGCAGTGGCACGCGCGGCACGGAATGAGTCCCCCGGAGTTGTAGCCGCCGCCGCCGTCGAAGCTTGTCTAGGGTGCTCGTCAGCCTCGGACAGGAATGTATCTTCCTTCCGGAATGGGCCGTCTTTCCCTTTCTGGCCTTCTGGGCCGTTTAATGCGGGCCGAATTTTCCTCCATTGATTCTGACCATTGAAAAATTGCTTGAACGTAGAACAAGACATGTGTGAATTGACTTGTAGTCTAACGGTATGACAGTCTAGTGGGACGTTAATCACCGGTGTTTAAATCCCGATTCTCGCATCTTTTCTTGGAATTTTCCTAGGATTTACCGGCGTTATGCATTAAGTGATAAGCGATGTTCCTGTCGACAACGAGACGCCAGTGGTGACTTTGAGAATCTTCAGATCTTCCTGGTGCTCAGTCCTTTGGAGGTTCTCATAGGGTTAAGGATAGGATATGCGTACGTGTGTTCATAGGGTTGAGTGTACGTACATGTTATAAACGTCTGCGTTATACTGTGTAATTCTTAAAAAATAGAACAAGACATGTTAGCATTCAGTCCAGACAAAGGTAATCAATTTTGATAAGGTATGATTGCTGAATTTATACATGAACTTCTAGTTGTATAATTTTTTCTTCTGATAAGATTCTTGGTTGTGCAAGAACAAGGATTAATTGAATAGCTAGTGTGAAAAATTCTCCCAATATAAGTTTAAGGAAATAAGATGAAGATCTATTGCAATTTCCCTCCAAACAAAAGGTGTTGCTATATTTCATTCACAACAAATATAGATAACTTTCGTTGCGATGGCTAGGGCCATTGAATCATTATTTAAGGATCAAATTTATTATTTACGTTGATAGTAAATATTAATATTTTTTATCACAGATCATAAGAGATATTTTTTTCTATGAAAGAACAAGGACAAATAAGATGTGTATGCTGCCACAAATTATAAAAAAATAAATTTTAACATATTTAGCTTACGTCACAAAGCGCATCGAACAAACCAGCCGTCGTAAGAGAGAAGATTGATTTCTTACGACAGAAAGTTAGGAAAAACGCCAAACAAAATATATCTGTTGCAATTTGTTTATTCAATTTAATTGACATGTACGGAGAAGTATACGGTACAAATGTATCATTCATGCATACATAAAAATGCAGTATAAACCAATTGAATTCAGCAACTATAGCATGCTACAATTAATGGCACTGCTATATATAGTCTACTCTTGTACACTCGTCACATTGCCTCATCTGTACTTTGAATTTCTAATAATAATATAATAATTAGGAAGACTATATTACGCTTGATGAATCCTTTCACTCTTCAGCTGGAGCTCCGCCGCCACCGCCGCATTTGATCAGCTCAAGCGCCGTAGTCCACAATGCCTGGGAAGCTCTCACGGTGCTTGCCAATACCGACACTGCCAGAGAAGACATGGTAGCTCTCCAGCTCCGATGTGGTATCGGCAATGGACTCGAGCAGGCCCTCCATCCCTACTCCCCTCAGGAGCTCCATGTATCCGCCGCCGCCCGAGCACGTCATCAACCAGATGACCTGCTGCACCACGAACCGCCGCATCCGCGGGATCTTGACCTTCGGGTACCTGTTCTCCCCCAGGATTCCCGCCAGCCGTTGCACGTACGCCCGCTCCTCCACGCCGGCGCCGCGCAGCTCGGCAGCAAAGCGCTCGCCGTCGATGAACCCGCAAATCTTTTTTTAGAGTAAAAGGGCCAACTGACCCCCGTCATTTACCATTACGATAAAGGACAAACAGGTTATGTATCAGTTTACAGCATAAGGTGGACTATGCCACTGAAACCAACGAACCCAAACAGCAGATTGAAAACTAAAGAAGGGTAAAGGTTCTATCAAAAACGCCCGAGCAACTCGACGACAATAGGAGCATAACAGACTGCAAACGACTGTCTGCAGCTCTGGCAAGAGCCTCCAGCAGCAAGGTTGGCCTCCAGATAGCAGACAGAGTCTTGATCACTTTTCCTTCATCTTCCGCTTGAGTTGTCATCCAGAAATGTTGGTTTATCTTCTCACCAGGTGGCCTTGATTCCATGACTGATTCTGTAACAAGGACCGTGCTGCTTGTATCTTCTTTACCCTCCTCCAACAGCCTTTGCCCAAAAGGTTGCTATAGCTAAACGGCAACCAGCTTGTCATTCTTGCCTGTGTTTTGAGCTCGGAAGCGACGTGTTTCAGATGTTCCTGACCACCTACTGGACAGAGGATTAGCCAATCCTGTATCATCCTTGCTACCAACTGATAGAGTATCTCCATACTCTTCAAGCCACATCTCTGAAAACATAAAGCGTTTCTTAAGTTCCACAAACTCCATAAGGCAGCAGCAGAAACAATGTTAGTCACACAATTCCTTTTATTGGACAGCCAAAAGCGACCAATATTATCTAAGGACCCCCCTAATTCTACTTGTAAAATAGAAGACAGGACCCTCCACAGCTGAGTAGCAACCGTGCACTCAAAGAATAGATGATGAACTATTTCTGACTCTTCACAGAATAAACAGGTAAGATCTTCAACCTTCTTCCTTTTGGCTAGATTATCTCTAGTCAATGTTTTATTTTTAGATAAAAGCCACAGAAAGAAGTGGACTTTAGGTGGCACCTTAAGAGACCAGACTGCAAGAACCAGAACAGGCTGAACCCCCCTATAGTTAATGATTTTGCATAAGGACCGAGAAGAATATATCCCTGAGGAGGAAAATTACCAGATTAAAGCATCCTCTTCACTAGACAGGTTGATGGTTGAGGCTAAAGCACAGACCTCTTCCCACTGGTGTAATAAAGTATCATTCAGGTTCCTTCTAAAGGAGCATTTCAACTCATTACCATCCCAAACTTCATCTACTGTGGCATTTTTTCATTCACAACTCTATAAAGCTTCCAGTATTGGATAGTGAGGCTAGAGGATCCTAGCCAGTTGTCCTCCCAGAACCTCACTTTGTTACCCCTACCAATTCTCCATTTGTACCCCATCCTAGCTGCTTGGGCTGCAGCCATGAACCCTTTGAAGAAACTAGATGCCCCATTTACTTTAGAACAGAAAATATTAGGTTTGGAGGTCTTGTATTTAAAGTCAATCAGTTCCCTCCAAAGTTTTCCTCTATCCTGTTCATATCTTTTAACCCAGGAAGCTAAAATACAGATGTTTAGATCCTTTAGGTTAGGGATGCCTGTGCCTCCAAATTCTTTCATCATAGCCACTGATTCTCAGTTGGCCAGATGGTATTTTCTATGATCCTCACTGTCATTCCAAAGGCAATTCCCCATCTGAGTGTTAAGGAGTTTTATTGTCCACTTGGGAAACTTAAGGAAGGACAAGATATAAATAGGTATACTAGCTAAGCAAGATTTGATCAACATAGCTCTAGCTGCTTGGTTAAGGAGTTTGCCTCTCCACCCTGCAATTCTTTTGAGTAACTTTTCAACTAAAGGCTGCAAGTCCTCTCTCTGCAATTTTTCATAATGTAAGGGGAATCCTAGGTATTTTATGGGGAAATTGCCAAGAGGGCAGTTAAAAAGAAGAGCGATCTCAGAGGCATGGCCTTCCTCTAGATTCATGGGAATACATTCACTCTTATGAAAATTAATCCTCATACCAGATATTTGTTCATACCACAACAAGATCTGTTTGAGGTTAACTAGATGCTGAGACTGACTGCTAGAGAAAAAAATGGTATCATCTGCATATTGCAGAGAGAGTATGCCCCCTCCCTGAAATTATGCAGGACACCCTTAAGCAAACCTGCCTTGGCAGCAGAGTCTAACATCCTAGATAGAACATCACCCACAAGATTGAATAGTAGGGGTGAAATGGGGTCTCCTTGCCTAAATCCTTTACCTGGCTTAAAATAAGGGCTATCCTCCCCATTAACCATGATTCCCACAGATCCCCCTAATACCAACTATTTAATCCAACGAATCCAAACATTAGAAAAACCCCTAGACTTTAAAACTTCAAAAAGAAAATCCCAGGAAACTATGTCGTACGCTTTTTCGTAATCTAACTTAAAGATTACCCCCTCCTCACCACTTTTCTCTAAGCTATGTACCACTTCATGTGCGGTGACTACACTCTCCAGAATGTGCCGCCCTTTGATGGAGGCACTTTGGTTGGTAGCCACCAACCTCTGTGCCACTTTCCCTAGTCTGATAGTTAGTAATTTAGAGAAAAGTTTGAAGCTACAGTTTAGGAGACTAATAGGCCTAAATTGTTTCATGTTACTAGCCTTTTCTACTTTAAGGATCAACGTTACTAGGGCAAAATTCAGTCTATAGAGGTCTAAGGTGCCATTATGCAAATCCTTGAACATAGAAATAATATCAAACTTGACATCCCAAAATTTCTGGTATAACAGGAAAGGGAGACCATCTGGCCCAGGGGCTCCCTCTGGATAACAGCTAAAAATAGCATCATTCATTTCCTCCTCTTCAAAACTCAAAGTTAGCATGTCATTCTCCTCTTCTTTAACTAAATCTTGTACCTCCCAAAAGTTATCAGCTAGATAAACTCTAGACATTGGCTCAGCAGCAAAGAGATCTTTGTAAAACCTAAGTGCAATGTCCATCATGCCCTTTTGATCAGACACATGTCCATTTGGACCTTCAAGGAAATCAATCCTCGTCTTCCTATTTCTTTGGTTAGCTATGGCTTGGAAGTAAGCTGTATTTCTGTCTCCCTCTAACATATTCCTATCCCTCGATCTCCGTCTAGCCTTAATCTCTTTCATTCTCCAGATCTTGCCTAACTCACTTTCTAGCCATTTTAGCCTTTGGAATTCTTGGTCATTGAGAGGTTTACTTTCCATCCACCTCTCAAGATCATTAAACTCCTGTGCTAATTGGTTTTTCAATTTATTTTTCTCAGCCACTTGGTTTGCTGCCCAACCTCTAACAACCCTTCTAAAAGTTCTAATTCTGAACTGCCAGATATCTATGCTTTTCTTTTCTGTACAGAGAGTGGACCAAACTTTTCTAACCAAATCCCCAAAGGAAGCCTCTAACCACCATTTCTCAAATCTGAACCTTTTTTACAATAGTAAATATTATCACCTGAGTTCATCAGCAAAGGATTATGGTCACTGGGTAGTCTATCTAAGGCCTTAACCCTGGCCATAGCGAAGGCTGCCTCTCAATCAGTGGACACCAAAATCCTATCTATCTTGGTTAAAATAGGAACCTCCTGGTTGTTAGTCCAAGTGAACTATGTATTCCTAGGGCTTAGTTCAACTAGACCCCATTTGTCAATCCATTCATTGAATAGATCCATCCACTTAAAGTTCACCGAACCATTACTTTTATCACTGACAGACCTGACTAAGTTAAAGTCACCTCCTGATATAATGGGTCCTTGCCAGGCTCCCATTACTTTTTCTAACTCATCCAGAAACTTTGTCTCTCCTCCTCATAAACAAATCCATACACCACTACTAGCAAATCTGTGTCGTTAGGCTGACGCAAACCTCCAGGATCTTGTCGCTCTTCGTCATGGTGACACCCAGCACCGCCGGCAGCGCCTTGGTCACCACGCGCAGCCGCTCCCTGTGTTCCGGGACCGAGTACGCGCACAGGCTGCGCAGCACCCTCGCCGCGTGCAGGCGCCTGGCGTCGTCACCGTCCTGCAACACGAGACGAGCTGGAGCACGTTGGCGCTCTTGAGTATCGCCGCGCAGCCCGTCTCGCTCTCCAGCGCAAGCATCCCCAGCGCCTCGCCGGAGCCAGGGCCGTGCTCTCTCTCCTTGGTGCTGACGAATATGGAGAGCGGAAGCTTGACCAGCCCTCCGGTGCCTATGATCGCTTCCTTTCCGCTGTCGCCCATGGCCAGTCCGGTGGGGACGTCGATGGCCAGCCTCTGCAGCTCCCTGTGCAGCTGCCCGTACCGCAGTATCGCGCGCAGGTTGCTCACCGCGAACACGTTCTCGGCGACGCCCTGCCGGAGCGTCTTGCCCGTGTTGCCCGTCGTGGACACCAGCATCTTCACCACCTGGAGTGCGCGCTTCACGGCGCGCACCTGTGAGTCGGTCACGTGCGGGAGGAAATCCTGGGACGCCTGCGTGAAATCGATGATCTTGGCGAGCAGGCCGCGCGCGCTGCTGATCTTGCCGCAGTTGTCCTGGTCTCTCGCGAGCTTCTTGAGGATGTGCAGGCCCAGCAGGTTGAACGGCAGGTAGTCGTAGTCTGGCAAGGGCTCACCCTCACCGGCAGCACCGTCGTTGGGTTGCGGGTTCATGCCGGACACGCGGCGCTCCGGCCTGTGTAGAGCAGGGACATGACGGACTCGATGGCGCCGGGGATGGCGGACAGGCGGAGCGCGTTCTGGCGCTTGCCGGCGAGCTTGCACACGACCCCCGCCGCGGACCGGCGCACCTCCTCCTCGTCACGCCGCTTCCAGCTGAGCATCTCGATGAGCCGCTCGACGGACCGGGGGCTAGTACCGACCTTGCGCAGCGTCTCGCCCGCCGAGTCCACCTTCTTGGCGAACTGCTCTAGGATGCACACGCCGATGAGCTGCTCGTCCAGGAAGTCGGACAGGATGAGCTCCTCGGTGAAGGTGACGAGGTCCATCTTGATGCCGTCGAAGATGCTGCCCGTGACGCACAGCGAGTAGGCGTCGTAGAAGAAACGCGTGAGGGACACATGGCCGTACGCGCCCAGCTGTCATTCCTTGCCCACCTGACGGAGCAGCTTGCAGAAGGAGAATTTCCAAGCCCAGTAGGTCTTCTCCAGGAGGAAGAGCAGTGCCTCCAGCAGCGCCAGTGTGTAGAAGAGCAGGAGCGCAGGCCTCATGTTGCCGGGGACGCCGCCGCCGAAGTGGTCGTGCTTCCAGATGCGCATCAACGAGAGCGCAACGCAAGACAACCCCGAGAGCACCTGCAGCCCGTTGAGCAAACGGCCGATGTTCCTGGAGGTGAACACCTGGCCAGTGTAGGGGAGCAGCGACACACCATTCGGCGCGTGGCCCGTGCGCTTCTTCATGGCGACCATGATCTGGTTTTGGAACGTCGCCAACGTCGTTCTTGCGTCATCGCCGACATCTGCACCGGCCGCTGCCGGGATGTCCAGGGCGTGCACGACGCGGAGGAAGAACCGGGAGCTAGAGAACGCCGCCCATATTGGTAGTCTGCGTGGCGTGCTGATGCGGCGGCTCCTGTTTGACACGGCCGCCGCCGCCGCCGGTATGGTCGTGGTCGACGAGGGCGTGCAGGATGCGATGAAAGAACCGGGAGCTGAAGCTGAGCGCGCCGCCAGCGCCAGCTGTGGAGGTTTCCGTGGCGTGGTGCTGCCACTCCAGCTCGTGGCTGCGGCTGAAGACGCGCGCGGCCTCGCCGACGAGGATCACAGTGATGCACCAAAGGTCGGTGATGTTGAGGTTGGTCACGAAGCCGCCGAGGAGCACGACGGTGGCCCACACGAAGTCGAGCTTCCCGAGCCCGCTCGCCACCTTCTCGAGTATGGCCACACGGAACGCCAGAAGCGTCAGCTGCTTCTCTGGCTAGTCGCCCCTACTACCACCGCGGACACTTCCACTTCCAGGCGTCGGTGTCCACGGCTCGGAGAAGGACGCCGACCCGCCACCGCGGGGGTGAACCGTGATGTCAATACTCGGCGGCACATTGCCGCCGCCTTTCTGTGACCTGTCGCCGGTGGAGTCGCGGCCCTTCCTATACTTCATGGCGCCCGACGTGTGTATGCAGCAGGCTCACAGGAAATGGAGTAGCTGCCGCGTCCAATAGAGAGCATGAATTTGAAAGGAATGGAGACGCGGCTCTATATGATGATTGTTCGTAGGTCTGGACATGGAAAGTTCCACGAGGATTCTACAGTTCTTGGAGCGGAATCAACAGGTCAAGTCGCGCAGGAGGGTGGGTGACGAAAAGTAGCTCACTGTGAACGCAGCGAGGCAGCGGAAGCATCAAAATCAGCAAGCTAATCTCTCACGAGTATTTCATCGAACACCTTGTGTGCATACAACAAAACAGCCCCATAGCATCCATTCTATAAACATGTTGCTATTCAAACTTCACACAAGAAAATATACTTATAAAGATCAGTTCACTAACACAACAATCCCTATCATCTAACATATCAAAGAACCCATGTATGCCTCATGCCAATCTCATCCATACACTATGAATTTGAACAAAATGGCTCCAATAGCAAGCAAGATAGGAACCAATCAATAAGTACGGTAAGATAAATATCGAATCACAGGTAGACACAAGGATTTACATGGAAACCCCTTGCGAGAAAAAACCACGAGCGACGATGAGCAAGCAATCCACTATGAAGATGAAGATACAAGATGTGGGAGCCAACAAAATTGGGAAGGCTCCAATTCTCCTCCAATTTCACTCTCTAATGGGTGGATTTGGTAAATCAAAGTCTCACCCTCTCCTCTCTCAACCCTAGCTCTCTCTCCCTCAACCCCAAAGGGGAAAAACAAGCACCTGAACATAGAGGTGAGCTCGGATAGCCCTTTGTGGCTGATTTAGGCACTTTATAGAATGCCCCTCAAAGTTACATATTACAACAGAAAAATCCTTAGACACCTAACCAAACATATAAACAATATTTTTTATCCTTTAAATGCTTAAATGAGGTGTGAATGGAAGCCGCAACATCACACTCATAAACGGTGACGTCTTGTGTCGGCGTGTGAAAATGGTGGCGACGTGATTGGAAATTTGGAACAGTTCAAGATTGCGTGGCTCCAAAACCATTCAGAGGATTGAATCCAGTTGGAAGAACAAGTGGACAGTAACAATCTGGCAGTTTACAAAAAAAGGAAAAAGCTAGAAAAGAAAAGAATGAAAGAAAACTGTAGAAAAGACTGTTCATCTGAGAATATCTTATGAAAGATCTTTCCAGTGAAGGACGTCGCCTAATTGTCCGGTGATGACCAGTCTCATTGGAGCTGCTCTTCCACCCCATTGTTGGCAGCATTTCTAGGAAGGATAGTGAAGCCTCCAGAAGAGATATCCAAGCCGAAAAAAGAGCTGAGAGCCAGTCTTGAGTTCTACCCGAGTTGTTAAATTGGATTTTTTGAGTTGGAGCTGAAGAGTTTTTTTTTTGATAGAGGAAGCTTTTATTATGTTTCAAGGAGCATTACATGCATAGCAAGATGCATACAACCTTCAAAGTTTAAAGAAAGTACTGATACACCGGTTTTAATGTGTTGGCTAGATCGCCCACCTATGTGCCTAGAAAAAAAAAATTCCTTGGCCACGTGCGCTAAGAGTAAGCAGGCCACAACAACAAAATTCGAGAAGCCGGACTTTGTAGTATAGCCAAGGTACAAAAATCAATGGATTCATGAGAACATAACTTCTACGGAAGAAGAAAACCTTTTCTTTGAAAAATTATATCATTTCTGTATAGCCATAGCGACCAATAAATGGCACCCGCTCTCAACAGGACTAGCGGAAGACTTATACAATGTAACCAACTTTCAAACATGTTGGATATACTACAAGGTTCAGGAAGACTTATAGCTGCCTGTACAGCCTAGACAGCACGAGCAAAACAACACTAAAAAAATAGAAGCTTGATTGTTTTATTCTTATGACAAAAGCAGCAATTCTCTGTATCTTGTCAGTTAAGCTTATTAGCCAATATATTTCGTTAGTATCACTCCACTTCTAAAGTACGAAAGGAAATCATTAGTTTTAAAGGGCCTTTTAATTTCCAAGGAGCTAAAGACTTGTTACCCTTAGTGACTAGTGATTTGTGCACGTCCACGCGCGTGAGTGATGGCCACAAAAATTGAGTAACATTGACAAACAATAAATACGATAAGTTCATACAAACTGAATATCTGGAGGTATTTGTTTCCACTATCCAGCTTACAGATGGGCCAATACGGCACTACAATCAAGAAATAAGAATTGTATTCCAAAACAACCGCGAGAGTTCAAACAATGCATATATATGTATATATTAAACATTACATCTTACATGAGACATTTCAACACAGAGACAATAAATGTCCAAACTATACATAATTTTATGTAGAAAAGTCTTGGGATAGAACACCAGGAAGGCATAATCAGACGGCATAATACAACGTGTTGCACATAGAAATAGTCACAGTAGCACATAATACAACATGCCTTGTAGGTAGACTAAAACAACTTTTTAAAATAAATACATACCAAAGCTAACAATTTGCAACCTTAAATCGGTGAGGTCATCATTTTTTTTAACAAGCACGAAGAAAAGAATCATGAGCACCCTGCGAAAGAACAAAGGACAGGTCTCTAACTTTTCCTGTGCAACAAATTTTATATCCTAGTTTTTTATATTCTTAGCTTTCTCTACATGCTAAAACAAAGAAGAAAATATTTCATTAAATATTTAGATATCTTTTTCATATACTTGTTGTCCATTGGCTTCTTTTATGATAGCGTCCACACTACATTTAAAAAGTTGGCAAGAAGTACAATGTTGCTTTCAATTCTGAACCCTTTCAAGCAGGTGCCATGATCTCTAGCATCTTGATGAACACGAAACCTAGATGATTTTCCTATTGTGCACCTTCTGTGCTATGGGAAAATAGAATCATATCAAGGAAGCGAAACAAAAGAAAATAGAGAAAAGAAGGCATAAATGAGATGAAGTAGAGTAGAAATGAGTAACGAACCAAATCTGAAGATATCAAAGCAAAAACCTGCAAGAAACAACATGTCATTTCACATCTGGAATCCCCAAATCCCAAATGTCAACATGAGATCCATGGATATGCATTGTAATTGTAACTGAGATAAAAATGCCATATCAAAATGGGGGCAGGAATGATGTGCCGATCGTAGAATGTAAATGCCTGCAGTATAGATTAGTTTGGAAAGTATCTACGCAATCTTGGCCCATTGTAAACAAAAGAGAATTCAGAACTTACTCTTGTAAGAGTTGGTGAAGAAAGCATCCTCCCACATCTTGTGAGGTGCTTAGGGAGGGAATATGGTCAGGGGAGCCACCATCTGCATCTCCAGTAGCACCAGCAACAGGACGCTGCTGACCATGTGATGTGGCCACTGAAATAACCTGGTAGGTTTTCTGTGTACAACTACCTCAGTATAACCAAATTACTGCCATAAAATTTTATTGGCACTCTCCATTCTAATACATGTAACAAATTGAATATGCAGACAAAAGAAATACAAAGAAAACTATCCAAGTGAACTTTGTTTTTGACTTTTTGTAGAAGGAGCAATTGAAAGCAAAAGAATGTACAAGCTCATCTCAAAAATCTGCTAGACTACGAATAAGTTTCCTTCCGCCTCCATGCTTTATGTAAATTTGGGCAGCACAGTCCAAACCATTAAGCATTTTCTTCCTGTCGGACATCCATCCATCAATAATATCAGTACAGGGCAATGGACAGGGAAGGGCTGCAACAGCAGCTATCTGTACCTACACATGTGGTCAAATAGTTCATTTGCATCAGAGTTCCTACATCTCCCATCCATGTTCATCATCGTCAGAGGTGTCCATTAAGGGATTGCTGTAAATATCTGTACACACATAAGCATGTTTTATGATTCTGGCTTAATCATGCTAAGAACCAAACTGTAATAACAGGAGCATGGTGATGGAAGTAAGTGGACGTATTTGGTTTTTGTAAAGAAAGCAGATAATTAAGACCATAAGTCATGTACGGTAGAGGATTTAGCACATGTACCATTTCTTGTTACTGAGACCGAAAACAAAATCAGAGATTTGGAACTGTAGGAACTGACATATCAGATAACCATGCGCTACTGCTACGAACAAGATGAAAAATAAACTGTTTATCACTGACAGCTAAAGAAACATCATTTCATTGCTGCTGAAATAATCCATGAAAGTATTGATAGGCCATCAAAGAGAGATAAGAAGCAAACAATCACTTATAGCCAGCAAATAAGGCTGAGTTATCGAGCCATACGTCACTGAACCAGAGCACCACAGATCTTATTTATGCTGAATAACAAATCAATCGTGGATATATTCATGTAATCTTGGTTTTGACCATTGAAATAGGTAGGCCATAACAGCTATCAGTCCCACCAACCTTTTTTGTAACCAGAGCTTGTTGATGCAAGTAGCACGAAACAATTTTAAGGAACTGCCATAGAAATTGCAGTGAGGATCTGCTGCACCAGAAAAAACGTAAATGAGAGAGGATCTGGGGAAGATGCATGGGACGAAGGAGAAGAAGAGAATGAGTCACCGTGAGATCTAGCCGCCGCCGTACAGGTACCTAGGAGGAGGAAGAACAGGACAACGACGAAGGCAGCTAGGGTTTCGCTGCATGCCCGCGGAGGGAGGAGGAGGAGGGGCGCCACCGCTCCGCGCCATGCCGCTCCGCCGCAGCCTCAGCCGCCCCGCCACTGTCGTGTTGCGCTGCCCCTCCGCCGCTGCGCCGCGCACCTCGCCCCAGCCGCGCCACGCCGCCCGCCCACCCAGGAGGAGGAGGAGGACGGCCGCCATCGCCGCTGCATGCTGCGTGCACCCAGCGTCATCACGGCCGCCCCTGCTCGCGTCGCGACGGGGATCGGGAGAGGAGACACAGCTCGGTGGATGCAGGAGAGGAGCTAGGGTTGGACCGGTATATATACGACATCAGTGGAGGAAGAGCACCGTCAGATTGACGATCCAAGGGTCAGAAAAATTTTGAATGATGTGGATAGCGCCAGGCCGCTTCGTGGCTTCACGTATGAGTACTTTTAAATTCCCAATACCTAGAATGTATTGAGGACTTGGTGACCTTCCTCGATGGAGTTCTTGTTGAGGAGGCTCCAATTGATGCTCATGGTTTGAAACCCGCCATTCCCGAGTGAAGAAATGGGGTATTCAATGGTGGAGTAGACTATATCTCCTTTGTCCTAGCTAGGTGACTCTTTGGTGCTCCAATGTGGACTAGGGGATTGTACCAACAATTTGACGCCATTGAATATTTAACTCTCTTTTTTTTTGCAATACTTCTTGTCCTTCTTGATTGTGTGCAAGTTCCTTTAAGTGATAACTAGAATAGCTTGATAAAATGCTTTCCTAGGAGTACTTCTTGTCCTCAAGGTCCTGCATGTGTAAAACTTAAGGACTTGATTAGAACTTTCTAGAATGATTTTGTACAAGAACTTAGGTGTCAAGGTGCTTGAGGGATATATTTTGCGTAGGCTAAGGACCTATTTGGTAGGGCTTCTGGGGGCTCCGGATCCTCCTTCAAACTACTATAACAAGAATGTTTAGCACTGTAGCAAGCAGACAATTTGATTTCCGAGACAAAAATTGCACTAGAAAGAGGAAAGAGCTGGCAAAGCCATGATTCCTAACTCTGTGCTATATAGTTATGCAACATTACTCAACAGTAGTGGAGTCGGAGCACCCATGAGATGTGCCAAATACCACTAATAAGATTGTTGAATTAACTTTTAGAATCCAATTCATTTCCTCTCTTGGATCTTTTGATCCTTATAACTGGTGTCACAGCCTCGTAGCCTTCACCAACTCGAGCAATTTGCCGCCCAAGTTCATTGGAAGTGACTTTCTTTATTGAAAACTTTGAATGTTTCCTTACCTTGAAGTCCATCCCCTAACATTTGGAGAGTGATCACTTGCACCATGTTTGACACACCCATGAATGCCGAGCAAAACAAGTTGAACGCTCATGCTCGGAATGCTTTCTTTGAAGATATAGATGAGCAAACCTTCAATAGGATCCTATTTGGGACTTGGTGCATGATGTTTGGCAAGTGCTCATCAACATCAACGAAGGCACCACCGCATTCGCAATGATCGATATCATGTGCTTAGGGCCAAGCTTGACTCTTTCAAGATGTCTGCAAAACACCTTTGCAATACATGTATACTAGCTTAAATGTTCTTATTAAGGATGTAAACTCTCTTGTCCTATGCAACTCACAATCAGAGAACCAATCGGGAGATTCTCATTATCTCCATAAGCCCAAGTATAGCATCGTGGTTTCCAGTCTCCATGAGAAGGACCTCGATAAATTGGAGGTGTATGAGTAAACAAGATAAGGGCCCATGAGATGTTAGTCCATATGTAGAAACTAAAGAGGCATCCATGCCCAAGGATCTTGCCTTAACATGGAAGAAGATTAAGCAAAATGCCAAGAATATATTGTCATCCCTTCATCAAGCTCATGTGAAGATTCAAGCAATGAAGGGGGAGACGATGGAGGTCATGCCTTGCTCATGAAAAAGACTTACGAAATGCTCTCAACACTTGCGAAAGAAAGGATTCATCAATGATCAAGAAGAACATGTCCAAGGCCACAAATCCATTAGTACATAGGTATATGAAATTTGAACTTTATCTAATCACTTCTTCTATACCGTAGGTGCCTGATTTTCTTATGTTGTTCTTCAAGTAACATGCAATTTTGTCATTGTTTGGTTATAGAAAAAAATATGAATTCTCTTGTATGGGATTATTGTACTAATTAATTTTATAGGATTATTTCCATAAAATTCATAAAACTTAGACACCTGAAATATAGCAATTCTCTCATGTAATTGCACGAATTGAACAAATTGGCATTTATTCGCTACTTGATGACTGAAACAACTATACTCTTTTGGCATGGCACAAGAGTCTCTCTCTGTACAAAACTTTAAATTCTACGGCGTCCCTTGTAATTTTCATACTCCTTTAGATTCTTTTTACACACTGTGAATTTGGATGTAAAAGAAACGAAAAAAAAATGAGTGCACACTTAGCTGCCCTTTATGCATTTCCATGTAACCGTTCAGTCTTCAGCTCGGGGTCCATCACCGCTGCCGGCGATCAGCTCCAGCGCGGAGTCCACGATGGCAGAGAAGCTCCCACGATGCTTGCCGATGCCCAGGCTTCCCGAGAAAACGTGGTAGCACTCCAGCTCCGACGTGGTGTCGGCGATAGACTCTAGCAGCCGCGGCATGCCCAACTCCCTGAGGAGCTCTACGTACCCGCCGCGGTCACCGCCGAGGCCGCTGCCCGAATTCGTTATCAGCCAGATGACTTGCAGCACAACGAACCGTCGCATCCGCGGGACCCTGATCTCCGGATACCTGTACTGGCGCAGGATGTTCATCAGCCGCTCCACGTATGCCCGTTCGTCCGCCACGTCGGCGCCGCGCAGCTCGGCGGCAAACTGCTCGCCGTCGATGAACTTGCAGATCTCCGTCGTCAGGCCGACGGACACCTCGAGTACTTTATCACTCTCCACCATGGTGGCGTTCAGCACCACCGGCAGGGCCGTGGTCACCACGCGCAGCCGTTCCCTCTGCTGTTGCCCCGAGTACGCGCACAGGTTCCGCAGCACCCTCGCTGCGTTCAGGCGCCGTGCGTCGCCGTCCTCTAGCGTTGACACGAGCCGGTCCAGCACGTCGGCGCGCTTGAGTATCGCCGCGCAGCCGGCCTCGCTCTCCAGCGCCAGCATCGCCAGCGCTTCGCCGGCGTCGCAGCCGAGCTCCGTGTCGTGGGAATTGAAGAAGATCGACAGCAGCAGCTTGACGACGCCTCCGGTGGCCACGATGGCCTCCTTGCCGGCGTCGTCCATGGCCAGCCCGGTGAGCACGTCCGTGGCGAGCTTCTGCAGCTCCCTGTGCTGCTGCCCGTAACGCAGTATGTCGCGCAGGTTGCTCACCGTGAACACGTTCTCGGCGACGCTCTCCCTGACCGCCTTCCCCGTGTTCCCCGTCGTGGACACGAGATCTTGACCACCTTGAGCGCGCGCTTCACGGCGCGCACCTGCGAGTCTGTCACGTGCGGGTTCCGGAGGAGCACCGGCGACGCCTGCGTGAAGTTGATGACCTTGGCGAGCAGGCCTCGCGCGTTGCCGATCTTGCCGCAGTTATCGTGGTCCCTGGCGAGCCTCTTGAGGATGAGTAGGCCCAGCAGGTTGAACGGCAGGTGGTCGTAGCCGCGGCTCGCCGGCGAGGCCCCGTGCTCGGCGGCCTCGGCGCCGGGAGCACCGGGCAGCTGCGGGTGCGTTCCAGACACGGGCGGACCCCTGCCGGTGTAGAGCAGGGACGTGACGGACTCGATGGCCCCAGGGATGCCGGACACCCGGAGCGCGTTCTGGCGCTTGCCGGCGAGCTTGGACACGATCTCGGCGGCGCACCGCCGCACCTCCTCCTCCTCGGGGCGCTTCCAGTTGAGTATCTCGACGAGGCGCTCGATGGACCTCGACGTGGTGCCGACCTTGCGCAGCGTGTCGCTCGCGGAGTGGTCGCTGTTGGCGAACTGCTGCAGGATGCGCACGCCGATGAGCTGCTCGTCGAGGAAGTCGGAGAGGATGAGCTCATCGGCGAAGGTGACGAGGTCCATCTTGATGCCGTCGAAGATGCTCCCGGCAATGCAGCGCGAGTAGGCGTCGTAAAAGAAGCGCTTGAGGGAGACGAGGCCGTACGCGCCCAGCTCGCACTCGGCGCTCACCTGGTGGAGCAGCTTGCACATGGAGACCTTCCACGTCCAGTACGCCTTCTCGAACAGGAAGAGCGACGCCTCCAGGAGCGCCAGCGTGTAGAAGAGCAGGAGCGCCGGCCTCATGTTGCGGGCGCCGTCGACGCCGGGGCGGACGAAGTCGTGCTTCCAGAGGCGCATCACCGAGAGCGCGACGCAGGCGAGCGCGGAGAGCACCTGCAGCCAGTTGAGCAGCCTGCCGATCTTCCTGGAGACGAAGACCCAGCCGGTGTAGGGGAGCAGCGACACGTCCGGCGCGTGCCAGGTGCGCTGCCTCACGAACGGGATGATCTGGCGCTGGAACAGCACGGCCCTGGCGCGAGCCTCGTCGCCGCCGGTGCCGGTGGCGGCCGCGGCCGGGTCGACGATGGCGTGGAAGATTTGGCGGAAGAAGCGGGAGCTGGAGCGGAGGGCGCCGCCCGCGGTAGAGGTCTGCGTGGCGTGCTGCTGCCACTCGAGCTCGTGGCTGCGGCCGAAGACGCGCGCTCCCTCGCCGACGAGGATCACGGTGACGCACAAGAAGTCGGTGATGCGGAGGCTGCTCGCGAACCCGCCCAGGAGCACCACGGTGGCCCACACGAAGTCGAGCTTCCCGAGCCCGCTCGCGGCCTTCTCGAGCACGGCGAGCCGGAGCGCGAACAGCGTGAGCCGCTTCTCGGGCGGCTCCCGCCCGCCGTCCCTTCCGGAGCTGCCGTGGGTGCTCGCGCTGCCCGGCGTCCGCTCCCGCCACGGCTGGAAGAAGGACACCGAGCCGGGACCGCCGGTGCTGAGCCCCTCGCCGGCGGCGGCGGGACGGGGCTCCATGATGTCCAGCTGGATGCTCGGCGGCACATCGCCACCACCGCCTTTCCGCGAGCCGCCGCCGTCGCCGTCGCCGTTGGACTCGAGGCGCGTCGCCTCGCGGCTCTTCTTGTACTTCATGGTGGCGCCAGCTCAGAGAATCAGAGAGGGTCGCTGATCCCGAGGGGAGAAAGAAAGGAGAAATGAAGGGGAATCCCGCGACTCCAACAATGGGGGGAAATTAAAAGGCGCTGCCTCTTCTTTTTGCAAGGGCTCTAGAACACGAAGCCAACGGGGATGGAGTCGTACGACGTTCGTCTCTAGAACTCGAATTCGTCATGGGAAGGTTGGCAAAGGAGTCGAGAATTGTTGGCGCGGAATGGATCTCTGGATTTTTTAGCGCCAACAGTCAACTCGCGTATGGGGATCAGACAAGAAACGGATCAATGTTGACATCGTTTTTCGGTATATGTCAATAAGGGTCGGGAGACTGAACTAAATCGGTAAGAAGATAGTTTTTCTTCAGCGTTGCTTTCAAGTTGCCGATGGATGGTTACCGACGAAAGACATGTTGATCTCATATATTGCCGATAGAGCGGAAAAAAGCTGTTATCGATAAAGTAGGCAGAAAGATTAGAAGGTTGTTGCCGATGCCAGGGATGTGCCGATGAAGAGATAACTCTATCATGACGGAAGCGGACAGAGGATCAGCGACACAGAGCTTACGATTTTCGTATTATAGTTTAAGTCCAACTCCTATACGAGTTTTACTTCTTTTTCTTAAAGAGATAGAGTTCGTATAAGGAATTAAGTTTATTTCTTCTATATTTGAGCTTTGCGTGTTAAATTAGGACTCTTCGATTAGCGGAGTATAAATATATGCCAAGGGCATTGTAATAGACATCCAAGCATCAAAAAATAAATCTACTTTTTATCGCAATTTACTTCTACCAGTACTTTACTTTTCGATGACTTCGTCAAGCATTTTCTTTTTTCAACGAGTTCTTTCAAGAATCGACGGGCTGCATCAATTGATCTCCGGCGATCTTGTAGGTTCCGCATCTATCGAGCACGATTCAGGCTTTGACTTCCGGGCATATCGCTGTCGTCTCACTGATCTGTTCAACAGTTATCGAATACATTCTGAGCTTTGACGTCTGGGCGTATCGCTGACGTCTCGTTCGGTTTTTATTCAAATTATCATCCTTGTCGATTAACAGGTCAAATCGACTGGCACGCTTCGGATATCGATTTTGGGTATTAGCCCGGTGTGTTTGTAGATAGAATTTTACATCAACACATCTTTTGGCACGCCTGGTGGGACCAAGCCAACAGATTTATCATGAAGAATCCTGCTGATATGAATCCAGAAAACATCATCGAGATATCAGAGTCAGATCTCAAAGAAGATCAGAAGCTAGCCATGGAAAAATCTATGGAGGACTACAGGCAGCTCTGCTTGAAATCTTTCAGCATGAATAGGGGCGGAGAAGTCATCCAGAAGCAAGATCTGTCGTTGCCTCGGCAGGTAACTTTTGATTCCAACCCTGGTAAATTACAGGAAATGGTTATTTCTGCATTGAATCATGCTTTGATCAACCACTCCACTGTGCTGTCCAATACTGTTTACAATGCTGTTGTGCAAACATTAAGAAAAGGACAAGCACCAGGTTATGTCGGGCCAGCATATCATCAGCCGAGATCGGCATCTGTCAGTACTCCATAGGCAACTCCAGCCGTTGAGAGTATGAAAGCGCCTACTCCTCCGGTTATATCAGGACCATCTATCATTGAAGCCATGCCGATAGGATCAGATCTAACATCTCAGGAGAGGCCTAGTACTCAGTTGAGCACAGATCTATCGGCATCGGCAATATCAGGTCCTTCAGGTCAACACGTCAAGTTTTTGCTAATTGGTGGGGATACGAGATGCCTCCAGGTCCATCTACTGCCAACTCTGGATTGCCTCAAGTGCATGATGTAGCAGGGAAGGGTCCAATGACATCGGCTAATCCAACTCGGCCGATGACTTAAGTGTCATATTACTCTACTACACCTCCTGCTATACAGCCATTGTCAATGGGATTCCACACGCCTCCGCAATAGATATCTTATGCGAATCCATTGATTAGTCCTCCACCAGTTTAACAGAGAGTTTCCACTATAGGACAGCCTATAGTGCTATTCGTATCTCAATCAGGGTTATCTGCAATTCAGGGCAATTATGCTGGCTATCATCTAACCATACAAGAGCATCAATTGGCCGCAAGCTATCAGCCATCGGCAAATCAGGTGCCGATGAGTTATAATTGGTCAGGGCAAGCGTCAGTTTAGCAATCTGCTATCCAGCCAAGTCACCAGGCGATGGATACGCAATAGTATTGTCCTCAGACAGTTGTCCAGGATTAAACATCAGCAATACAGCCGATGAGCTTTGCCCCGCAGATAAATGCTGTGAATATGCCAATTCCTTCAAACCAAGTATCACAAGGATACATAGAAGCATATCAGCCAGCACCTCCAGTGGAGATTCAGCCAGTGCATCGGCAAAATCAAGATGTGTTTTGGACCGATAAGATCGCGGAAGTGATGGAAGAGCAATTTAGGATTCAGCCCAAGATTAATACTTATTCTTATCAGACTCCGTACCCTCCAGCTTATAACTCAATTCCTTTCCTGAATCGGTACAAGATACCAGATTTCACTAAGTTTTCTAGGCAGGATGATACGTCGACGATGGAGCACATCAACCGATTCATTATCTAGTGTGGAGAAGCTGCTAACAGGGATGAGCTGAGGGTCCGCTTATTCTCATCCTCTTTGTCTGGATCGGCATTCATGTGGTTTATCTCATTGCCACCGAACTCTATTCTTACTTGGGCCAATTTAGAAAGACAATTCCATAAGTACTTCTTTGCTGGTGTCCATAAAAAGAAGCTTACCGATTTGATGAAATTAAGACAGCAAAGCGACAAATCAGTGGAGAATTTTATGCAAAGGGTACGAGACATGAAGAACAGGTGCTACAGCCTAGTGCTTGATGATCGCCAGTTAGCTGGTTTGGCTTTCCAGGGTCTATTGCCGCATCTCAGGGACAAGTACAATTCTCAGGAGTTTGAAAGTCTTAGTCATATTGTGCAGAGGATCTCTGACCAAAGTGCTCGAGCTCTAGAACCTAGAAAAAGCTGGAACAAGAAGGTGTCCTTTGTAGAAGAAGCAGAGGAATCAGACTCAGATGAAGAACCAACTATCGGCGTAGCTGAGTGGGTGAAGGGTAAAAAGCCTTTATCTTGTCCTTTTGGTCAGAAAGAGCCAGAGAAATTCACGTTCGATGTCACAAAGGCCGATAAAATATTCGATCTGCTACTTCAAGAAGGCCAAATTAAGCTGTCGCCTAATCATGTGATTCCATCGGCAGAGGAGCTAAAGAAAATGAGGTACTGCAAATTTCATAATGCAACTTCGCACAGTACCAATGAATGCAAGGTGTTCAGACAGCAGTTGTAGTCAGTAATTGAATCTGGAAGAATTAAGTTTGACAACTCTAAAGCCTAGAGGCCGATGAAGATTGATCAACATCCTTTCCCTGCAAACATGGTGGATGCCGTAAACAAGGTCCAAGTGTTGATATCGGCAAGCGCTAAGAGGAGAGCATCGGTAGATCCTAGACATCAAGTAACTGCCGATGAATTGAAGGGGAAAGAAGTAGTAGAAGAGAGCAGCAGTTCAAGAAGACCTCCTAGACTTGTTCCATATAGAATTATAGGTGACCTCTATCGACATCGACAAGAGGAGTTGCGTCGGGAAGAATGGCGTCGGCATAAAAATCATTGGAGATGCCCATTCTTCATCTACTGCTGGGAAGAAGGCATTAAATTGCCTACTGTTGATAGCTGCCCCGAGTACAATGGTTATGATCGAGCCGATCGGGCAAAAAGAAGATCACACTATGGTAATCAGAGCAGATACGTCAATGAGCCGATCAGAAGAAGAACATCGGTACATGATCGGCTGGGAGGCAGAACCAGTGTACATGAAAGGCTAGGCAGACATGACGATTGCTTACCGATGAATCAAGAGGAGCTCGAAGAGATGGCCAATGCAAGAATCCCTGATGAGGCAATACTCTGTAGAGATCCCAATATAAACTGCCCAGATTCAAGTGCAAAAATTTATCAGCCTGTCTGAAAAATGAAGCTTCCTCAGTGGTGCCCTGAAGGACTGACAAAAATGCAGAAGAGAAAGTTGCAACGGGAGCACAAAGAAGAAAACCCTCGAGGGGCAAAGTCTCAAGTGTGGCAGCCAAAGCGTGAAGATGGAAGTCCATCGGCAAATATCAATATGGTTTTCATGTTACTGATGGAATTTCGGGCACTTGTTGATGAGGAGGAAGAGTCGGTTCTTTCAGAACAAGTGGCTCAGCTAACCTTGGATCCAATGATGGCCGTCTTCGAGAAGCCTACCGATGATGAGAGACAGCATCTTAAGGCTTTATTCATCAAGGGCAGAGTTGATGGGCAGCCAATGTCAAAGATACTCATAGATGGAGGGGCTGCGATTAATATCATGCAATATGCTGTGTTTCGGAGGCTCAGAAAAGGAGATCAAGATCTAGCTAAGATGGACATGAAGCTCAAGGACTTTGAAGAAAACATATCACCGGTTAAAGGAGCGCTGTGCGCTGAGCTAACCATCGGCAGCAAAAAATTGCCGACTACTTTATTTATCATCAGCGGCAAAGGTGCTTACAATTTACTATTAGGAAGGGATTGGATTCATGCCAATTGCTGCGTTCCTTCTATAATGCACCAATGCCTCGTACAGTGGGTTGAAGATAAAGTTGAGGTGGTTCCTGGTGATTCATCTTATATAATTGCATTGGCAGAAGCAGAAACTTACGAGCGATCCAAGTGCATATCGGGAGAAGCATGGGATTCGGAGTTCCTCAGGATTGCCGATTATGAGCTGCCACAGATTCAAGCAGTCGGTTCTGAAGATGAGTTATAAATGGATAGGTTTGCCGATGATGAAAAATTGGGCCATGGATTTACATCGGCAGATGATTTAGTTGAAGTAGCTATCGGTAATGGTGATAGACCAAGGCCATCTTTTGTTAGTGCTAAGTTAGATCTCCAAAGCAGAGAACAATTGATTGCTTTATTGAAAGAATACAAGGATTGTTTTGCTTAGGATTATACAGAGATGCCTGGTTTAGATCGATCTATCGTTGAACATCGGCTACCTATCAAGCAAGGATATCGGCCGCATCAACAGCCCGCACGCCGATGCAATCCTAAAGTGCTGCCTGATATTAAGGCCAAAATAACAAGGTTAATTGAAGCAAAGTTCATTCGACAATGCCGATATGCTGAATGGATTTCTAATGTGGTTCCTGTCTACAAGAAGAATGGAAAACTTCACGTCTGTATTGATTCAGGAATCTTAACAAGGCTACACCGAAGGATGGCTACCCGATGCCTGTTGCTAATTTATTAATTGATGCTGCTGTCGGACATCGGATTATTAGCTTCATGGATGGGAATGCTGGATATAATCAAATTTTTATGGCCAAAGAAGATATCTCCAAGACGGCCTTTAGATGTCCAGGTCATGTGGGATTATTTGAATGGATAGTCATGACTTTTGGTTTAAAAAATACCGGTGCTACTTATCAGAGAGCAATGAATTATATTTTTCATGAATACATCGGCACATTGGTTGAAATTTATATAGATGATGTGGTGGTTAAGTCTGGAGACTTCAAAAATCATCTAGTTGACTTGCAGAAGATATTGGAGTGCACAAGGAAACATGGGTTGAAAATGAATCCCAACAAGTGTGCATTTGGTGTATCGGCAGGGCAATTCTTAGGCTTTATGGTGCATCAGAGGGGTATTCAAATTAGCAGGAAATCTATTGATGCTATCAATAAAGTGATTGCTCCTATCGATAAGACTGAACTACAGTCGCTGATCGGCAAGATTAATTTTATTCGAAGATTCATATCTAATTTATCAGGAAGAATCAAAGCTTTCAGTCCATTATTGAAGCTGAAGGCCGATCAAGAATTTATGTGGGGAGAAGAACAGCAGTTGGCTTTAGAAGAAATTAAGAAGTATTTGGTGAATCCTCTAGTGCTAGTTCCACCCCAACATAGAGAGCTCTTCAGGTTGTATCTGACGAGTGATGATAAAGTCATTGGGTCAGCTCTAATCCAAGAGTTTGAAGGAAAAGAACATGTAATCTATTACCTGAGCAGAAGGTTGGTAGATGCTGAAACCAGGTATTTGGCCATTGAAAAGTTATGTTTATGCTTATATTTCTCCTGCTTTAAATTAAGGCATTATCTGTTAACGACCGAATGCACTGTTATATGCAAAGACGATGTGGTCAAATATATGCTGTCAATGCCAATCCTAAATGGAAGAATCGGCAAATGGATGCTAACATTATCGGAATTTGATCTGCGCTATGAATCAGCAAAAGCAATCAAGGGGCAAGTGATGGCCGATTTTGTTACTCAGCACTGTGGCGCGGTGAGTTTTTTTTGGAGATTGCTCCATGGACGCTCTTCTTTGATGATTCTACATGTGGGGAAGGAGCAGGCATCGGCATTGTGTTGATATCACCTCAGGGAAAGAAATATGAATTCTCATTACCGATTGCTGCCACGTCAATAAACAATCAGGCTCAGTATCGGGCTGTGTTGAAAGGTTTAGAACTACTCAGGAAAGCCCGTGCCGATGTTGTTGAAATCTTTGGTGATTCGATGCTGATCATTAATCAATTAGCTAGGGCATATGATTGTCAAAGTGAGGTTTTAATCTCGTATTATGAGAGATGTCAACAATTATTGAAGGAGTTCAAAGATTTCCGTCTTGAGCACATCTCCAGATTGCATAATGAAGAAGCCAATCGGTTAGCACAGCATGCCTCGGGGTATCAACCAATCCACAAAGTGTCGACATCGGTAACTGATGCCGATGACTGGAGGAAGAAGATTACAGATTATCTGAAGGATCCATCTAGGAAAGTCGAGAGGCGGATAAGATTTCAAGCTGCTAAGTATGTGCTCCTTGACGATGAGTTATATTATCGGACGATAGATGGAGTTTTGCTCAGGTGTCTTGGCAAAGAAGAATCAAAGAGTTTAATGGGCGAAATCCATGAAGGAGTATGCGGAGCGCATCAATCGGCTTTTAAGATGAAGTGGATGATCAGGCGGAACGGATATTACTAGCCAACGATACTCGAAGATTGTTTCAAATATTTTAAAGGGTGTCAGGAGTGTCAGAAATTCAGCAACATTCAAAGAGTGCCTGCATCGGCAATGAATCCTATCATTAAACCTTGGCCATTTCAAGGATGGGCTATTGATCTCATCAGTCAGATATATCCACCATCAAGTAAGGGGCACAAATTCATACTTGTCACTATCGATTACTTTACAAAGTGAGTCAAAGCAATTCCTTTGAAGAATGTGACATTGGCAAACATGATTGATTTTGTAAAGGAGCATATTGTGTATCGGTTCGGTATTCCTCAGACTGTTATGACCGATCAGGGAACCATGTTCACGTCAGGGGAGTTTGATAGATTTGCCGATGAGATGGGGATCAAAGTCTTGAATTCTTCGCCTTATTATGGTCAAGCCAATGGTCAGGCTGAAGCCTCTAACAAAGGAATTATTAAACTCATTAAGCGAAGGATTAAGGAAAATCCCACGAAGTGGCACACAGTCCTGAACGAAGCTGTATGGTCGTATCGGATAGCATGACATGGTGCTACTAAAATATCGCCTTATCAGTTGGTATATGGACATGATGTAGTTTTACCTTGGGAGATCAAGACTGGTTCGAGACGGATATTTCATCAAAATCAGCTATTGGCCGATGATTACAGTACAGTCATGAAAAATGAGTTGGAAGATCTGGCGAGTCATCGGCTGAAGGCTTTAATTAGCATTGAAGAGAATAAGAAAAGAGTTGCTAGGTGGTATGACAAGAAGGTAAAAGTGAAGGAATTTATTAATGGCGATCTAGTCTGGAAACTGATTTTACCGATTGGGACTAAGAGCGCAAAATTCGACAAGTGGTCTCCTAATTGGGAGGGTCCCTATCGCGTCAATCGGTCCGTTCCTGGTAATGCCTATATCCTAGAAACTCTCGAAGGGGAAGTATTTCCAAGAGCGTTGAATGGTAAATATCTGAAGAAATATTATCCTAGTATTTGGATGGATGCGTGAAGGAAAAGAAAATAGAAAAAAGGTACTTGTTCAAAAAGAGTGTATCGGCACTACGTTAATGTGAAAGTTTACAAGTTGCCGATGCATTGTTTGGCCGACGAGGAAGAAGGTTTTCAAGTTCAACAATGAATGGATGGTTGATATCGCACGTAGGCGAATTTGGTCGGCTTCCTCCAGTGTCTTTGCATCTTCATCGGCATTGCCTTCAACTGACTTAATTTTCTTCTTAAGCGCAAGTGTCTTGAGAGCTTGATTGTCTCTTTGTTGCTGGAGAGTTTTGATAGCTTTGGGCATTTGGGCCTTCTCCTGATTTGCTGCGTCTAGGGCTCCTTCAATCTATCTCAGCTCCGCTAGCAGGGCTTCTCTTTTTGCCGATAGTTGAGCAATCGTTTCTTCCAGATCTGCACCGGAGGCTTCTAGTTTACCGATGTCTTTGTGTTTCTCATCGACAAATTGCTTGTGCTTCATCATGTCCTCCTAGAGTTTTCCTGAGTGGCTCTATCGACAATTCGCTGGGCAGCCCTCTGGTACTGCAGCTGCCGACTCTCCAGATGTGCAGCTTGGAAGAGTGCTTCCTCGACATCGGCAAGAATATGGCCTCGAATTTCTTTGAAGGTTGCTCTTACGGAATCAGAATCCTGGATCAGCAAAGAAGTCTCCTGTTGTAGCAAGGATAATAACGTCTCCAGCCGGGATTTGGTTTCAGATGATAAAGCCTCAAGGGCTGGAGCAGAGCTTTCTTCAGGCTCTTCATCATCGGGAATAACCCCACTGATAGAAAAGGAGAACAAACTATCGGGGGAATCTTGCTCCTAAAAGAAAGAGTGACATCAGCAGAAGAACCTAAGTATTAAAGGTCAGCTATGGGAGTTAACTTACTTGTTTCAAGGCAATCTCTCGCCTTTGGCTTGAAGAAGCAACCTCAGGTGCAATTACCGATGGCGTTTCCTGTGTCGGTACCTCGATTGGCTGCTGCTGTGATACCGGTGCCGATGAAGATCCTTGTACGGGTACAATTGCCGATGGAAGAGCAGTTGCCGATGGAGAAGTCTGCACAGGTACATCATGCGATATCGGGCGAGGCGAGGATGGCGATGGTGAAATTGGAGCTTGTATAAGTCTCGCCCGCTTTGATTTGATTCATCGTCCGATGAAGCCTTGCGCTTGTGTTGAAAAATATCGACATCGGATGACTGGGGGCATCGACAATGGATGGTTGGAGTATCTGCGCGCTCGGAGCAGTTGCCGATGCGACTACTTGGTGCTGTGAGAGAAATAGATGAGTAAAAGTACCGATCCAATAATCAAGGTTTAAATAAAGAATACCTCTGGAGAATCATCAAGGATGACAAGGCGTGGCGACGAAGGTGCTGCAGGTGGAGACAAAGGGCGAGTTACCGATGAAGATTCGATTGGTGTAGAACTCGCGCCCTGAAATGTGAGATCGGTAAATTACAGCAATTGGCATCTGCAGAAGAAAGTGAGATGATTACCTGAGATATCTGTGCCAAAAATGCGGCCGATTTGGTGCTCTTCTTGGAACGACCATGGCCCATCAGAGCATCTAGCGAAGGAGCTTTATGGCCGATGATGGATACTGGAGAGATTGGCTGCAGCTGTATGACCTTGCCACTCTTACTTAGTGTTGGAACTAGGTCATCGACCTGTTAAAAAGTTAGTTGCCAATGGATTAAAGGGAAATTGAAAAAAGTACAGATAGTCAGACTTACTGCATCGGCAGGGGTGGCATGATCGGGATCAATGAGATTCCAGTAAAGGTGAGGAGATGCAAAGAATAGCTGCTCCTTCCATTCTTGCCACCATAATTTGAAAGACTCGGTGACGAAGGAAGCCGGTGCCCAATCGGTCAGATCAACATTAGAGGTATCGGCATCAGGAGGGAGAGTAACAATCTTGTACCAATCCATGTGGTTCATGATGGTTTCTCTTGGTTTAATCACATCGGCAAAACAGAGGTTGATGGGCAGTTGCCCAAAGGCTAATTGTCTTGCTGCTGCCGATGGATAATAGAACTCATATGTGGGGTTGATGTTCTTCCCACTTCCAAATATGTTGACCGGGATGGCGTGAGGGGTGATTATTGCACTAAGAATGTCGGCATCTTTATTCAAAGCCTCATCGGTAAGGTTAAAGGAAAGAGGGAATCTTGCTTCTTCATCAACATACGGGACCCAGGCCCGAAGCTCAGAAGGGATGCCTATGTACCGATTTGAGCTCTGTTTGCTTCCGTCCCTGGTAATACTGCCAGTGCTTCTCCAAAGTTGAGGGGGGCGTGTTGCCGATTCTTCTTCCCCGAGTTGATAGTCTTCAGGAAGATTCCACGGGAACCGCTGGGCAAATAGATCAATGTGAAAGTACTTGTGCATATGGGCGTTCAGCCACATATTGATGAACCACCAAGGACCTCCTAGATTGCCGATGGACTTGCCTTGCAGCAGCCTTTGTGACACTTGGTGAAGAAGATGGTAAACTAAGCCAAGGAGATATCGGCCAAGTGGGAGTTTGACGCCATTGGCCAACATTTCTGCTGCAGGAAGGTGCATATTGGTCGGTCCAACTGTTCTGCTGCAGAAGATGAATTTCTCAAGCCACATGTTCAAGAAGGCTAAGTGCTCCCTGTGACTGACTGATCCGAATTTCTTATACTCGCTGATATAACCAGTCCAACCGTCAATGTTCCTGGTAGTCAGCCGATGCTCAGGTTTTCTCTGGAACAAAGTGTTGTCATCGGCAGACGAGATATCCAAGCCAGTAAGCATATACATATCGACAAGGATTGGAGAAGCTGGTCCATGTCTAAAGATGAGGGCATTCATAGTATCGGACCAGAAATAGGAGGCGGCGATTAACAATGACTCATTCCTCTCTATATCAGCAATAGATAGCCTGATGCACTGTTCTAATCTACGTTCTGCCTAATACAGCTCCATTGGCCTAGCGACCCTCAAATACCAGTCTTTCCATCCCTTAGTGGTTTTTGGCCAGGATCGAAAGGTATCAGTCCAGAATCCCAAATTAAAATTCTGAGCTCTAAAGGGGATTCGGTTGGTTTTTGCGTTTATAATGTCGATTGGGTCTGGATTCCCCATTGGGCCTAGGCAGATGAATTGATTCTGATGAGTTGGAATAAGAAGCTTATTGTAAAGTTCCTGAGATTAAAGATTGAAATGAGGAGGAATCATGAACTATGCGGAAAAGGAGAAAAGAAATGTCAAAAGGCGGGTAAAGAGGAAGATTAAACTTGGGGACGTCGAAGGGAACCGCCATGGCCGCAAATGAAGACGGAGAGAGAGAAGAACACTGACGGAGATTAAAAACTATCACCGAGAATGTCACCAGTTGAGTTCGCCGAGGGATCGCCTACTGATGTCGCCGCTGGAGAAAGAAAAGCTAGGGTTTGAATCGCAGACGAAAATGGGCCGCGGCGGAGGAAGCATTATATGGGCCCGTTGGTACAGAATTTCCACTACAACGCGCGCAGCGTTCGAGGAGAAGTTCAAGCGGCTTGAGCAATCATGACCCGGAGGAAATTTCGGTGCATAAAGTATTTTATACTCCGAAATTAGGGGACATGTGTTGACACCGTTTTTCGGCACGTGTCAATAAGGGTCGGGAGACTGAACTAAATCGGCAAGAGGGTGGTTTTTCTTCAGCGTTGCTTTCAAGTTGCCGATGGATGGTTGCCGACGAAAGGCATGTTGATCTCATACATTGCCGATGGAGCGGAAAAAAGCTGTTGCCGATAAGGTAGGCAGGAAGACTAGAAGGTTGTTGCCGATGCTAGGGATGTGCCGATGAAGAGATAACTCCATCATGACAGAAGCAGACAGAGGATCGGCGACACAGAGCTTATAATTTTCGTATTATAGTTTAAGTCCAACTCCTATACGAGTTTTACTTCTTTTTCTTAAAGAGATAGAGTTCGTATAAGGAATTAAGTTTATTTCTTCTATATTTGAGCTTTGCGTGTTAAATTAGGACTCTTCGATTAGCGGAGTATAAATATATGCCGAAGGGCATTGTAATAGACATCCAAGCATCAAAAAACAAATCTACTTTTTATCGCAATTTACTTCTACTAGTACTTTACTTTTTAACGACTTCGTCAAGCATTTTCTTTTTTCAATAAGTTCTTTCAAGAATCGACGGGCTGTATCAACTTGATCTCCGGCGATCTTGCAGGTTCCGCGTCTACCGAGCACGATTCAGGCTTTGACTTCCGGGCGTATCGCTGTCGTCTCGTCTGATCTGTTCAACAGTTATCGAATACATTCTGAGCTTTGACGTCTGGGCGTATCGCTGACGTCTCGTTCGGTTTTTATTCAAATTATCATCCTTGTCGATTAACAGGTCAAATCGACTGGCACGCTTCGGATATCGATTTTGGGTATTAGCCCGGTGTGTTTGCAGATAGAATTTTGCATCAACAGGTGACGACTTGATGGCGACGTGATTGGAATCATTCAACTACTTGTAATACTGTACTTCAGGTCAAAGGCGGATGGTGTAAAGAAATAGTATCGTGTACTAGTGCTAATTGTACGCATCGGAGAGAACAAAGACTAACGAGCAACAACAACCTGCATATGCATCTATATAAAAAGAAATAAAAGGGAGGATCAATCCAGTTACAAGCAGGTGGGCTATGGCCTATGGGATATACCAGTGGACCCAGCACAGCACAACCGAAAAATGTACTCCCTACGAAAAAAATAAAGACGTTTTAGATTTCGGTGCCACAAGTTTAATTTAATTTTAAAAAAATATATATAATATTTATATCTCTAAATAATTTTATTAAAAAATAGATTTATAGATCATTTTGATAATATTAACTACTTAGCATAAATATTAGTATCTTTTAATACATAATTGCCTACCGCTAATTCTCGGAAAGTGAGAATTTTTTTTAGGACGGAGGGTCGTAAAACGTAAAATGTAGCGCCCCGTTCTTTTGAACTTAGCCAGAATCCGTCTTAATTTTCAGCCGCGAAACAATGTTTTTCTCTAAAAAAGAATAAACCACCAACAAAACAGGGCGCTGATGTTTTGCATTGTTCCTATTTATTGTAACACCCTAAATTTTTTAATTTTTCAAAATAGTCAAAAATGATTTATTATTGATTCTTGGAGAGCAATTATTTTTGGCAAAATAAATATTTTTATTAAAATAAAGTTGAATCATGGTAGAAATATGCTTGAGCATTTATGCTGGTGCATATTTTTTATATTGTGGTGTTTGAATTTAATTTGAATTTCAAAATTAAATTAAAAATATATTTGAAAAGGTTTTAAATAAATGAAAACCATTTTTTTCCTTCTCTCCCCTTCCTTTCCTGCTATTTGGCCTGAACGGCCCAGCGGCCTGCTCGTTTCTCCCTGCGTGGCCCGCTCCGCTCCTTCCTTCGTGGGCCGCCAGGCCAGGCCCAGCAAGCCGGCCACCGCTCCGCGCGCTCGTCCCTCTCTCTCTGTCGCTGACAAGCTGGGCCCGCGCCATCTCCTTCCTCCTCCGACTCGACACCGAGTCGGGAAACCGACCCCGACCCCGCGCGACCCGTCTGCGTTGACGCCACGCCCGGTCGCACCCTTGCCCAGGCTATTTAAGCCTTTAATCGCGCGTTCGCCACCCCACCTAAACCCTAAAGTCCGCCGCCTCACTTTGTTCGCCGGGCCGCCACGCGAAACCCTAGCCGCCATTGCCAAAGTCCACCGGAGCTCGCAATTCGCCGCAACCGAGGGACCATCTTCGCCATTAACTAGTTGGCAAGCCTCGCCTCGACCTCCTGCGCATCATGGTGTGCTCCTTCTGGTTCAATTTCGTCTAACTCGAGCCCTCGCCGTTTGCAGACCGCCGCCGTCCGCTTCTCTGAGCCGCACGCCGTCCCCGCTTCGCCTCGACCTCCATCGACCTGCTAGGTGAGCGCGGTGTGAGCTCCCCGTTCGAATGGTACCGGTCTCGATGCTAATGGTGGCCGGAATCGCGGTCTGTGTGAACGCCGGCGAGCTTTTCTCGTCGCCGGCGATGTCCGCCGCCCTGTCGGCCGTCGTCCCCGGCGAGATCGATTGCTCGACTGATCTGCGCCATCAGTTTTGGATCGGACGGCCAGAAACAGCCCGTACCCCTTTGGCTGGTAGTTTTGCCGAAAACCCCCTTGGTTTCTGCTTAATCTATTAAGAGCCCTTGGCGCTTTCATCAGGATGCGTCTTCCCCACTGGGAAGCGTAATTTCTGCTTAACAGATCCTTAATATGCTTTGTCCACTGGAAAGCGTATTTTCCTTGTAACAGCTTCCAGAATATGTTTTCTTCTTTGGAAAACGTATTTTTCCTTTTCAGTTTCAGAATACGCTTTTATCTATTTACATTTTTGCCATTATCTTTAAAGGCTTATATCTTTCACGTTTTAACTCCGATTTGGTCCGTTCAAATTTCATTAGATTCATAATTTCATAACCTACGCAATGGTGCTACTGTTGAAGTATTTTAGAAACTTTATATTTTTAGTCTATATTTAAAATATTTATTTATCTATAGGAAATCTTTGAAAATTCATATCTTCGCCGTTATAACTCCGTTTTTGGTGAACTTGACGTCTGTGTGATCTTAGAAGCGAGTAGAATAGGTTTATAAATTTTTTATTCTATTTTGATGAGATTGATGTACTGCTCCTCTAATAGCTCTTGGTTTGCTTCGTGTATGTATGCTCGATTGGATTGTCTGGTGTTGATTGTTAATGTCGAGTTCAGACGGTGAGGTTTTTGCTGAGCAAAGCTACTTTGAGGATCAGCAGGACTTTCTGAATCAAGGCAAGTATAGCATGGATCATCCTTGTTACCTATTCACTATAAATAATAATTCATTTGCATGTGTCTTTGATGACCTAGAGTTTATAACTAACTTTGATATCCTGATTCCTTGAACCTTTTGGGCTGCATTGGGTAGTTATGATGCTAGTGCTCTAATGGTCATGATCTTATAACTTGATGTGTGTTATGCTATCAACGAAAATGATGACTTTTAACAAACATGGGCTCTTGTCTGTAAGTGATTTATCATGGAGAATCCGTACAGCTGCGAGGGCTATATGGCTCTGGCTCTAGTCATTGTAGGCCCTTTTCTAGCTGGTTAGTGGTCTGGAAGTTGGGGTATAGGACTGCCTCTGTCCTTATGAGTATAGCCAGGAAGGATTGTGCCATATTGGAAGGGGGTTTCTACACACAACGTATTTTCGTATCTCTGATTGGTTAGGAGAACCTATAGGAGGCTTTATATGTTTTTTGGTGGTTTGGAAGTTATAAGTCCACTCAGTTGCAAAACATGACTCACAGTGAAAGTGTACACCTCTGATCAGAGTTTAAATCAATATATTGTCCGTGCCCTTCGGTTAGGGCGGCCTTGACACATTTACAAAAGATAATGGTTCTTAAATTATTAATGTGTGCATCTTAATGTCGTTATTGCTACACACTGGTCAATGTTATTTTGATCATGAGAATATGGAAATTATCACTACCTTGATGCTATGCTTCAATATGATTAAGTTATAAAAGCTAAATGCAGTCAAACCGTGTCAGCTTATTTGAGCCTCATTAACCCATGTTATGCTTGTTGAGCACGGTTGTGTACTTACGCTTGCTTTACTTTCAATTTTGGAAAATCCCGGATGGATAACAGATGAAGGTTGGAATGAAAGGTATCGTGATGAGTACTAGGCTTGGTGTTCATCAGTTGACGTGTCCCTGTGTGGAGCTTCCGCAATAAAGATATCTTAGTTATTCACTGTTTATGCGTAATACTCTGTAATAAATATTGATTCGCTATGAAATAAACAGGGTGATGATACTCTTTGTAATTTGTCATCCTATATGTGCGACTGTTCCTGGGGCGCATATAAGGCTATTTATGCATTCTACTTTTATCCTTAAAAGTGGAGTGTGACATTTATGTACAATCTTTACGCTACATTATCCATATAGGAGTAAGTTTCTTTTTTGTAATTATATCCTAGCACTTGTTTTTGCAAGCCATGAGCATCTCCAATAGTTTGCCAAAATTCACATAGCAAATATCATGATTTAGCAACTTGCTAAAATAAAAAAAATAGGCTCTCTTCGACAATTTGCCATTTAGACTTGGTAAAATAAAAAAGGCCGCTCACAAAACGAAGAGGCCCGCTAAGCGAACGAAAAGAGCCATGCTAACGAAAAGAGCCATGCTAAGAAACGAAGAGCCCCGTTAATATATTTTTGCATCAGGAACCCTAGACTTTTGACAATACAACTAAGGCCATATATATAAATCTATGTGTCTAGTCATTTTGCATTAGGTGCTAGAAAGTGAAATAAAATCATGCAATTGTCCTTTATCCTCTTCATGTGACGGCACGGAGCGGGACAGGGCCGGCCGCCGCGCGGGATCGTGACACGGGATCAGAGGCCGATGCCGGATCAGAGATCAGAGGCCCGACGCGAGATTGGAGGCCGACGCGGGCGTGCGGGAAGGCAGTGGCGCCGTGCAGGATCGCGATAGCAAGCGCGATGCGCGCGCGGACGGGACGGGAAAAATAACAAGTGAATTTGGCAAACCGTTGGAGAAGGAATTTTCTTTGTTTTGCCAAATTTTAAAGGATGACATGTCATTTACCAAACCGTTGGAGATGCTCTGACGCTGCAAACTTGAGTGCATGGTTTAATAAAATTTGCGGAAGATAAATATCAAGGACCCGGAAAGCATCTATCTCTTTATATCCCCTTGGTTTCCAGAAAAGCGAGCTAGACGCGAATTGTAAATGCTGCAGCGGAACGAGCAACCGGCGACTGGACTACGTCCGCACTCCGCACAACAACGAAAGATTGCATGGATGAGAGAGAAAACAAACTGACACGTCCTTGTCCACCACCCAGGCAATGCAAGATGCATGCCACGCCACCGGCCACCGGACTGGTCTACCTCCGCCAGCGCCGTGCAAGCAAATAACAAACCGCGCGGCGTATGCCACGATCGGACTGGTCCACAAGAGAGACTGGAAATCAACGAAACAAACACACGCTGCTTCCGGAAATGCACGTGCATGTACGTTTGGGTTCGTTCGTTCGGACTTGCATTGCGACATGACCACGTCCGTCCCCGCAAGACCCTGTCCTCTTCTTAACCACACACGCATGGATGAACGCATGCTGCGGCGTGGCTTGTGTCCTCGATCGTGCAAACGTGGTAATAATATAATATAATAGTGGCGCTGTTAAATCCATGGGATGATCTTTAGCAGCTGTCTTTTCCAAGTCTTATGGTGCGTTCACTCTTGTGGCCGGTGTAGGGCAGCTGAATTTTTGTTTCTGAAAAAACTTTGCGTTCACTCTTGTGTCCCTGTAAAATTTAGAAATATCATTTAGACTAGTCCCAAAAGTCTCTTTATAGGTCTGCACCTCCTCCTGCGAGCCCGCAGACCGGCGCTGCTGGGGTGACCGCCTTCGAGCCCTGTGAGTGGGGCGACTTCTTCGTCAAATACGCCCCACCCGTCTCACAAGTACGTATATCTTGCTGGTTCCTGTTTTATTAGATCCGTGCATCATCATGCACCCATGCTATATGTATACGCACTATACACTACAGGGTTCGCTCTCTTTGTCGACTGCAATTTATCACAATTTATCATTATAAATTACAATTTATATCATAATTTTATCAGGACCACAAGTAGCACCATTTATATCACAATTTTATCACATTTATCACCACCGTCACCATATATATCACAATAACACATATATCTCACAATAGCATCTCTTATCACCACCACAAGTCCATTACAACCATAAAACTCAACACAACGAGTCGAACACCACAACTCGAGGTCCATCACATGAAGTTCAACACAACAAGTTTAGGTCCATCACGAAGAGAAGAAATACATGACAGAGACTTCGACGATACTCAAGTCTAGGAGCATAAGACAAGCGACAAGTACCTAGCTCGTCGCGCCGTCCCCGGAGCCGTCAGATTGTCCGTCCCCAGAGCCCCCAGGGTTTTTCCACGGAACCCACCCTGGATCACGCGGCGCCGACCAGTACGGCCGCCCTCCGCCCACCGGCCACGAGTAAGGTGTAGGAGGGCCACGCGGAGGTGGATACGGTGGAGAAGGGCCACCCGAAGGTGGATACGGCATCATCTGAGGGCCGGCACCTCTAGGAGACGGGTTCGAACCCGCCGACTGTACCTGCACAAGTTAAAGGCCAAGTGATGTCATTAGTATCTGCAGGATGGACGCACAAGCTAAAGCAAGAGTCAATGTACTCACCGGGGTCCCAGCAGGATTGACAGGAGCAGGCACTAGAAAAGACGGTGGAGGAGGCGGTGGAGCGAATAATTCAGGCGGTGGAGGCGGCCCGGGGATCTGCAGGGATTGAAAGTAGCCGGCAAAGCACTGCATTTGACTATTGTAGTGCTGCTGCATGGCTGTCAGGTGCTGCTGGTAAGCCATCTGTTGCGTCTGCAACTGCGCCTGCATCTGCGTCTGCATCTGCGCCTGCATCTGCGCCATCTGCTCCTGCACCTGGGCCTGCAATATTACATTCGCAGTGTTGATTGTAAGTATAGGTGTGAAACGAGTGAACAACAAACGAAACCACACTTACCTGAAACTGCGACATGCTCGGCTGCCGAGACGCTATGGGGATGTCGGTGGAGCTCGTGGGCCTGGATCGAACCTGGCTCAGCGTGGGAGCATCGGACGGGTCGACGGCGCTGTGGGCCATGTAGTACCGGCCGTGCTGCTTCCCTGGTCCCAACCTCTGCAGGAGGTCTGTGTCCAGGGGCTCGGCGGTGGGGTCGAATGTCTCCCCGTAGCGCTGGCGAGCCGCGGCGGTGTACTCGGTCGCCTTCTCGTAGGAGGTGGGGTTGCTGTACGCCTCGGGCCCGTCCTCCGGGCTGTAGACGTTGTCCGACGCTGTCGCCTTGCCCTTGTGGGAGAGGAGGTACCTGGTGAACTGGTTGATTTCCTGCCCACCGTGCGCCTGCGTCTACATTGAAAACAGAAACATGGTTACAAGTAATGACAATTGAGGGCTACAAAAAAGACATGAACGGACGCATACCCATCTTCTCATGTACGTTGGGAGGGGCTGGCTCCCTTGGTGGTGTGGCACCCCTCGCATCTGCAGGCGGTGGCCCCGACGGTCGTTGCGCCTTGCATACGCCTCGTCCATTTGCCACATACGCACAATCTCCTCCCAGTAGTCCCTGTGGTTGTCGCACCACCCCGGACAGAACTGCATGACATCAAGTATTTGACATGCAAGAAGATTAGTGTAATGTTTCACTGAAGGAGTCTGAACAAATGTTTTCCTACTTAATTACATGCACGTATTGAGCGAAGGTGAGGTCGGTCTCCCTCGAGTTCATGATCTGACGGATTTCGGGCTTCTTGATGGACTCTGCATGCACGTCAGCGTAGTAGTCGCGGATGGCCTGTATGCGCGCCTCATGGTACAGGTCCTTGAGACGATGTTTGTAGACCGCCTCCTGCACTCGCGTCGCCTGGTTCGCTTTACCCTCCTCACACGTGAAGAAGTCCTGCACACAGACACATCATGTAGCATTGCATTGTTTTAAGAAGTCTGACAAATGCGTACTATTTAGCAATGCGGTGTGATGAAAGACTCACCCAAAACTCCCTCTTTATCTTTGCCGCGAGGGTCTCGCCTCCCACGTTGACGAGGTAGAAGTGAGCCCACCTCGTGGGCACCTTCAACTCGCCGTCCACGTTGACAAGGCCAGGGTAGTACTCCTTAATCAGGAGGCCCTGGATGCCATTGATATGGCGTGATTCACCTTCTCCGCTCACAAACGCCTAGGTACTGCACGAGTCATTAAGAACAATTGTTAGTCTGTAGTTCGATTTTCAACATGTTATATGAACAAGTAGTGAAATCAATAATGGTTACTTACGTCTGGCCCACGGGTGTAATCATCGGGCTTCTGTTGAATTGCGGTCGCACCCTAGGAAGCTGCGTGGGCCCGCGCGAGTACACCTTGGCCACGCCTGACGAAGTCAAAGCCGTCTGGCCTGGTGTGGGCACGGCGTCGTCGTCGTCGGCGCCGTCGGCGTTGTCGGCGTCCTCAGCGTCGTCGTCGTCGTCCTCGTCCTCCGTCGTCGTCCCCTCGTGCGAGGACGAGAATGGTAGCCTCCTCGTTGCCTGGCGACGTCCGCTGCGGGGTTGCGACCCCCTACTGGATGACCCGCCCGCCAACACCTCCTCCTCCTCGTGGTCGTTGGCGGACTGCTGCGGGGGGACCTGGTACGCCGAGCGTACGGCTCGATGCGGCCGCTGCCGCCGTCCGCCTGGCATTTTGCCGAGTGCCTGCAATGACAAAGAACAAAAGAGTTAGCATAAAT
>CM041628.1:75041060-75120712 GCA_023333625.1 Bothriochloa decipiens
CGTTTGGATTTTATAAAATTTAAAAATACTTTTCACGCGCGTGACTCGGCGTGTTCCGACACCAACACGGTCGAAATTTTACGCGAGGCCCTGCATACGGCCTCAACATGCTCCAAAAATCATGAATATCATTTTTTGAATCACCGGATTCCAATATTTCATGTACTTGCAGTTCAAATCTGTAGTTGCCGAAAAAAATCAAAGAAACAGAAAAATTAACGGAATATAGCAAAACAAATCAAAATTACCTCAAACATGGAATTTAGAATGTATTTACTGTAGCAAGGCAAAAGAAAAAAACTAGGATTGAAAACCAAAAAAAATCTTTGCCGAGTGCCTCATGTCGCACTCGGCAAAGAGCCTTTGCGACTGCCAGCCTGTCTGGCAGTCGGCAAAGGCTGGCACCTTTGCCGACTGCTGACGGCGTGGCAGTCGGCAAAGGTGACGGCGTGGATGCCGTCCAGGACTGGCATCCTTTGCCGATGGCCAGACTTTGCCGACTGCCTGGCACTCGGCAAATCTAAGGTTTTGCCGAGTGCCAGACAGTCGGCAAAGGCAGGCACTCGGTAAAGCCAGCTTTGCCGACTGTCTGATATGGCTCTCGGCAAAGGCAGATCTTTGCCGAGTGTCGACGGAAAACAGTCAGCAAAGTATTTAGCAGTCGGCAAAGCTAGCATTTCCTGTAGTGATACGTATATGAAATATATCAAGTACAAACCAACTTCGTTATGCAAACCTGCAAACCAACCTTAATTTCAATCCCGTGGTCGTTCGTGTGGAAGCGAACTGAGCGAACGACAACCGTGCGAGCTGCTCTCTGTGTGCTGATGTCAGCACACATAGGCAGGAAAAAAAGAAACATTTACTTTAAAATTCTATAACTGCTAAACCGTGTATCAATGCGATGAGACGAACAATACTAGATTCTATTTGAATATGTTTTAAATATTTTTTTCATATTTTTTATGCTACAGCTGAGTTATATATAAGTTATATATAAAAGTTATTAGTATATGTTAGATTTAACTTGTAACGTTATAAGTTATGTGTTTTAGGTAATAAATTATATGTATAAGTTATATGCATAACTTTGTAATGTTGGATATCACGAAATCATGCGTATAAGTTAGATATTTAAGTTAGAGATAAAAGTTATGCGTCTGAATTCGTAATTTTCTTTTATTTACTGAAAATAAGAAAACTTTTCAAAAATAAGTTGTGAATTTTTTATCACAAAAGGAAAAATCGTGGTTATCCGAGATTCGTTGCTCGTTCCTGTTCCAGTGAACGATCATGATTAGCCGTGCCCCAAACCAGCTAGGGGAAAGGTGGGAGGGAGAATTTTGCAAAAATATGATTAGAGACGGGTGGTTAACAACAAAATTACACTTTAATATATACACAGGAGTCGGAGGAGCGGATGAGAGCGAGAGCGCATCAGCTCAAGGGCGAAGTGCGCCGCCGGCTGTTCGAAGCTGCAGGCGGCCGGGCTACGAGGAGCGTGGCTGATATGGTGACGCTAGTGGACACGCTCCAACGCCTCGGCATCGATAACCACTTCAGCCAGGAGGTTGACGCCGCGTTAGAACGCATCTAAAGCTGCGAGAGCTTGGCGAAGGACAACGGCCTCCATACCGTTGCTGTCCGCTTTCGTCTACTCAGGCAGCATGGCGTCTGGGTCCCTGCAGATGTGTTCGATAGGTTCAGAGACGACACAACGGGCAGTTTCAGCCAAAGCCTGAGCAGTGACCCGAGGGGCATTGGCGGACGCACGGGGGCTGGGGGGCTGCAGCCCTTCCCCTTGGGCTGGAATATTTTTTAATAAGTTTTCTATTTATTAGCTAAAGTCCAGCCCAAAATAAGTTTAAGGCCAGGTGAGCCCACCACTCCGTAGCACTAGCACAGCAGGCCAACAGCCACATCTTTTATTCACAGTCACGTACGTCGTGACTCTTGCGATCCCCGCCGCCGTCCGCTCGACTCCTCGCGGCACGCGCGTTCGCATCGGCCTCGCCCGCGCCTGCTCATGGATCGCCAGTTCGCCATCGCCTGCTCCGCCCTCCGGTGAACGACGGCGCCGCCTCTCGTGCCCTCTGCTCCGGCCTCCGTCCTCCGGAGTCCGGTGAAGTTGTGAACCGTGAACGGAGTCGACGACGCCACGCCAGGTCGCCAACCCCAACCGGGCAGCCCCTCTTTCATTCCTCTTTTAGTTTTCTCTTTTCGTTATTAGTTTCAAAAATTCAGTCAATGATCAGACTTCGATTGATTGTATTTTGTAGAATGAAAAAAATATTATGCTAAGAAAGATGTCGCTGCTTCTATTCAAGAGAGTCGACTTGATCAAAAAAGACCCCGCATTGAGCTTGATATGAATGATATAGTTGCTGATCCAGGTCTTAGAAAGCTAATTGATAAATTCCATCATGATATTAGGGATGATGCTAGGAGAGCATATCTACAGATGGGTCCATATCAACCGAATTGTGAGTATGAAAGAACAACGGGTAAATCTCAAACTAGAGGTTTTGTTAGATCATGGTTTACTCAATTTGATTGGTTAGAGTACAGTCCTGCCAAGAATGTGGCCTATTGCTTTTATTGCTACCTCTTTAAGCCACCAACAACAAGCGAGTTTGATAATGATGCATTCACCAGAGTAGGGTTTAGAAATTGAAAAAAGGGAAAGGGCTATTTGCTCAAACATGCTCAATCAATTGATGACTATCATAATGCAGCAAGAAAACGATCAATTGATTTCAAAAATCAAAGGCAAAGTGTAGAACATGTGTGGACAGTAACAACTGCAGCAGAAGAGGAGGCATATAAAGCTCGTTTAACTATAATGTTAGGCATTGCTAAATTTCTCCTTTTACAAGCTCTAGCATTTCGTGGGCATTATGAGTCAAAAACATCCAAAAATAAAGGGAACTTTTTGGAGATGCTTGATTGGTATAGAAAGAAGGATCCTAAGGCTGTAGTTGTGACTGGTGAGAATGCTCCAGGGAACAATCAAATGAGTTGTCCAAAAATTCAAAAAGATTTGGTTAGGGCTTGTGTAGAGGAGACAAGTGAATTAACTAAGAGTGAAATTGGAGATCGTTGGTTTGCGGTACTTGTTGATGAGGCTCGTGATGCATCAATTAAGGAACAAATGGCTGTGGTTGTGAGGTATATATCATTTATTTGTCTATTTTATTTGTTTTGTTTTGATGTTTCCAATTAACAATTTGCCATTTTTTTGTTTAATAGGTTTGTCAATGATAAAGGTAGTGTGATTGAGCGGTTCCTTGGCATGCAACATGTTTCTGACACCACATCATCTTCACTGAAGGAAGCACTAGTTTCTATGCTTGCAAGATACGGGTTGTCTATAGCCAAGGTTAGAGGACAAGGATATGATGGAGCTTCAAGCATGAGAGGGCAGTTTCATGGGTTGCAAAGGCTGGTATTGAATGAAAACCCCTTTGCTTTTTACATCCACTATTTTTCTCATCAGTTGCAGCTCGTGGTAGTTGCTGTAGCCAGATGTTGTGCTAACTGATGATTTCTTCAATTATATCACTTCAATTGTCAATACTGTTAGTGCTTCTTGCAAGCGAAAAGATCAACTTCTGCAAAAACATCATGATAGTCTTGTTGAGCAATTAGATAGTGGTGAAATATCTCCTGGTAGAGGGAAAAACCAAGAAATAAGTCTTGCTACGCCTGGTGATACACGATGGGGTACACATCACAAAACATTAGTACGTCTTCTGCTCATGTGGAAATCTGTGCTTGAGGTGTTAGAGAATATTAGTGATGATGGAACTGATGGGGAAAATAAAACTATAGCATCTGGATTGATAGAAAAAATGGAGTCATTTCAATTTGTGTTCATATTGCATCTTATGATTAGAGTATTATGGATAACTCAAAACCTATCATAATGTTTGCAAATGAAAAATCAAAACATTGTTCGTGCAATAGGATTGATTGGTTCTTTCCAGAGAAATATAAATGCCATGAGGGAAAATGGTTGGGAAGATCTTTTTGAGGAGGTTAAAGCCTTTGCTGTAAAAAGCAATATAGACATTCCTAATATGGAAGATATGATACCAGTCAGAGGTCGTTCAAAATGTCGTGGAGCCAAATTAGTGACCTACTACCATCATTTTCATCATGGAATTTTCATTGTTGTCCTTGATCAAGTAATTTGTGAGTTGAACAATCAATTTCCAGAAAGATCAACTAAACTATTAAGATGTGTTGCTTGTCTTGATTCAACAAATGAATTTGCCAACTTTGAGATAGAGAAATTAGTTGAGCTTGCACAGATTTATTATGCTGACTTTAGTGATTATGAATGTGTAAAGCTAAGAACTGAGCTTGAAAATTTTATTGATGAAGTCAAACATGATGAGGCATTTTGCACTTGTGTTGATCTTGGTAGCCTTGCCGAGAAGATGGTTCAAACTGATAGGCATACATATTTCCCTTTGGTGTATCGCCTCATAGACCTTGCATTGATATTGCTAGTGGCAGCGGCAACAGTTGAAAGAGCCTTCTCTGCTATGAATATTATCAAGACTGACTAGAGGAATAAAATGAATGATGATTGGATGAATAATAGCATGCTATGCTATATTGAGCGGGATTTGTTTGCATCCATCGAAGATGATAAAATTTTGATGCGCTTTCAAGGCTTAAAAAACCGTAAGATGAACTTGCCACGCAAGGTCCCAAGGTGAGTATTGTTTTAGTACCTTTCTTCTTGCTTGTTATCTTGATTATTAAAGAAGTGTATGACATTTAAAAATTATCTAGCATTGGGCGTGGCGGTTCAAGTGGCATTGGTTCAAGTGGTGTGAGTTCTTGAAGATGGAAGACTCCATGTATTTGGTATTTTTCTATGCTTATTATCATAATTCTCTGTATCTTTGACTATGATCACTATGAATCAATATCAAATTATCGATCTTAGCTATATCTATTAGTGTACTGGGTCGAGCGAGCAAAAAAATTTTAGCCTATGTTATTTAGCCCCCCTGGTCGGTTTCTGGGTCCGCCACTGCCGAGGGCTTGCTGAGCCTGTACAACGCAGGTCACATGGCGACACCTGGCGAGGAGGGCCTTGATGATGCCATCTCCTTCTCCAAGCGTCACCTCGAGTCCATGAAAGGTAGGATCTCATCGCCGCTGGAAGAGCAGGTGTCTCGTGCCCTCTACATCCCTCTCCCACGTCTGCCAAAGTGGCTGGAGATGGTGCACTACGTTGTGGAGTATGAGAAGGAAGAGGGGCAGGACCCCGTGGTCCTGGAGCTCACCAGGCTGGACTTTGACTTGCTCAGGTTTCTTCACCTCAGGGAGCTCAAGGACCTGCCATTGTAAGTAGACTATACGTGCTTAATTGTTATTATTTTGCCTAATTGTTTATGTTGATTATTCATACTACATACTTATATTATATCAACCCCCTCCCCTGCCGCTCCCGCACGGGCGGCCTGGGGGCGAAACCCTAGCGCCACCGCCGAGCTTATCTCTTCCACCGCTCTTTCCCCTTGCCACAGCCGGAGGAGGCAGCCGGGAGGCCTGCGCGGCCTCCTGGGATGGTGGCGGTGAGGCCTCTCTCGGCAAGGCGGGTGCTCTGTGCGGGGAGGGGCCCGGAGGCGACCATGGTGGCGGTGGAGGCGCACAGGTCAGAGCGCATCCTTAGGCGGCCCAGCAGCGTGGCCATGGTGGGGTGCGGCCGGGGTTGGAGCTGCTGTCCGTCGTTGCGCTGCCCCGCGGTGGTTGGGTGCTGCGCGCGGGTAGGCGGCAGTTGTGCGGCGGCGGCGCCGGCTCTAGCGCTTGGTGGGGCTCGGCGACGCGGTGCTCGCGTGGATCCAGCATGGGGGAAGCCGGATCCGGTGCCCATGTGCTGGATCTCACGCGGAGGTGGTGGAGCTCTGCGGTGGTGCTACTGGGAGGCTCTCCCTCACTTCTTGGGGGCAGGGCGGAGCAGCGGCTTGCCATAGGGGCTGTTCTGGTGCCTCCCGCGGTGGATCCGGTGCGACGCGGTCTAGAGGAGGTGGAGCGGCTTAGCGGGCCCCAACAGTGAGGGCGTGGCTTCCTCAGCGATGCCGTGGTGGCATGGCTGGCTGTGGTTGTGGCTTGCCCGCGGTGCCGTGGGGGTGCTGCGGTGATGCCAGGTCTGGTGGCGGCCGCGCTTACTGTTGGGGCTCGCCGACGCGGTGGTGGTGCCCATGCGGGCGCATGGGGTAGTCGCGGGGCTCCCTCCCCTTCTGCTCATCCCCTCCTTCCTGATGGTGGCCACTTTGCAGCGGGGGCTGGGGCTCGTGCTGGTGTTGGGGGCAGTCTCTGTCTATACCGTCCCCTCCCCATGGCCCTGTCCTCTGTCGCGGGGCGTTCGTTGGAAGGACGGAGTCCTTGGCGTCCACGGGGGTGATGGAACGGGGCCTTGGCTCGGTTCTGGTACCTTGTGGGCAAGGGAGGCGTGCGCGGCCGGTGGACGTGCACGACGGCGGGATGCTGGTCTTCGGCAGGTGATTGAGGACGGGGTGCTAGCTGCTTGAGTGGTCGGCGCGTCGACTCCCGGTGAGGTTGCTGCAGGATGTCTAGCGACGACAAATTAGGTACCCGGCAGGGACCCGGCATCTTGATCGACGCCTGTGTTGGGGGGTTCTTGGGCGGAGGCCTGGCGACAATGACATCTGCGGGTGATGCTCCCCTATTGAGGGCGTCGCGTCCCCAACACTCTCCATGGATGAAAAACCCCAGTCCTGTCTTGGAGGAGCGACGGCGATGCTTGGGCGTCGTGACCTTCTTGAAGGCGTCATTGTGGATTTCGGCTCGGTCGGGACGTCTCGGGTAGGGCTAGCTCGTCGTTTTCGCTGTTGTGTTGCGTGGTTGGTGTCAGTGGTAGAGTAGGCGTAGTTTTTGTCTGTAGTTGTTCTCTTTGAGCTTTTAGTGAAGTGGTGCTCGTGTCGATGACCCAATCCGACCAAGTTGTTCCAAGTTTTCGCAAGAATCAGTTTTCGATGTTCCAGTCCGACCAAGCGTGGAGTTGAGTTGGCGCTTTTTTTGCGCGAGTTGAGTTGACTTGGTACCTAGGCGTGTAGTTGGAGTAGGGTACCCTCCATAATTGTTTGTGTGGTTTTCGCCCAGTTTCCACTTTAAAAACTGGGTAGGGCGCTTGCCTTCTTTTTTTTATTTGCTAATAGAAATCGCGGCAAAACTTTTGCTGTCCTTTCTAAAAAAAACTTATATTATATATAAAGGAGAATAATTGTGTCGATAGAATAAGAAACTTCTTCGGTAGTCACTTTACCAGATATATTCTGAAATTTGCAGTAGCTGAAAATTTGTGTTGATCAGTACTCAATTAATCTTTGATTCAATTTTTACAGGTGGTGGAAGGATCTCTATGGCAACGTGAAACTAAATTACGCCCGAGACCGGTTAGTGGAGAACTACTTCTGGACATGTGGGTTGTTCCATGAGGAGGAATACTCTCGTGCACGGATGCTGTTTGCCAAGACATTCGGTTTGCTGTCCTCGATGGATGACACATACGATGTGTATGCGACAGTAGAGGAGTGCCACATACTCAACGATGCTATACAAAGGTACACACATACATACACAACACATCAACTCAAGCTAGCGGTTTGTTGTATGGCCTGATTTGGTTCTGTGTTCATGTGTGTGTCATCGTCTGCAGATGGGATGAAAGCACTGCTTCCATTCTTCCAGAATACATGAAAATGTTCTACATCAATCTTGTGAGGAACTTTCAAGGGTTTGAGGATAGTTTGCAGCCAAACGAGAAGTACCGCGTCTCCTATGCAAAGCAAGCGGTAAGAAATTGAATTTATTATACATCAGTTGAAGTACTCTGTTTTGTTCATATGCACGTTGGTAGAAGCACTAGTGATATATACCGAATATTTATCTGTGTAGTGAATTTCTCGCAGTTTAAACTGTCATCCAAGTACTATCTGGACGAGGCCAAATGGTGCAGTGAGAAATACGCGCCGAGCTTCAAGGAACACATGGAAGTGTCTGTCATGTCGTCAGGCTTCCCAACACTAGCTGTGGTGCTGCTTATGGGCGCAGGTGACGTGGCGACCAGGGAGGCGTTCGACTGGGCGATCGGCGTCCCTGACGTGGTCAGCGCCAGCGGAGAGGTCGCTCGTTTCCTCAACGACATCGCTTCGTACAGGAAGGAGAAGAACAAGAAGGACGTGGCGAGCTCCGTCGAGTGCTACGCCAAGGAGCACGGCACGTCGGGGGAAGAGGCGGTGACCGCGATCGCGGCCATGGCGGATAGCGCGCATGGAGATGGATAGCGCGCTGTTGCCGGCAGCGCAACTGGTGATGAACCTGACCAAGACGCTGGAGGTCATATACCTTGGTGGCAGAGACGCCTACACCTTTGCTGCCGACCTTAAGGATCTCGTCGTCTCCCTCTTTCTCAAGGAAAAAAATTACGTGAGCCCCGGGTCTATTCCACAGGCGTGCACCCTACGTTATTTTCACGACGCGTGGTACCAGCGTTTACGGAACGGGCACCTCCTCTGCGCGGCTTGCTCGCTTACCGGTATAGCGATCCTCGGCTCGGTATTCAGCGGCTCGGCTCCATTGAGTCAGGTTTTCTCATCTGCTAGCATCTACGTTCAGAACAGTATTCAACTTCAGTATGAACGACAGCGTACAGAACACATCTGATCCATCACAAACAGGCTATAAGTGCTCGATCGGAAGCCTCAAAAATTTATTGTATAGAACGCATCCGACCCATACTCTACTGCCATGGTTAGCCTTGGCGACGAGGCCGACCGAAAGACGCAGAGGATGCCTCTTGTTCTCTGATGCCAGTGGCGGAGCTACAGGGTGCCTCTTGTTCTCTGGTCGCCTGCCCAAATCAAATCGCCATTTGATCTAGGAAGCGCTGCCGTATGCCCGCCGCCCGCGTCCTACGTCTGGCGTCGCCAAATCAAAACGTCAATACCGCAATTCGTAGATCGAGGCCAGGCCACTACGGATCTCCGTCTCGTCGACGCCCGACGCGACGCCCTACTCCATCGCCAATACGGCGCTGCTCTGCGAGCCGAGCCCCTGACCGAGCGTACGGCGCTGCTCTGCGAGCCGAACCCCTGACCGAGCCGAGCTTCGATCGGGAGCAAGCTTCTCGATGCGTGCTGTGCGGACGAGGTGTCGGTCCCCTGCCACGCGTCGTGAATATAACGTAGGTGTGCACGCCGGTGGAATAGACCCCGGGCTCATGTAATTTTTTTCCTTTCTCAAGGGCCCTACTGTTTGGACTTTTTGGTATTGTATCTTGCACCGTGTTGTTTTAGCTATTAGGCCAGTTTTGCAATGAGAGTTTTCTTCCTATTTGTTGACGTGACACATATTAGCAAAAATGACGATGTTACATAGAAATTATGAGAAACCAGAGGAGATGAGTTTTTTTTTATCTAGATGTAATGTAACCCAGCGTGTACTTGTTACCCCAATAGAATATTTTTATGAGCACAAAGAAACATAGAGTCCACATCATACTTCCAGACGAGCAGATCGCAGCGGGCAGAAAGCGCGCGTGTGCGTGGCCGAGTCATGGTCTATTGGGCATGGCGTCCCATCGTACAAGTGAGCAGGGAGCTTGGGCTCAGGTACGGCCTCGAGCGGGACCATTCGCGGCATGGACATCCTCGTCAACACCCACGCCGTCGGGGAGCCTCCATGCGGAGTCTTGGAGAAGGTTTGCTAGCATCAGCTGCACCATCTTCATGCCGAGGCCGAGGCCAGGGCACATCCGGCGGCCGGACCCAAACGGCAGGAACTGCAAGTCGTGGCCCTTCACGTCCACCTTGTTAGCGATGAACCGCTCCGGCCGGAACTCCTCGGACGCGTCGCCCCACAGAGCAGGGTGCCAAGTTTTGGTTACCGTTTCGGTTAAAAAAACCGGTGCCCAGGGATAGAACTGAAAATTGGGATTATCCAATTTCGGTATTTTTCGGTGTAAAAATGCTTAAATTAATAAAAATTTCAAAAATCAGCAAAAAATCATCAAAAATAAAACAGAATCACAAAATATAATTATTTTTCCAATGTTCTTATTTAAAAACATTCAAATATTCAATAACCGATCACTAATGGCAATCCAGGGGCCGGTACAATAAAATTTAACCATTTGTCCAGTGAGAGACATACGTCCAAAATTAGAAGCAAACACAAGTTCTACAGAGAATAAATTACATCCAGAATTAGAAGCAAACACCAGAATTAGAAGCAAACACAAGTTCTACAGATTGACTGTAATCAGGCTGAGCTGATAGAAGAGGTAAAGATCACAGCATGTCAAGTGTCTTCATTTGCCATTTCAAGTTACATTAGGACCTAAACATTTGCAATAACAGATCAGTATATCAAGCTAATCAGCACAATTGTCGCTAAGTTCCATGCCATCAGACAAAGACAAGAAAACTTAAGCTAAATGTATAGCTGAATTTCAGAATATGCACTGAAACACACCTAAAAGAGAATTTGCTTTGAAATCCTGAAACTATTTGCTTTGAAATCCTGAAACTCAGATAAAGCCTGAACTGCACTTGCAGGGGAATCAACAATCCTTTCTATCACAATTGCTAGCACATAAATGAGAGAAGCAATCACAAAATAGAGTACAAGTGCAAACCCATTTCCATTATTATCACGTCTTTCCGGCTGATACACAATGCTCTTTAACTTGGTTGTTGCTATTCCATACTCATGTTTGACACAAGGATTGATGCTGTACAGACAGAACTATGCAGATTAATGCTTCGCTCAAAATCAAAAGCCTAACCAAGAGAACAATCTGTCTAAAACATAAAAAAGATAACTACACATCCTACATGCTTCAGGAACAGCCTTAAATCAATTGTCCAGTTCAAGTAAATTGATAAAAAAGATTACTACACATCCTATGTAGAGGTGGTAGACAAATGGACAGATTAGCATACTCGTGAATATTGATAGTGTATCGGACAGGTATATAAACTATGTAGAGCATACAAAACCAAAGTGATCTGTACAAGGTTCTAAGTACTAATCTACTCTACTCATAAAGGGACATCCTTGATAGAAAAATGTAGGCTTTGTGCATATGAAATTGCAAGATCGAAAACAATTGTACAGATCACCTGTCGTAGCGCCTCTCTTGGTGGCCTCTCCTCCTGCTGCACCGTCAGCATCGGTTCCTTTCCCGCGACATACGGAAGTCTATGTCTAAAAAGAATTTGTATCAGTATATACATGGAACACAAGGCCATATTTTTTATGATGTAAATCAAGGACATACGGAAGCAAGTAAGGGAGGGCAGCAACTAATTGTCCAAAATCCCAGAAGCAGCAAAGCGGGAGGCCCAGTTCTGAACTAATCCTTGTACGGTTTAGAAACTTCACTCATAGCTACAGCAAAGATTTAAATCACTATTACCCATGCTTATGCAGTGAACACTCCAATAAACTGTGTACTAAAAGCACATCTCGAACCCTATAGACAGATGAGAACCTTCTAGCAGTTCACGGTAGAGGGAAAACGAAGATAAGCAGAAGCAAAGATGAAATCGAACACAATCAGAGAGAGGCAGAGGGTCACGCCACCGCCGCATACCTGATGGCGAGGTCGCCGGGCGGCCAGGCTGGCTGGGGCGAGGTTGCCTCGGGCTGGAGCTGGGGGAGAGGCAGAGGCAGGTGCTAGGCGGCGGCGGCTGAGAATGAGAGAAATAAAATTCCAAATAGCTAGGGTTTCAGATAAGTAGTTATATAGTTGGGAATGAACCAGTGGATTGGGCCGAAAATGCTGGGCCAAATTTTTTTTTAAAATTGGCCGAATTTTTTCTCTGATACGGTCTTTTATCGGGCCAGGCCGATAGAACTGAAAATCGCTGAAAATCGCCGAAAATCGTCCGATAGCAAAAACTTGGGCAGGGTCGCGGCCAATGGCCCGGACGTTGACGAACACGCGCGTGCCGGCCGGGATGTCGTAGCCGCCCACGGAGGTGTCCTCGCGGGACAGCCGGGGCGCGATCAGTGGCGCGACAGGGTGCACCGCGCAAGGTCTCCTTCACCACAGCTTCCTGCGAATACATGGTTTTTACATAACCATTGTGGAGCACCCTTGTGGTTGTGATGAACGATTGTCAACATGCCAACACTTTGGTGTGTGGTTGGTTCGGTGGTTCTACTGATCCTCTGGCACAGGCTTATGAGTCAAAACGGTGTCTCTTGGCTCGTGATGTGCAGGTGTGGAGTCCGGAGACGGTGGCAGCAGTCGGGAGAAGGTCAAGTAGGGCGTGCCGTGCTGACGGACCGGTTGCGGTGAAGGGCGGACGCGAGGCTTGGACCGAGGAACCAGATGGCCGGGTGGCCAGCCATGGTGGCTGACATTTGGGACATCGACGAGCGCAAGTGTACACGGCGTGGGATGCGTACGGGCTACGCTACTCGCGGACGGTTTGGTGGTTTGCCCTCAAAACCATCGGCGATGGTTTGGTGGTTTGGCCTCAAAACCATTGGCGGGGGATGCGTACGCAGTATGATACTCGCGGGCGGTTTGGTGGTTTGTCCTCAAAACCATCGGCGGCGGGTTTCCAGGATTTGGGCCTCAAAACTCGGGCGGAGTTCCCGAAGCGGACAGACGGCACGTGGCGGCATCGGGGAGATCGCTTCGGAGCGAGGCTACCGGTGAGGAGGCGCGGTGGCCGTCGGATCAGGAAAACTCGAGTTGCACCATAGTGCCCCTGGCTTGGTGGTTCTCTCTTAGAATGTCTAGGGGTAGAAGTGGAATTGTGTAATAAGACTATAAATAAGAGGGACTGCCTCCACTCAGTCTCACCTCTCCCATTCCAGTGTTAGGGTTTCTCATTCTCTAGCCTTTCAGAGTGTGTGAGGTCCACTGCAAGACATTTGTAGTGATTTGTTTGTGAGAAAAAGCACCCCCCAGTGTGCTCGTGCCCTCTGGGCTTTTACCTTCATGTGAATTTCGTGATAAATTTGTGTTCTTGTTGTTCTTGAGTTATTCATCCCAAGTTCCTCTCCCTCCTCAAATTTCGTGGTCAGATTTCTTCGATTTTGCACTGTTTGAGTTCATTTTTCTTGCGTTGATTCAAGCTATGATGTGAGAGGATCAATCCCACCAAAGGGTTTGAGCTAATTCCTCACGAGCAAGTAGATCAGTGTGATTTTGTGTTCATGGCGAGTTTTAGCGGTTTTCACATCCCTTTCTTGATTTCTCTTGATTCATGTCAAATTGGGTCATGACCTTTTATAGGTAGCTTCCTTATTGCCTTGTGAACCTACAATTAAAATTTCATGGCAATCGAAGTTGATTTGACCGAGAAATCAAATTTTCTTTGTTCCAGACGATTTTCGCGCGATTCTGTTCGTGCGGATTTTGGTACTACCAGTACTACCGGTGCTACTACCGGTGTTACTTCCGGTAGTGCAATTTCGCCACGTGATTCTCTTCGGTACTACTATTTTAAACTACCGGTACTATCGGTACCTCACCAGTATTACCGGTAGTAACGTCAGTACTACCAGTTGGTACGTTCCAATCGCGTTCTGGGTCTGAAGATTGGTCCGGTACCTTACCGGTACTACCGGTAGCAACACCAGTACTACCGGTAGTGCATTTATGGGAAGTCAAGGGCACATTCGACTTGGGCTAAAAATATTTCCCAGAACTTCCAGTCACTATCGGTACTACCGGTTGGTCTACCTTACTACCGGTAGTACACCCGAGACGTTGTTTTTTGATTATTGCTTGTCCGTTTGGTCTCCAATTCGCTTCCGGTTCGTTGCGTTGGTTTTATGGTATCCCGCTGTGTTTCTAGTGAACATCCACCCTCTCAATAGGGTCATGGACATCGTGGTTTGTGTATTGCTACTTGGGTTATTTGCCGAGCCAAGGACCTAAAGTTTCGAAAGAAATTTGAGGCTCCCATTCACCCCCCTCTGGCCGCTGTATCTGGTCCTTCAATTGGTATCAGAGCCGGTTAAGGATCTCTTCCACCTTAATTGGTTCGTGATCCACAGAAGACGACATGGCTTTGATTCACCGATCGGACAAGCCACCCCAATTCAATGGGGAGAACTACTCGTATTGGAAGATTCATATGCAGGCCCATCTTTAGGGAATCGATTCACGTGTTTGGGAGATCATTGAGAATGCTAATTAAGTGGTACTTGCTACCCGTATAAATCAAGAGCAGATCGACCAACACAATGCGAACAATATTGCCCGTGCTGAGCTTTATGCTGCTTTGTCGATTCCTGAGTTTGATCGTGTCTCCGATTGTGTGACTGCTCGAGAGATCTAGAGGAGGCTTCAAAGCTTCCATGAGGGTACAGCCCACGTCAAAACCAGACTCTATGAGATGTACAAGCGGGAGTACGAGAACTTTACCCAAGTTGATGGGGAGTCCGTTGATTCGATGTTTTCTTGCTTTACCACCATTGTGAACAACATGCGGGCTAACAATGCAGCTATGCCCTATGACGATCATCAGAGAGCACTCAAGCTTCTATATGCTCTAGATCGAAGGGTTTGGGAGGTCAAGGTACAGGAAATCATCGAATCAGCCAACTACAAGACTCTCACCGTGGATGAGCTATTCAGCAAGCTCAAGTCCACCGAGATCGACCTCCAGACGCAATCGAGGATCAAGAACCCGTCTGCCCCAACCATGGCTTTGGTGTCAGGTAACACAAGTTCAAATTCTACTTTGACTAACTCTTCACAGTTGTCGCTTGCCTTGTCTTCTCTTGTGTCTGCAACAGAGGAGCAGATGGAGGCTCTTGGGGATGAAGAGCTGGCGCTTGTCATTAGCAAGTTTTTGCGGTTTCACAACAACTGGTTGAACAAGCGTCGTGGGGGCAACAAGCAAGGTTGCTTTGAATGTGGAAAGCTCGACCACTACGTTGCCAGCTGCCCCAACAAGAGCTACCCTGACAAGAACGACTACACCAAGCACAAGGACAAGCATGAGTCATCCTCTCGCAAGTACAAGCCCAAGAAGGACTTCGACCCCAAGCGCATGAACAAGAAGTACTTCGAGGCCTTGCAAGTGAAGCAGCGTGCTCTGGTCATGAACTTCAGTGACGTCGACTCCGACAGTGATTCTCCACCAAGTGATGATGAAGCTGAGAAGAAGGTGGAGCATCAGTTCAATGGCTTGAGCTTCTACACCAATGAGCGCCGAGGAGGTTACTGCACCATGGCGCTCAAGAACAACGTCACCACCGGCGACAATGAAGAGGACGTCAACACCAACCCTACCATCGAATCCCTTCTTGTTGAGCTTGATTCTGTGACTAACACCATGCTCAAGCAAGATGCTTTGCTTATTCGTGCTGCTCAAGAACGCAATAGTTTCAAGGCTAAGTATCTTGCAGCATTAGATGAGCTCGAGCGTGCTAAGAAGGATAGGGTTGTTGTGTCAGATGAGACTGAGTGTGATGAATGCACTGTTCATATGTCTAGTCTTATTTCTTTGCAGTCCAAGTATTCAGCCTTGGTTGATGAGCTGGATAGGGCTAGAGCTGAGCCTTTTCTGTCAGGTCCTTGCAAGTCTTGCGCTGAGTTGTGTTATGAGCTTTCTGAGAAAGCTGCTAGGATTGCTTTGCTTGAGAAGTCTAGTGCAGATGGTTCTAGCGCTCGGTGTGTTTGTTGTGAGGCTTTGGAGCTAGAGCTTGCTAACTGTAGGCGTGACAAGAAAAAGACCGAAGAGAAAAACACATTCCTTCGGCACATGCTGAGTTGGCTTTCTTGCAGTGAGCCACAATTGGGCATGATGATGAGTCAGTACAGGAGGGGTACTGACACAACAGGTTTAGGCTTTGCTTCAGGTGGGAAGGGTAACAATGTCTTTGGCAAGGTTGGTGAACATAGTGGTTTGAGCTCAAGTGAGAAACCCACCAATTCTCCCAAGCTTATTAAGATCAACCCACCAAAGTCCTCTAAGCCTACCAAGCCTGTTGTGAAAGATGGAGTGCTTGAAGAGCCTCCCAAAGCTCCACCTCAGAAACAAGTGTGGATTCCAAAACCTAACCACCTCAGGAACCCACTTGATACCTTGCCAAACATCTCTGATAATCCCCTTCCTAAGGCTAAACCACCTCCATGAGTGAACCATACCCACACCAGAGTGAGTCACCCACAGCCTAAGAGATAGGTGTACCACTGTAAGTATTGCAAGAGAGATGGTCACTTGTTTGAGTTTTGCTTTAGGAGGAAGAGAGATGAGAGGTGTCAATTTGAGCTTTCACACCAGAACATGCATCGCCCATCTCATGGTATGCATGCTTCACCTGCTCAGAGGAGCAATGCTAGGCCTAGAGGTGCAAGACCTCAAGGTGCTAGGCCTTAGTTTGTGAGACCACGTGATGGTCGTGCCTGGCGAGGTCCAAGTCATCCTCAATACGACTCAAGTTCTTGTGGCAGTGGCTCTTTGTCCTACACTTCTAGCGGACCACGTTTTCTCTCTCGTGGTGATCGCTTCTCTCCCATGGGACATGGTGTGTATGGTGTTTTTCCTAACACTTTTCCAAGGCAAATGACCCAGCATTGGTTTTCTCCTCAGTTTACTAACCCTAGTGTTGGATCGTTTGCTCATCCCATGTCTTTCTATTGATGCAGCATGGAGGATTGGAGAACATTTGGCTTATTGATTCCAGGTGTTCGTGCCACATGACCAAAAATTTAAATTGGTTCTCCAGCCTCAACCCCATGACCTCCAAGGAGTACATCACATTTGGGGACAATGGTAAAGGTAAGGTGCTTTCTCGTGGGTCGGTAAGACTCAATGAGAACTTTGTGCTCAAGGATGTTGCTTTGGTTTTGAGCTTGCATTTCAATCTTCTTTTGGTTTCGCAACTCCTTAGAGATGGTTTCGAAGTGCATTTTAAGCCGGGTCTTTCTCGCATACTTGACTCACGTGGTGATCTTGTGTGTTCGATTGTACCTTTTGGGCTTGTCTTTCATGCCGATTTTTCTCACTCTTTCGGCATCTCTCGGTGTTTGGTGATAGGCACTTCTTCTGAGTTTTGGAAGTGGCATAGGAGGCTTGGTCATTTGAGCTTTGACTTGCTTGCAAGGTTGAGCTCTCTTGATCTAATCCGAGGATTGCCTAAGCTAAAGTTCAAGAAGGATTTGGTTTGTCATCCGTGTCGGCATGGGAAGATGGTGGCCGCTTCTCATTCCCCTGTGAACCAAGTGATGACCAAACAACCCGGTGAGCTTCTTCACATGGACACTGTAGGTCGAGCTCGGGTTTGGTCGGATGGTGGGAAGTGGTATGTTCTTGTGATCGTGGATGACTTTTCTCGCTACTCTTGGGTCTTTCTCATGGAGTCCAAGTATGAGGCGTTTTCTCATGTACGGGATTTGATTCTTTAGCTTCAAAATGAGCTTCCCAAGAATGCCATGAGAGCTATACGCAGTCATAATGGCACAAAATTCAAGAACTCTCAATTTGAAGCCTTTTGCAAGTCCTTGGGTCTTCAACATCAGTTTTTTTCTCCGTATGTGCCTCAGCAAAATGGGATAGTTGAACGCAAGAATCGGACCCTTGTTGAGATGGCTAGGACGATGCTCGATGAGCATAGGACTCCTAGGCGGTATTGGGACAAAGCGATCAACACAACATGCTATGTTTCAAATCGCATCTTTCTTCGAGCTTTTACAAAGAAAACTTCTTATGAGTTGCGGTTTGGGCATCTTCCTAAGGTGAGCTACTTCAAAGTCTTTGGGTGTCGGTGCTTCATACTCAAGCAAGGTAACTTGGATAAGTTCGAGTCACGTTCTTCTGACGGCATTTTCCTCAGTTATGCTACTCATTCTCATGCGTATAGAGTACTTAATCTAGAGACTAACCACGTCATGGAGACTTGTGAAGTTACCTTCGACGAAACTACACCTCGTTCTTCTCCTGTCTTTGAGCGTGCAGGTGAATAGGAGATGGGTGAGAGCATCTTTGTGAAGGAGTGTAACACCTCTGGTGTTATATTAACTAAAACCTACCATGTCATCATATGCACTGCAAAGCATTCATGTTTAGGTCAACTTTGATATGCATCAACTAAAACAAGTTTACATTTCATAGGTTGATTGTGCTTCTGAAATATTTTGTCACATGAAATCATAAAACTCTACTTTCGAATGTCATCAGATACTTAGTTTATATTCTATGTACTTGAGGTGTAAACCGTGTTTACACTAGTGTTAAGCATAGTATATAAGTCTAAGTCCAACCCCAAAAATGGTTTCCACATTTGAAGTTGAATTTGGATTTCAAAGCTTATTCCCAAGTCTTGCAATTCAAATTTAAATTCAAATTAGAAAGCTATAGAATATTTTTTTTAAAAGTCAACTTGGTCAACCAAGGGTGTCATTGGGTCATTGACCTAAAAATGTCCTTGGATGATGTTTGTGATCACTAATAATCAACCAATTAACTTAGAAACCAAATCGAGTTTGAATTCGGTTTCAAAAACCCTTTATTTCAAAACCTAGTTTTAACCCCTTTTCTGTAATTCAAAATCTATAAGGAATTTGGGGATACTCTAAAAAGATATTTAGATCTTGACAAGAGCTAAAAAGTTGGTATATAAAGTTTTTCAAGTTTCCACAAAGAATTTCAAATAAATTTGAAAATATAGTTTTCCAGCATTTGTCCCCCTTTGATTTTAAAACCATAATTTAAAAATTATGCATAATTTGAGAAAACTTTGTATATGAAAAATGTTTGGTTTGAAAAGTTGAACATTTTATAGTTTTTAAGATTTTTAAATTTTATTGAAAAATCAAAAGTAATTTTAAATGTTTATTTCTAGGGTTTTATTCCCCTTTTTAAATTGAATTCATATTTCAAAATCTATAAAGAATTTGAGGATGCCAGTTAAATGAAAAGTGTAGATTTTGAAAAGTTATGCAAATTCTATTTTTGGAAATTTTCAACTTCTTATATAAATTTTAGAGTAATTTGAAAATTTTGATGAATGGCATTTCTATAAATTACTTGAACAGCATCGACACCTATGCGTGGCCGCCGTGGCCGGCTTCTCAAGCCGCGCCACCGTCCATCGCCGCACATGCCTCGGCCACCAACTCACCCCCGACACCCGAAACTTCGCCGTCGTCGTGTCGTCCGTCCGTGCGTCACCATTGGCCTATAAATAGGTCGACCGCCGTCTCTTTTCTTCTTCTTTTCCCCCTGCCGCCACCGCCGACGACCGTCCTCCGCCGTCAAAATTCATCGCTGTCGATCCACTACCATTCAATTTCTTTTGCCAGAAGCTCCGCCTTTACCTTGCGCTTCCTCTGAGCCAGTTCGTGCCCGCTCTCACCGCCTGAGCTGCCCACACGACGTCGCCTTTCTCGCGACCGGTCGCCGAGCCGTCGCGAGCTTCCTCGCCGTCCACCACCGCCAAGATGGAAAACATATTTCCTTTAACCCTCTCATCATGCTCTCCGTGCTATGCTGCTCCTTATGTGCACCTTGGTCCGCTCTTTGGTGGACAGGACACGCTGTGACGCTGTTCTTGCCACCGGAGCGCCGCCGCCACCATCAGCGCCGCCGTCCATAGCTCGCCTCAGCCACTCCTGGCCTTCATCAACGTGCACACCGTGCCCGTGGTGAGCTCCTGTATCTGTTGGTGCCTTCAATTTTTTCTATACCGCACCGTAGACGCCGATCACCGTGGCTCGCCGTCGGCGCGACCTTGCCAGCGCCGCCGCGCGCGTAACCGTCTGAGTTAGAAGCCAGGGATAGCTTCATTTTCTATCCCAGTGTGTTTGTGTTGATGTCTTGCACATTCTCATGCGCTCGCCTTCACCGGAAATTGCTTCGGTGAGCTTTGCCGCCGCGCCCGAGCTCCGCCGTGCCGCCATGGCCGCCGGCGAGCCTGCTACCCCTGCTCCACCGCTTCATTAACTAGCTTATCTTGCTCCCCATGCTAAGCTAAGTCTGTAGGTGCCAAGCTCGTCGCCGGAGACCTCGCCGTCAGCGAGAAATCGTCGGTCAACCGTCGCGCCACCGTCGGTCAGCGCAGGGACACTGTGCTTATTTTCTTTTTCTATTTTCAGAAAATGATTTAAATGCTATTTTCAATGATTTTATGTATAGCTCCAAAAATTCTGAAAATTTTTATGTATGTTCTCTATGATGTTCTCTACATAGGAAAATTATGAAATATCAAATCTGAGTACTGTTTGCATAAGTTAAAATTAGCCCTTTTTATTGAAAAATACACCTTCAATGATTTTTAATAAATAAAATAATTGGTTTTTATTTCTGAAATTTATTTTTTCATCTAATTAACCTAAGAGCTTTTCAAAATAAAATTTTGGGCTTCATTAGACAACTTTAATTTTATGCCATTATTTTATGCCTTTAATTAATTAATAAATTCCCTTTAATTAAGGTTAATCATTATAGGATTTGTTTGACCTTGGGATTGATTGATGACCTTGGGTCATTAACCCTAATGACCTTTGGCACTTAAATTAATTGTTTGTGCTTATGTTAATCATGTCATTAGGGCTTAATCGACGTTATTTCATGTGTTTAATAATCTTATTAAATAGCGTAGTTAACCCTAATGAACTTAGTAAGTTTTGGTTAGCTTGCAACCTTATCGTGAAGGAAATTTGTACTCAAGCCCTTAATCTGGTCATGCATCCATCGAGCCTCATGTTTACTATTCCATCATGCTGAAGCATATTATTTTATCGTATAGTTTCCGTTAACGGAGAGTTTAACATTGTCGCATCAGATCCCAAGGAAGAGCAGGTTCAGGAATCAGGAGTTGATCCAGAGCTCGAGACCGTCTTCCCTGAATACCAAGGCAAGCCCCAGATGCATTCCAACCCTATTTTTTTTATAAAAGTCTTATCACTTCAGTTATAATATGTTGCATTAAGTAAGAGGAGTTGAGTGAAAACCCAGCAATTGCATTACCTGTCTTACTTCTATATTCCTTATTACCTATTAGCAGGAAGATGTGTAGTAATGCTTAGCCCTGCTTAACTAGTTAGGTCCTCAACAGGTAAAAGAATGAAAAAGATGAGAATGGCTTTGTTTGGGGAAATCATGATGATAGTTAATAAATCGAGTCCGGACGGATAATTTGCATTGGGAATGGAGTCCCTCTGTAGTGTTTCCGTCTGTTGATGCCCTAGGTCTCGTCCAATGATGATCTGGTGATATCGAGAAATTAGAAAATCCACATGCATAAAGTGACATACTAAGGGTTGGAGCCCAGGTATGTCATGGAGTGATATATAGTGGGGCCAGAGTTCCCACATATTTCATAGTGTGTTATACTATGGGTTTAAGTTCCCATGTATATCGGTACACTAGGTCTAAGTGCTCATGTGTATCATGTGGTGATATATGGCTGTGGTTTTTATCCCGGTATATCTTTGGTCTGGTATGTATTTTGGTTGGAGCCTCATGCATATCAAGATCTAGGTCCCAGCTGGGTATGAAAATTTATTCGAATCGTCGTTGCTTCTCGGAGAAGAAGACTCGATCGTTGTTCATCATCGTAGTAACAACTTGAATAATACTTAAGGTTTAAGAAGGAAGTTGGTTGGTAATTTTGATCTTGAGCAAGACCGCTTTTTCTTTCTTTCAAGCTTTTCTGCAAAATTTCTTATCTTCTGCAAGCCTTACCTTGTCCCTCTAGCCTGCATTTCCTGAGTCTTCACCCCTCTTTTTCATCAGGTCAGTCTTGTTGAGTACTTTTGTACTCAGGGTTTGTTGAACCCTTGTTACAGGTGAGCCTCATGGGCAGGAATGCTTTGCATCCTGCTGCATGACAGTCGTCGAGGAAAGTGACGACGAATAGGATATCTTGCTCTTGGACAGAGCATATAATCAAGGTTGATGTAATAAGTTATATTGTTATTTCACTGCTACTATGGTTTGTAATAATTCAACTTATGATTTGTAAGTTGAAACTAAACGGTTTGTAAATTTATGTTATTGTAATCCTTCCGCTCTTTTACTCTGATGTATATTATTTATATAAAACTATTGTAATACTGCAATGTCTATTTGTAATGATTGATCCTGCTCAGAGAATTGTGGATAATTCAGAATTTACCCGACAGACCTTTTAAGTTTTATGGAACACATTCATGGTTATTTGGAGTCTATTTAGACAATAATCATGCATATGGGCCATATGCTTTAGAAGGTTCTGCCATAGCTGGTATCGGAGCCGGATCGTTATTAAAAAGAGTTGTTGTAGTATTCTTTTGTGAAAACTTCAACAGTTTTGAGTCAAATAATTTTAACTTGACTATTTTGGGTCCAAATTGCTTATTCATTACCTATAATTCTTTCTATTGACCCTTATTCTTATTTAAAAGTGTGGTGGTGGAATAGCCTATTATATTGCCCTATGTTAAATTTATCTTTATGTATGTGTTGCTTGAAAAACTCTTTTATGCTTAGATCGTAAGTTTGTTCATGCATCATGTTTAATTAACTTGTTTAATTATCTTCCCCTTAAAGTGGTTTGGGTTAAGTAGTGTGAATCCTATTCATGCTAACCTTCAGATTTCTCCCTATCTATCCTCATTCTTTATGACCTACCTTTCTTCAGGATGGCCCTTACTAAGTAGACTCCCCGTAAGAGCAATGCGCCAAAAGGGGTACCACGACATCAACTAGCTCCCAGATACGAGATTGGCGAAAGCAGTAACAATCCCAATCCAGATCCGCAAGCTAAAATAGCAAGACTTAGGGCAGAACTAGAAAGGGCTGAAGCCGATAGGATCGAAGAAGCCGCTGAGATTACTCAGTTAAGGCGATCTCGGAGGTATATGAAACACCAGAGAAATGATGCTTGGGCACAAGAAGACACCGCAAATGAGCATATACAAGGACTTGAGGATTACGTGGAAGAATTGGAGGAGTATGCCGAGGAAACTGATGATGAGTGTGTGAGGTTGAATAACCTGTTGGATCTTGAGTATCAATGACAGGCAGCCCAAGATGATCTTGGTCTTGTAATGGGTCAGGATGAGGAAGAGGAAGACCCTGAAGAGATAGTGTCCGCCAATGATGATGTCATCGATGAGGAAGAAGAAAATCGAATGGATGTAGAGAATGAAGATGAAGAGGATCTTGTCGAAGAAGAAGATTCAGAGATAGTGGAAGAAGATCCTAAAGAGGAAAAGAATCCTGAAGAAGAGGATGAGTAAGGAGTTGCTAGGTGCGATGTGTAATATATCTTTTCCCTGCTTTCTGAACCCTAGTAGGTGTGGGAAGTCATGCCAGAATACAGACAGTTGTAACAAAAATAATGTATTATAAGTGTGTTGCATGTCTGTATTATATGTTATGAAATACAATAAAGTTTTGTGTATAAGTTATAGTTTTTTTATTAACAGATGCCTGCTCATACTCGATCCCATGATGCTGCTGGTCCATCTCATGATGGAGGTGATGTTCTGAATCCTCCACCAGTTCCACCAACTCTGGCCGATGCAGTTGCAGCTTTAGTCAATGCAACCACCATGATGGCCCAAAATCAGAATCAAAATGCACATCAGGGGAATCATGGTCGGAATAATAGGAATGAGACCACATGTGGATTTCACTGACACCCGTCCTTCGGTCTTCACCAGAGTAGATGAACCAATAGAGGCAGATGATTGGCTCTGCACTATGGAGCAGAAGTTTGGGCTAATTGAATGTACCGAATATCAGAAACCCATGTTTGCAGCTTAGCAGTTGAGAGGCACTGTAGGAGGCTGGTGGGTTAACTTTGTCGCTGCTCAGCCTGAAGGTCACCGTATTACTTGGGATGAGTTTCGTGAAGCTTTTCGTGCACATTTTATTCCTGAGGGAATTATGACCATAAAGCTTGAAGAATTTCTTTCCCTGCGACAAGGTGATATGTCAGTGATGCAGTATTTTGGCAAATTCAATCACCTGTCCCAATATGCCTCTGATCATGTTAGTACGGACTGCAAGAAGAAGGAGTGTTTCCTTAGGGGTCTGAATAGCAAGATTCAGAGAATGATGACTGGAAACCCAAATGCTACCTTCCATGAGACGGTAAATATTACTATATCTTATGAAGAAAAGAACCATCAACACATGGAAGCTAAGAAGAAGAAAACTGAGATGTCAAGATTTTCTGGTGGAAATCAAAAGCGCCAGAAAATTTTCTATCATCCCCAAAACCATTTCCGTCCTTCTTACCGTCCACCACAATACCAAGCCCAGCAACAGACATTTGTTCGTCCTGCTGCTGCCCTTCCTTATCCACGACAGCCGAATGCCCCTGGTATTCGTAACCCCAATTTCCAGCCACAAAGTCTCCCATGCTTCAACTGTGGTAAGCCTAGTCACTTTGCAAAATACTGCCCTCATCCAAGGTAGTATAATTCATATGTTCCCAGAGCCTTTGCACCACAACAGCAACCACAACATCAGAATAGGGCAGGAAATCAAAATGTGCAGAAAGGAAAGAATGAGAAGAAGGTTGGCAAGGTGTTTTACACTCAAGTTGGAGAAATTCCAGAAGGAGAACCTATTATGATGGGTACGTTCCCTGTTGCTGATCATCCTGCAATTCTGCTTTTCGATTGTGGCGCATCCCATACATTCATCAATGGTACATTTGTTACGACACATAAAATACCAACAATGGGGACAAAAGAACAATTCTTTATACAATCGCCTGGGGGGCGTATGTGTACTAAAGAAATGGTACATGATGTGCCTATAAGTTTGGGTGGGTATATATTTCCCACTGATATGATAATATTAAAGGATCAAGATATAGATGTGATCCTAGGTATGAATTGGATGAAACGGCATGGTGCTGTGATAGACATCCTAAATAGAACTGTGAAAGTGAACATACCTAATTGCAAATCTCAACTTCTTATCCAACTTACAACACTTAAGAGGACTGTTGAAAAGGTATGTGCCACTTCTGTGAAAGAGATCGAAGATATACCCGTGGTCTGTGAGTTTTCGGATATGTTTCCTGATGAGTTACCGGGTTTACCTCCTGATAGAAAAGTGGAGTTTAGAATTGATTTAAAACCTGGTACTGCTCCAATATCCAAAAGAGCTTACCGAATGGCACCACCTTAGTTAGCAGAGCTCAAGACTCAATTGCAAGAGCTACGGGATAAAGGTTTTATTCAACCTAATTCATCATCTTGGGGATGTCCTGCCCTCTTTGTGAAAAAGAAAGATAAAAGCTTGAGGTTATGTGTGGATTATCGTCCCCTGAATGAAGTAACTATCAAAAATAAGTATCCTTTACCTCGCATTGATCTACTTTTTGATCAATTGGCAGAGGCAAAGGTGTTTCCAAGATTGATCTTCGATCTGGGTATCATCAAATCAAGATTCGCCCGGAAGATATTCCAAAGACTACCTTTACTACTCGATATGGTCTGTATGAGTATCTGGTTATATCTTTTGGACTTACAAACGCACCAGCTTATTTTATGTATTTGATGAACTCAGTGTTCATGCCAGAACTTGATAAGTTTGTGGTAGTCTTTATTGATGATATTCTGATATACTCCAAAAATGAAGAAGAGCATGCTGAACACCTAATAATTGTTCTGCAACGTCTGCAAGAACATCAATTGTATGCCAAGTTTAGCAAGTGTGAGTTTTGGCTGAAAGAAGTGAAATTTCTTGGACATGTTTTATCAGCCAAAGGTGTTACTATTGATCCTAGCAAGGTACAAGATATACTTGATTGGGAACCACCAAAGACTGTGCATCAAGTTCATAGTTTTCTTGGAATGGCGGGTTATTACCGTCGTTTTATACCTGATTTCTCAAAAATATCAAAGCCCATAACTGAGTTGTTAAAGAATGATGTTAAGTTTGTTTTGTCACTTAAATGTGAAGAGGCATTTCAGAAATTGAAGAAGTTAATGACCGCTGCTCCCATCTTAGCACAACCAAACATCGAGAAGCCATTTGATGTTTATTGTGATGCTTCTGGTATCGGTATTGGATGTGTGTTGATGCAAGAAGGGAGAGTTATTGCTTATGCTTCTCGACAGTTGAAGAAACATGAAGAGCATTACCCAACACATGATTTAGAGTTAGCAGCTGTTGTCCATGCACTGAAAATATGGCGACATTATCTGTGGGGCAACAAATGTAATATCTATAGTGATCACAAGAGTTTGAAATACATTTTTACTCAAGACAAGTTGAATAGAGGCAAAGGAGGTGGTTAGAACTACTCAATGATTATGATTTGGAAATATATTACCATCCTGGCAAAGCAAATGTAGTTGCTGATGCTCTTAGCCAAAAGGGTCAATGCCATTGCTTGACAGTAAAACCTCTAGACATTTCTCTATGTCATGAAATAAAAAAGTTGGATATAGTAATGGTGCAACATGGTAGTTTGTCCAATATTACGGTTGAATCAACACTCAAAGATCAAATTATTGCTGCGCAGAGAAGTAATAAGGGAATTAAGCATATCAAAAAGAAAGTTAGAAAAGAAAAGGTTTCTTGTTTCACAATTGATGAAGCAGATGTCTTATGGTATAAAGATCGGCTGGTCATACCAAAAGTTCCTGAGTTACGTCAAAGGATCCTTGATGAAGCACATAATTCAAAATTCTCTATTCATCCAGGAAGTAATAAGATGTATCATGATTTAAAACAAAAATTTTGGTGGACCAAGATGATGATTGAAATTGTTAGATATGTAGCTCAATGTGAAACCTATCAGAAAGTCAAAGCTATGCACTTGAAGACTGCAGGAGAACTTCAACCATTACCCATTCCAGCTTGGAAGTGGAAAGATATTAGTATGGATTTTATAGTAGGTCTACCCAGGACCGCAAGAGGTTTTGATTCAATTTGGGTCATCGTGGATCGACTCACAAAATCTGCACATTTCATTTCGGTGCAAAATGCTTATACAGCCTCGAGATATGCCAAACTATATTTTGAACGTATCATCAGTCTTCATGGTATACCAAAGACTATTGTGTCTGATAGAGGCACGCAGTTCATCAACAAATTTTGGAAACAATTGCATAAATCCCTAGGTACTGATCTTTTGCATAGTATAGCCTATAATCCTCAAACTGGAGGGCAGACTGAAAGAGTCAATCAAATACTTGAAAATATGTTAAGAGCTTGTGTTCTGAATTTTCCAGAGAAATGGGATGAGTGTTTACCTTTAGCAGAGTTCTCCTACAATAATAGCTATCAAGAAAGTATCAAAATGGCACCATTTGAAGCACTATATGGCCGCAGATGTAGAACTCCGTTAAGTTGGTCTAAACCTGGAGAAAGAAGATTTTTTGGAGTTGATCTTGTAAAAGAAACAGAAGAAAAAGTTAAACAGATACAGCAAAATTTAAAGGTAGCATAGTCTCGTCAGAAAAGTTATGCGGACAAAAGGCGTCGACCGTTGTGGTTCAATAAGGACACATTTTCTTTTCCATTACTTTATTCAAGGCATTAAATCTCGGGACGAGATTTCTTTAAGGGGGAAGGGCTGTCACACCTCTGGTGTTATATTAACTAAAACCTGCCATGTCATCATATGCACTGCAAAGCATTCATGTTTAGGTCAACTTTGATATGCATCAACTAAAATAAGTTTACATTTCATAGGTTGATTGTGCTTCTGAAATGTTTTGTCACATGAAATCATAAAACTCTACTTTCGAATGTCATCTCAAATACTTAGTTTATATTCTATGCACTTGAGGTGTAAACCATGTTTACACTAATGTCAAGCATAGTATATAAGTCTAAGTCCAACCCCAAAAATGGTTTCCACATTTGAAGTTGAATTTGGATTTCAAAGCTTATTCCCAAGTCTTGCAATTCAAATTTAAATTCAAATTAGAAAGCTATAAAATGTTTTTTTAAAAAGTCAACTTGGTCAACCAAGGATGTCATTGGGTCATTGACCTAAAAATGTCCTTGGATGATGTTTGTGATCACTAATAATCAACCAATTAACTTAGAAACCAAATCGAGTTTGAATTCGGTTTCAAAAACCCTTTATTTCAAAACCTCATTTTAACCCCTTTTCTGTAATTCAAAATCTATAAGGAATTTGGGGATACTCTAAAAAGATAGTTTGTAGATCTTGACAAGAGCTACAAAGTTGGTATATAAAGTTTTCAAGTTTCCACAAAGAATTTCAAAAAAATTTAAAAATATAGTTTTCCAGCATTTGTCCCCCTTTGATTTTAAAACCATAATTTAAAAAATATGCATAATTTGAGAAAACTTTGTATATGAAAAATGTTTGGTTTGAAAAGTTGAACATTTCATAGTTTGAAGATTTTCAAATTTTATTGAAAAATCAAAAGTAATTTCAAATGTTTATTTCTAGGGTTTTATTCCCCTTTTTAAATTGAATTCATATTTCAAAATCTATATAGAATTCGAGGATGCCAGTTAAATGAAAAGTGTAGATTTTGAAAAGTTATGAAAATTCTATTTTTGGAATTTTCAACTTCTTATATAAATTTTGGAGTAATTTAAAAATTTCGATGAATGGCATTTCTGTAAATTACTTGAACAGCATCGACACCAATGGGTGGCCGCCATGGCCGGCTTCTCAAGCCGCGCCGCCGTCCATCGCCTAACATGCCTCAGCCACCAACTCGACCCTGACACCCGAAACTTCGTCGTCGTCGTGTCATCCGTCCGTGCGTCACCATTGGCCTATAAATAGGTCGACCGCCGTCTCTTTTCTTCTTCTTTTCCCTCTGCCTCCACCACCGATGACCGTCCTCCGCCATAAAAATTCATCGCCGTTGATCCACTGCCATCCAATTTCTTTTGCCAGAAGATTTGCCTTTACCTTGTGCTTCCTCTGGGCCAGTTTGTGCCCGCTCTCGCCGTCTGAGCAGCCCGCACGACGTCGTCTTCCTCGCGACCGGTCGCCGAGCCACGGCGAGCTTCCTCGCTGTCCACCGCTGCCAAGGTGGAAAACGTATTTCCTTTAACCCTCTCATCATGCTCTTCGTGCTATCCTGCTCCTTATGTGCACCTTGGTCCGCTCTTTGGTGGACAGGACACGCTGTGATGCCGTTCTTGCCACCGGAGCGCCGCCGCCGGTATCAGCGCCGCCGTCCATAGCTCGCCTCAGCCACTCCTAGCCTTTATCAACATGCGCACCGTGCCCGTGGTGAGCTCCTGTATCTGTTGGTGCCTTCAATTTCTTCTATACCGCACCATAGACGCCGATCACCATGGCTCGCCGTCGGCGCGACCTTGCCAGCGCCGCCGCGCGCGTAACCGTCTGAGTTAGAAGCCAGGGATACCTTCATTTTCTGTCCCAGCGTGTTCGCGTTGATGTCTTGCACATTCTCGTGCGCTCGCCACCACCAAAAATCGCTCCGGTGAGCTTTGCCGCCGCCCCCGAGCTCCGTCGTTCCGCCATGGCCGCCGGCGAGCCTGCTGCCCCTGCTCCACCGCTTCATTAACTAGCTTATCTTGCTCCCCGTGCTAAGCTGAGTCTGTAGGTGCCAAGCTCATCGCCGGAGACCTCGTCGTCGGTGAGAAATCGCTGGTCAACCGTCGCGCCACCGTCGGTCAGCGCGGGGACACTGTGCTTATTTTCTTTTTCTATTTTCAGAAAATGATTTAAATACTATTTTCTTTGAAAATCATAGTAATTCATGTATAGCTCTAAAAATTCTAAAATTTTTTTTGTATGTTCTCTATGATGTCCTCTAACTAGAAAAATTATGAAATGTCAAATTTCAGTAACTTTTTGCATGAGTTAAAATTAGCCATTTTTATTGAAAAATACACCTTCAATGATTTTTAATAAATAAAATAATTGGTTTTTATTTCTGAAATTTATTTGGTCATCTAATTAGCCTAAGAGCTTTTCAAAATAAAATTTTGGGCTCAATTAGACAACTTTAATTTTATGCCTTTATTTTATGCCTTTAATTAATTAATGAATTCCCTTTAATTAAGGTTAATCATTATAGGATTTGTTTGACCTTGGGATTGATTGATGACCTTGGGTCATTAACCCTAATGACCTTTGGCACTTAAATTAATTGTTTGTGCCTATGTTAATCATGTCATTAGGGCTTAATCGATGTTATTTCATGTGTTTAATAATCTTATTAAATGGCGTAGTTAACCCTAATAAACTTAGTAAGTAAGTTTTGGTTAGCTTGCAACTTTATCGTGAAGGAAAGTTGTACTCAAGCCCTTAATCTGGTCATGCATCCATCGAGCCTCATGTTTACTATTCCATCATGTTGAAGCATATTATTTTATCGTATAGTTTTCGTTAATGGAGAGTTTAACGTTGTCGCATCAGATCCCAAGGAAGAGCAGGTTCAGGAATCAGGAGTTGATCCAGAGCTCGAGACCATCTTCCCCGAATACCAAGGCAAGCCCCGGATGCATTCCAACCCTACTTTTGTTTTATAAAAGTCTTATCGCTTCAGTTATAATATGTTGCATTAAGTAAGAGGAGTTGAGTGAAAACCCAGCAATTGCATTACCTGTCTTACTTCTATATTCCTTGTTACCTATTAGTAGGAAGATGTGTAGTAATGCTTAGCCCTGCTTAACTAGTTAGGTTTTCAAAAGGTAAAAGAATGAAAAAGATGAGAATGGCTTTGTTTGGGGAAATCATGATGATAGTTAATAAATCGAGTCCAGACAGGTAATTTGCATTGGGATTGGAGTCCCTCTGTAGTGTTTCCGTCTATTGATGCCCTAGGTCCCGTCCGATGATGATCTGGTGATATCGAGAAATTAGAAAATCCACATGCATGAAGTGACATACTGAGGGTTGGAGCCCAGGTATGTCATGGAGTGATATATAGTGGGGCCAGAGTTCCCACATATTTCATAGTGTGTTATACTATGGGCTTAAGTTCCCATGTATATCGGTACACTAGGTCTAAGTGCTCATGTGTATCATGTGGTGATATATGGCTGCGGTTGTTATCCCGGTATATCTTTGGTCTGGTATGTATTTTGGTTGGAGCCTCATGCATATCAAGATCTAAGTCCCAGCTGGGTATGAAAATGTATTCGAATCGCCGTTGCTTCTCGGAGAAGAAGACTCGATCGTTGTTCATCATCATAGTAACAACTTGAATAATACTTAAGGTTTAAGAAGGAAGTTGGTTGGTAATTTTGATCTTGAGCAAGACCGCTTTTTATTTCTTTCAAGCTTTTTTGTAAAATTTCTTATCTCATGCAAGCCTTACCTTGTCCCTCTAGCCTGCATTTCCTGAGTCTTCACCCCTCTTTTTCATCGGGTCAGTCTTGTTGAGTACTTTTGTACTCAGGGTTTGTTGAACCCTTATTGCAGGCGAGCCTCATGGGCAGGAATGCTTCGCATCCTGCTGCATGACAGTCATTGAGGAAAGTGACGACGAATAGGATATCTCGCTCTTGGGCAAAGCATATAATCAGCATATAATCAAGGTTGATGTAATAAGTCATATTGTTATTCCACTGCTACTATGGTTTGTAATAATTCAACTTGTGATTTGTAAGTTGAAACTAAACGGTTTGTAAATTTATGTTATTGTAATCCTTTCACTCTTTGTAATAAAACTACGTCTGATGTATATTATTTGTATAAAACTATTGTAATACTGCAATGTCTCTTTGTAATGATTGATCCTGCTCGAAGAATTGTGAATAATTCAGGATTTACCCGACAGACCTTTTAAGTTTTATGGAACACATTCATGGTACACATTCATGGTTATTTGGAGTCTGTTTAGATAATAATCATGCATGTGGGCCATATGCTTTAGAAGGTTCTGCCACAAGGAGGAGCAGGACGATGCCGATTGGGGTGCTCCTGAGCCGACTCCACCGGTTGCCCCTATCGACCCTACGACGACTACGTCTATTCATGGCCCTGATCCTTTTTCTTCTACTTCATGGGGGCCGAATGATCAGTATCCCTCTCTTGCACCTAAGGGAGCTCCAGCTGCAGTCGAGGGGGAGGTGACTTCATCAAGGTCCGCACCCATGCACATTCAGCATCGCCATCCTCCTGAGACCATGATCGGTAACCTCAACCAGCGTGTCACTCGCAACAAGTCCTATGAAATTTCTCATTTCGCACATTCTGCTTTTTTGTCGATTTTGAGCCCAAGGATATTGGACACGCACTATCTGATGCAGATTGGGTCAATGCCATACATGAGGAGTTAGAGAACTTTGAGAGAAACCAAGTTTGGGTCCTAGTTCCTCCACCTCCACAATGTCATCCCATAGGTACCAAGTGGGTGTTTAAGAACAAGTAGAGTGAGGATGGGGTGATAGTTAGGAACAAGCCTAGATTGGTTGCTCAGGGGTTTTGCCAGAAAGAGGGAATAGACTTTGAGGAAACCTTTGCTCCAGTTGCCCATTTAGAAGCCATTAGGATCCTTTTAGCCTTTGCAGCCTCAAAAGGGTTCAAGTTGTATCAGATGGATGTCAAGAGTGCTTTTCTCAATGGGTACATAGAAGAGGAGGTGTATGTGAGGCAACCCCCTGGTTTTGAAAATCCCAAGCACCCAGACTATGTCTACAAACTCCACAAAGCCTTGTATGGTCTCAAACAAGCCCCGAGAGCTTGGTATGATAGGTTAAAGTCCTTTTTTCTTGGGAAGGGTTTTACCATGGGCTCTGTTGATAAGACTTTGTTTCTCCTCAAGCAAGGCAAAGACATTCTCATTGTCCAGATATACATGGATGATATAATCTTTGGTGGCTCTTCACATGCCCTTGTGGCAAGGTTTTCTGATTTGATGAGCAGGGAGTTCGAGATGAGCATGATGGGTGAGTTGAAATTCTTTCTTGGGTTGCAAATCAAGCAAACTCGGGAGGGAACGTTTGTGCACCAAGGCAAGTACGCGAAGGATCTCCTGAAGAAGTTTGACATGGGCGAGGCCAAGCCTCTTTCGACGCCCATGGCAACTACCATTGCCTTGGATGAAGACTTGGAGGGAGAAGTCGTGGACTAGAAGGAGTACCGCAGCATGATTGGGTCGCTGCTGTACCTGACGACGATGAGACCGGACATTCAGTTTGCGGTCTGTCTTTGTGCGCGCTTTCAGTCTTCGCTGCGCACCTCTCATCGTCAAGCCATCAAGTGGATCATGAGGTACGTCCACTTCACTCCTGAGTTCACTCTTTGGTACTCGACTACTTCCACTCTTTCTCTCTCGGGTTATTCGGATGCTGATTTTGCTGGCTGTCATGTTGAGCGCAAATCTACTTCAGGCACTTGTCAGTTTTTGGGTTCTTCTCTTGTCTCTTGGTCTTCTCGCAAGCAATCTTCTGTTGCCCAATCTACTTGTGAGGCTGAGTATGTCGCTGCTGCTGCTTGCTGTTCACAACTCATGTGGATATTTGCTACCCTGAGGGACTTTGGTCTAGAGTTTTCTCGAGTGCCTCTTTTCTGTGATAGCACCAGTGCCATAAGTGTATCCAAGAACCCAGTGCTCCATGCCAAAACCAAGCACATAAAGGTGAGGTACCACTTCCTGAGAGACAACTATGAGAAGGGCACCATAGACTTGATCCATATCAGCACCGAAAACCAGCTAGCAGATATCTTTACCAAACCCCTCGACCAGACCCAGTTTGCACGCTTGAGAGGGGAGTTGGGAGTGTGCTACCCTTTTTAGTTGAGGGTAGTTTTGCTCTTGTACACTAGTTTTTGTTTCTCTTTTATTTTCTTTTGGCTTTTGTATCATATTGCACTGCATTTCATCAAGTATCATATATCATGTGCTTAGCTTCACTTGTATAGCTTGTTGATTAAGATTATGCTCTTGTTGATACGATCTATGGATACATGATGGCTATATAGTAGCTTAGGCTCTCTTTGATCATCTTGATACATGTTATGAGCTAAGCCTATTTTTGAAATGTGAACATGCTTAAATTCTTGATGAAATCTAAAAAACTTGTTCACCATTGAGATGGCAACTAGCATGTGTAGGATATGTTGAGATCCATGTGCTTTCATTTGTATGCTCTAGTTGCTATGTCTCATGTTTCTTGAATCATATACTTAGCTCGGACTCTTGATATCTTTATGCTAAAACTTGTTGTCTAAGCTAAGTTATGATGAAAATGCTTTGGAGTTGAATCTTTACTGTCCCACGTCAATTTCATGAGACTGCTTTTCATTCTTTCGAGTGAGATAAACTTGGGCATTGTAGTGCTAGTCCTCAACCACTCGTGATGAGACAGCTTCCCACTTGCACTTAGGGATGAACTCGGCGTGGTTGCAAAACATGATAAAAATAACATAATTTTCGATGGACAGTTTTGATCCTCTCACATACACATGTCTAAAAAATAACCTTGTAATCCGCTATAAAACTCCGATCAATGTTGAAGCTAAAAGTGTTAAGTGCTTCCTTGAGATATGATGTATGATCGTTATATGGGGTAGTTCACTTTTGTATACATGTGCTAGCACTAGTTTGATTTCCTGCTTATATGTGCTATGTGCTATCCTCTTTGATGAACACCTTTTATGAGATATGCTTAAAATTGGTCAAAATTCTTATGATTCATATTTTGTTCATTTGATCAGTTTGAGCATTGGCCTTGTCTTGCGCCTGTTGTAATACATTTACTGTACCAACTTGAGCATGCTTTTAATCCACTTACTGTACTCCTGAAGCTTTGTACATTCGCATTGTGCATCTCATAGCATGATTTGAGGGGGAGCTTCTTCTATGAGAGCTTGATAAGTGCATTTGCCAGCAAGGGGGAGAATGATTCCACAAATCTAGAGTGTGCATTCATATGCATTTGTGAGGTTGATGCACTTGTTAAGGGGGAGTTGCACATCTATTTTGCTAGACGTGTTGAGCTGTTTGCCTCTGTCTTGAGGGTCTAGTTGCTTTCAGGTGCTTTGAGCTTGTTTTACTTGGTTGCGTCGAGCCGTTGCCCATGTCTTTGGGTACCAAGTTGTTGGTTTTGCTTTGCTCATTGCAAGTGACCCGTTTCGAGCTTTTCTTTGGCTTTTGGTCACTTGAGTGGGTTTTCTCTGGCTTTGTGTTGTTGTTGACAATGCACTCATCAAGGGGGAGATTACGAACACATGGTTTTTATATAACCATTGTGGAGCACCCTTGTGGTTGTGATGAGCGATTGTCAACATGCCAACACTTTGGTGTGTGGTTGGTTTGGTGGTTCTACTAATCTTCTGGCACAGGGTTATGTGTCAAAATGGTGTCTCTTGGTTCGTGATGTGCAGGTGTGGAGTCTGGAGGTGGTGGCAGCGGTCGGGAGAAGGTCAAGTACGGCGTGCCGTGCTGATGGACCAGTTGCGATGAAGGGCGGACGCGAGACTTGGACCGAGGGACCAGACGGCCGGGTGGCCAGCCACGGTGGCTGACATTTGGGACATCGACAAGCGCAAGTGTACACGCCGGGGGATGCGTACGAGCTACGCTACTCACGAAGGTTTGGTGGTTTGCCCTCAAAACCATCAGCGATGGTTTGGTGCTTTGGCCTCAAAACCATTGGCGGGGGATGCGTACGTGGTACAATACTCATGGGCGATTTGATGGTTTGTCCTCAAAACGATCGGCAGCGGGTTTCCTGGGTTTGGGCCTCAACTCGGGCGGAGGTCCCTAGGCGGACGAACGGCACGTGGCGGCATCGGGGAGATCGCTTCAGAGCGAGGCTACCGGTGAGGAGGCGCGGTGGCCGTCGGATCAGGAAAACTCAAGTTGGACCATAATGCCCCTGGCTAGGTGGTTCTCTCTTAGAATGTCTAGGGGTAGAAGTGGAATTGTGTAATAAGACTATAAATAAGAGGGACTGCCTCCACTCAGTCTCACCTCTCCCATTCCAGTGTTAGGGTTTCCCATTCTCTAGCCTTTTAGAGTGTGTGAGGTTCACTGCAAGACATTTGTAGTGATTTTTTCATGGGAAGAGCACCCCCTAGTGTGCTCGTGCCCTCTGGGCTTTTACCTTCATGTGAATTTCATGATAAATTTGTGTTCTTGTTGTTCTTGAGTTATTCATCCCGAGTTCCTCTCCCCCCTCAAATTTCATGGTCGGATTTCTTCGATTTTGCACTGTTTGAGTCCATTTTTCTTGTGTTGATTCAAGCTATGACGTGAGAGTATCAATCCCAACAAAGGGTTTGAGCTAACTCCTCACGAGGAAGTAGATCGGTGTGATTTTGTGTTCATGGAGAGTTTTGGCGGTTTTCACATCCCTTTCTTGATTTCTCTTGGTGTCAAATTGGGCCATGACCTTTTAGAGGTAGCTTCCCTATTGCCTTGCGAACCTACGATTAAAATTTCATGGCAATCGGAGTTGATTTGACCAAGAAATCGAATTTTCTTTGTTCCAGGCGATTTCCGCATGATTCTGTTCGTGCTGATTTTGGTACTACCAGTACTACCGGTGCTACTATCGGTGTTACTTCCGGTAGTGCAATTTCGCTGTGTGATTCTCTTTAGTACTACCATTTTGAACTACCGGTACTACCGGTACCTCACCGGTACTACCGGTACCTCACCGGTACTATCGGTAGTAACGTCGGTACTACCGGTTGGTGCGTTCCGATCGCATTCTGGGTCTGAAGATTGGTCCGGTACCTTACCGGTACTACCGGTAGCAACACCAGTACTACCGGTAGTGCATTTATGGGCAGTCAAGGGCACGTTCAACTTGGGCTAAAAATATTTCCTAGAACTTCTGGTCACTGTCGGTTCTACCGGTTGGTCTACCTGTACTACCGGTAGTACACCCGAGACGCTATTTTTTGATCATTGCTTGTCCGTTTGGTCTCCAATTCACTTTCGGTTCGTTGCGTTGGTTTTGTGGTGTCCCACTGTATTCCTAGTGAACATCCACCCTCTCAATAGGGTCATGGACATCGTGGTTTGTGTATTGCTACTTGGGTTACTTGCCGAGCCGAGGACCTAAAGTTTTGAAAGAAATTTGAGGCTCCCATTCACCCCCCTCTAGTCACCGTATCCGGTCCTTCACTTCCACGTACGTGAGGTGCGGGATGTCCGTGTCACTGACTAGCCTGCCACCGCCGACGACATGGTCCAGCTCGTCGGTGGCCTTCACCATGGCATCGGGATTCCTTAGAAGCTCTGAGAGAGCCCACTCGATGGCAACCATTGAGGTATCCGCGCCGGCGGCGATGATGTCCTGCAGGCATTCGAGTGTTTGACGAATATACCAGTAGATCGCCCTGCTAATGGGGCCAAACCCACCTCTAACCCACCCTGATTAGCAGGCTATCAGGCTATTCCGTAAACCCAACCCAGCCCTAACATTGAAGCAAGTAACCCACCCTAACCCAGCCCATGGAAGTTCCTCAAAAAACCCAGCCCACGGAAGCGGGTTCACGTTCAACGTTGTAAGCCTGTAATGCCTCAAGGCCGCTAGAACCAAATCAGCGCTGCCATGATCAAATCAGCATCATTGTGGCATTGCGAAGCTGGGCATGACCGCTGCCGGTGCCATCGCCACCGCCGTTTGCCGAGTCCCTCCTGGAGCTGTAGCGCCGCCGCCGTTTCCAAGTCCGGCGAGATGCTCTCATTGAGGCACGGGCGTTTGCCGGCGTTGTCGGAGCCGAGGAAGATGACTGTAACAATCCTCGAGCTCCATGGACCATGGTCAACTTCGCGTCGTGCACGATGGCGCGGAGCCAGGGACGGCCACACACACAGTCCTCGAGCTCCATGGACCATGGGTAACTTCGCATCGTGCACGATGGCGCAGAGCCGGGGACAGCCGGGGCCGGGACCAGAGCCAGCAGCACGAGGGTCATTCTCCCAGATGGGTGGGTGCGGCAGGTGGCCCTCAGCTCGGCTGCCGTGGCCCGGGCGGCGGATCGAGGAGCTCCCGATGTGCGTTGGGTCCACAAGCGGCGCTCGCCGGTGTCGTCTGATCCTACCAACCCATTCCAACACGGGTTCTCTGTTAATCCTACCCACCCCAATCCATTAGATATCGGAACCCATACTACTGTGCCCAAACAAACTCCATGCCAGAACCCAATCCATTAAACCCATTTCCAACCAATCCATTAGCAGGGCGACTGGCAAATGGCCGGAGTGAAAGAAAGTGAAGTCTTTTACCAGAATGAATGCCTTGATGCCGTCCCGCTCGATCAGAGCCTCCAGGCTGGCATTGTCGGCGAGCAGTAGCAGCCGGTCCACCATGTCCCTCGGCACAAAGCCCTCGCCTTGTCGCCACCGCCACTCACTGTGCTCGCCCAGCACGTGCTCCAGCAACGGGTCAATCATTTTGCTCAGCCTCTTCATCCTCTTGATGTACCCCTGTAGGTCTAGAAAACCGAGCCACGGGATCACGTCCCCGATGTTCACCATGCCGTTGAGGAAGAAGAACTCCTGGATCATCCACCAGAACGCCCCTGGCAGCATCAGTGAGCCGGCGCCGTCGAAGATGTACTTCTTGCCTAGCGCCATGTGCGAGACCACGTTGAAGCTCGCCATGGAGAGGTGGTCCTTGAGCCGCACCGCCACCACATCCTCTCTGTGGATATGCTCCGTCGCATTGATCCAGCCCACGTTGAGGAGCTCGTTCTGGTACACCTTACGCCCCTGGCGCCAGTAGGGGCGGTACGACGCCCAGAGCACGTCGGAGCCATTGTAGAGGATGTGCGTAGCCAAAGCCACGGCAGGGCGGTCGAGGAACGACAGGTCATGGGTCTTGAGGAAGAATTTCTCCATGTCGACCGATGAGCCGACGACAATGGGGCAGGACCCGAAGCGGAGCATCATGTGGCCCGTACCGCGTGGAGAGCTCGTGCATTGTGCGGTGCGGGAGAGGCCGGATCAAGTTCAGGTTGCCGATCACCGGCCATGGCCGAGGGCCCGGGGGCAGCTTGTACTTGCTGGAGCTGGACCACCGCTGGCGAAGGAGCACGACGACAAGGAACAGCACCATGCCGATGAGAGAACTCCATGGTCCTGCTGGTAGGTCCATAAGAATGTGGTGGACTTTTTTTTTGTACTATATGGGTGGATGTACTCCGCGAGGAGTGATGGTTTATATACAGTACACATATATGTTTTGCTATATATTTACATATATAGTTATTATGTCTACATAAATAGTACAACTAATGTAGCTAGAAAAGTCAAAATATCTTACACTTTACAAAGAAGGGAGTTAAATAAAATTAAGAATACAGGTATGCCAAGACCAGTCAGACTGCTCAGGTATATGACCCTTCTTCCACCTCGCGGATCTCCATCTTGTGGTCTTCTCCTCCCTTCCGCGCCCCTCCTATCCTGCCCCTCCGCCGCCGTAGGATGGTCGCATTTGAGTTTACCTATAATATAAAGAGGCATCAATCGAGCAGTAACAGTTATTTGTTGATGCACATCACAAGCTAAGAGACACGTTGCGTGACACACTCTGTATGCCACATTAGAAGAAACACGAATCAAAGTGATGTTGACATATTGATAATCGCTCATCACAAAAATCCTTTACACATGGATATGAAAACCATGTGTTCGCAATATAGCTTTGTGCGCATCGATCGTCCGAAGTTCTCACCTATCAATTAGCATGTTTGTTGATGTGTTCTAGTCAATTGTGGGCTTCTGATGTTGTCACGTTTCCTCATGGGCAGCGGCGGATCCAGGAAAATTTTTAGGGGGCTGAACAAAAACGCTACAACAATATAGCTCTAACATGACCCTCACAGAAGTCAAATTTAATAGTTTGAAATGGTCTTATATTATGCGAATCACAAAATACACCATAGAAAATAAAAGATGTGGTTTATAACCATACCCATTAGCCAAATTACGAAACTAATAGACGACGCGCGATGACGACAACCATTATTCATCCGGAGAATTAATCTACAAAATAATACAATAAAACATAATTGATTAGTCAAACATATATGAACTGCCAAATTATGAGTTTAGAAGGGAATAGAGCATACCACTACTTTTTTAGGTAATAACATACGGCGTTTTTTCATCTCTTGAAACCGCTTTTTAATCTTCTCATTATCAATCTTTCTAAATATCTCCTTCTAAGTATAGCATATCATCAAGTCATTGAGCCACTCATCACCCATTTTATTACGCAAATCTGTCTTTATAATGGACATGGCTGAAAATATCCTCTCAATTGAAGCTGTTGCCACCGGTAGTATCAATGTCAGCTCAATAAACCTCTTTGCAAGATGTGTGCATATTATGCTTGACCATAATTTCAGCAACTTTACCAAGTTCAGTGCATCCAAGAAAATCTGGAATTCTTCTAGCACGACTGACAAATTCTCTAAGTTTACTTGGCAAAATTATAAGATCACCAATATCAAAATCCTCAGCATAAATTTCAGCAAGCCTTACAAGTTTGTCCACATCAAAACTAGAGAAGGAGTTCCTTGGGTTCAAACTAGCCATGCATACTAATAACTCTGAACTAGTCTCACAAAACCGATGATTCATCTCAATCAAGATGGCATCAATGGCAACAAGAAAAATCTCAACATGATAGTAATGCTTGGCTGTTATCTTTTGCTTTCTACGTCTAGATGTCCCTCTAACATTCATTTCCTTATCCATATCTGGCACTTCAATCTCATTCTTCACATAGAATGCTATCACTCTACTGAGTAATGGCTCCCATCCATTGTCCCTCATATCTTGCAAGCCATCTTTCACACAAGTGATCAAATGCATTGCCTCAACTATGTCTTGATCCTTCGTTTGCAAAGCTTGTGATAAAGAATCTGTTATGCTCAATAACTGTATCATCAAATGCAGAATGAAGACAAAATCAAAGCCCTCTATTTTTTCAATTAAACCTAAAGCTCCACCATTATATGTTGGTTTTTTGGAATCTTTCTTCACTATCTCAAGGACATCTATGATAGCCTCCCACATCACCAAAATGCGAAGCAAAGTTTTAAGATGTGAACCCCATCTAGTATCTCCAGGCCTAGCTAGGCTACTTTCCTGGTTCAAACCTCTTCCAGTCATAATCTCACCATTCTCAATCTTTTCCATTAGCACATCATGATGCTTTGCAAGCAAGACGTCCTTTCTCATACAACATGCACCCACATTACTCACTATTAAAGGAACATAGTTAAAAAAATCTGCAATGTCTGCACAAGATGTTGAAACAGCAACAACCACTAGTTGCAATTGATGGGCAAAACAATGCACATAGAAAGCATAAGGATTTTCATCACGAATCAATTTTTGCACCCCATTAAATTCACCTCTCATATTAGAAGCACCATCATACCCTTGCCCACGAAGCATAGAGATTGACAAATTGTGACTTGAAAGCATATGAACCAAAGCTTCTTTCAATGCAATAGATGTACAACGCTCAATATGATGAATTCCAAGCAATCTCTCCACCACTTTCCCTTCATCATTCACAAACCTGCACAACATTTGTGTTAGTATAAATGTATAATTGTAGAAATGTAGGCAAGAAAATGCAAGTACGGATGACTAACCTTAGAATCACCGCCATTTGCTCCTTTATTGATACATCTCAAGACTCATCAATAAGCACTAGAATTTTCTTCCTCGAATTTCATCCATAATGACAGCCATGACTTCCTCTGCACAAGCTTTTGTAAGGTCCTTCTGTATATAATGAGATAACATCTGGCAATTTTTAGAACCTTGTTCATATGCCTCCTTCACTACCTCAACCTTATCTTTGTACCAATCAACCATCTCTCTGTATTTACCTTTGTTGAGCGAAGAAGAAGTCTCATCATGTCCACGAAAAGCATCTCCTTGATATATGAGAAATCTTGCAACATCTAAAGAAGATGTCAAACGTATCTCATATCGTTTCTCTTCCTGTGTGCTTACTTCAACTAATCTTCTACCCACGCTTGTGCTTTGGTTCATAAAATCATCACATTTCATCCTAGCCTCTATATGAGCCTTGCAAACACTATGCTTACTTAAAGTATCCTTAGCCTTCTTCCAATTCACATATCCTTGATGAGCAAAGACAGAACTTCCAAATTTTTCAGGCTTTGCCGAATTAAAGAAGAGATAGCAATATAAGCAATAAGCTTTATCCTTGGACTCACTATACTCTAGCCAATCAAACTCATCAAACCAAGTCTTTTGAAATGATCTCCATTCACCACCATTCCATTTGCGAGGAAACTCAAATTCACGAGGTTGGGTTGGACCACTTAAAGCATATGCTCTCTTTAATTGGTCTCTAATCTCAGGTTCATAATCATCAATTGGTTTTCGATTTCCAGGGTCTGCAATCATAATCGACTGATTAAACTCTACTCTAGGTATTTTTGGTTGACTTGTGCTCTCATTTGTATGTGGAGTTGCTGCTGAACCACTACCACTGGAAGTTGAATAGTAATTGAGCAGATTTCTTTTCAACATGCTGAGATGTGAGATTTGAAATTCCAATCACATATTTAAAGTATCAACTATTCAGTTCAAACATTCATTCGACAGCAGGGGAGAAATAAAAATTTAAATTAACTTCAACAAATCAGTGAAGTGAATGAGTGAATCCATTAGTGAATCACCTTTTCTCAGTTCGGGCGCTCGGTCCTCGGTTGCTCACTTGCTCTGCCTCCGTCCGGCCTCCGCTGCAGCCAGGCACAGCAGGTAGCCGCTCACCCGTCGTCCGTGGTCCGCCCGCCGCTCGCCAGTCGCCGCTGCCGCGTCGCGCGCCTGGCAGCCAGGCCAGCCAGCCGCTGCCGCTCGCACCCGCCTGGCGTCCTCGCGCCCGCCTGGCGCCTGAGGCCGACGCGGCGACGCCCCCCAGCGACGGAGCGATGGCGACTCGGCGAGGAGGCGGCCAGGGGCCAGGCTGCTTGCTGGATGCGGCTGGATGGATTTTTTTTTTGAGAAAGGATGCGGTTGGATGGATAGGCAGCAGGATAGGGTTTTTAGTTTTTTTTGGGCCTTGTCTTCTTGGGCCTCAACAGATGAGTGAAAACTCGGCCCATTTAGCCCAACTCGCGAAGAAACGTCGTCTTCAACCTCCAGTTGCATCTCAGCCCCTCCTACACCATGAAACCTTGCCTAAAAATTCATGGAGGGGCTCCAGGGGGGCTCCATGGTTCTAGCAGCGGTAGGGGGGGCTTGAGCCCCGCCCACTCCACCGTTAAATCCGCCCATGCTCATGGGTACAGTTGAGTTGAGCCAGATATTTCTTGTGCACCCTGATAAATAAGTTGTATCGAATAAAGACCATGATTGAATTAAAAACATGAAACATCTTGTAAACATCTCCAAAGGTTCACACAGATTATGAATGACATAGAGAGTTGGTCAAACAGCCTAGATTACTTCTTCCAGAGATTATTCGGGTATTGTTGTAAAGATACTGTGCCTGATATGTGACAGCAAGATTGTTATTAGCACATTAAAAATTGAGTAAGAGTACGAAAGAATCAATGAGTTCAAAAGAACCCAACTAAACTGTGTTAGTTAACTAGTTAAAGTTTGGTCAAATTTATAATAATTGATATTAACTTTATGTTTTTGATAAAATTTACTAAGAAAATATATTCTATAATTGCTCTAATGGCTTATTTTATATCACTGAATGCTAGTACTTTTTTAGTATAATTTTCACTAATTTTTAAATTCTTTGACTTATCAAAGAACGAAAATAATTATATTCTTTTGTTAATTGAGGGAGTAGAACCACCGAAGGAGCAGTGTAGTGACCACCAACGTCTGTTCGGGCTACAGCGTGATATCGAGAGGCCGACGACTCGACGAGCAGAGGCCAAACGGCCGCTAGCGCCTGGCGGTGCTAACAAGAGAGAAGGCGCAGTGGCTCACACGTCGACAATGAGGGTGACGGCGAGAAAACGAGAGACCGACATGACGTTTTGCCTCACGCAATTTTGGTATTTCTTGGTGTCGCGTGTTGCCTGAGAATTTGGCATATCGGGCCTCGTTTACTTGGCCCGAATCTGCATTTTCTGAATCACTGTAGTGCAGCGTCACGTAGTATTTCGTTTGTATTTCATAATAACTGTCTAAGCATTGATTAATTAGGTTTGAAATGGTCGTCTTACAAAGTACAATTAAACTATATAATTAGTTTTTAATTTCATCTATATTTAATACTTTATACATGTGTCGGTATTTTAATATGATAGGAAATCTTCTTTTTGCATTCTAGAATTTGGGGACTAAATAAGGCTGAAAAAGACTTGTGCGGAGGCCGTGGCTTGTACTGGGATAATGAATTTTTGTATACGCATATGACGACTGATTTAGTCATTTTTGAAATAATAAAAAGTTAATAGATGGTTTTGTATTTGGAATTTTATATACGTCTATGACGACTAAGAATTTCGTATTGCAGATGACTTCACATTCGATTTCTGGGTGTGACAGGATAGGTAAGACGAGGATACCTCTGTGTGTGAAGATATTCTTATGGCATGTCATCCGGTGGCGACACTCGACTGCTGACAGGAGGCGCCGCCGCAGGCCAGACATGTTGAGTTCTGTTGCCTTTGCAACCAAATCATCGTGGCTTACTCCTTCTAGGGACAGATATGGTTGACCATTCTGGTGGTGCTAGGAGTTGATGCTTTCTAGGTGGCTGCAAAGCTCAATCATTGACTAGTGGGAAGCAATGACGCAAGAGATGGCAATGACGAGAAAAGGAAAGGCGCGGATACCATGTTTGGTCTAGTGGTTTGGGAGATATGGAAGGAACATAACATAAGATGCTTCCGCACGCAATGACCTCGGCCAATCAACTGCTCTCCACCATTAAGCAAACTGTCGATATATGGATCGAAACAAGGGCGCATAATTTAAGTTATTTAATACGTGAGTAAGCCCCTTAGGGTTTTTTTTTACGGAGACGGAACTTCATGTAATACAATGATGGACAAGCGCAGTTGTAAAAAAAACTCTTCTTCTTAAATACAATGATGCACAAGTCTTTTGTGTATTCGAGAATTTTTTCAAATCCATTAGGTGTGATCATGACACCTCGGTGCAATACTTGGTTCCTTTGATGTTGCAGCTCCCATTGACACCATTTAGAGGCACATTTAAGCATTTATATTATGGAAAATGTTACTTATATGTTTGGTTAGGTGTCCAGGGACTTATTGTGATAAACTATAACTTTGGGGACCTTTTATAATATGCCAATTTCAGCCCGACAGGGGATCCCGAGGTCTCCTTCTCTTTAGGGGCTTGTTCTTCCCCCTTTGGGGGTTGGGAGAGGATGAGAGAGCTATGGTTAAGAGAGAAGAGGGTGAGGCTTTGATCTATCAGATTCATCCATTAGAAGAGTGAAATTCGTGGAGATTTGGAGTCTCCCCAACTTTGTTGGCTCCCACCTCTTGTATCCTCTATCTTCATACTAGATTGCTTGCTCGTCGCCGCCGTGGTTTTTTCCCGCAAGGGGTTTTCACTTAAATCCTTGTATCTACTTGTGATTCGGTATTTATTTTACCATACTTGTTGATTGGTTCTTATCTTACTTGCTATTGGTACAATTTTGTCCAAGTTCTCCTCCTGCTGCAGTCTGCAGCTCGCGTGCGCCGCACTGCACCTACCGCGCCGCCGCTCCTCTCGTGCGCGCCCGTGAGGGAGGCCGTCCCCCATCCATTCCTGTCCTCCTCCTTTGCAAGCAGGTACGATAAGGCCACTATGGCGCGCTGCTTTGTGGTGGCTTGGTGGGAGGGGGCCTATGGCGGCTCGGTGAGAGGGAGGCCGCGGTGACTCGGTGGGAGGGGAGGCCTCGATGGCCATGGCAGGGGCGAACCCCCGCGATGGCCATGGCTAGCGCAACTCCCCCATCCCAGGCTCGTCTACGCTGCTTTGTGGTGGCTCGGCGGGAGAGGGACCTCGTGCGGCCAGGGCTGGGCATGACGGCCGGGGAGGGGTGCTTCCGCACAAAAGCCTCCTGTCTCTCTCCCCTCTCCACTCTCACGCCGAGGAGGCGACGACCCCCTCCGCCTTCACGTCGCACGACTGCCATGGCTGCGGTAGCTAGAGCCCGCGAGTTCTCCACCCATGACTGCCATGGCTACGGTAGGTGGGGAAGGATCGGGATCTGAGTCCTCTCTCCCCTCCTCTCGATCTACGGTCCCCCTCCTCCCCCTCTTTCCCTGCTTTGGATCTAATGTTTCTCTAAGTGTTTCACTGGTGGTTGAGTTTTTCATTTTCAATGTTTCACAACACATGATGATGACGTTTCTCTGATGTTGCCCCTCCCCCCCTCCGGATCGAATGTTTCTCTGATGTTCTGCCAATGGTTCACTGCTCCATTTTCAGTGTTTCATTGGTTTCTTCCAGTTTGTTTCAGATATGTTTCTTCGGGTGTTTCATTTTTTTTATTTCATAGCATCCTGACGATGCTCCGGCGAGGCTCCGGCGAGGTTTGGGTGGAGTTTGCTGTCGGAGATAGGGGGTGCGTGGTGGCCGGACGAGCTGGTGGCGGAGGCCACGGGGGTGCATGCATGTGCGTGTCAGGGCGGGGGTGGGCCAGGCTCGGACGTCCTATGCTTAGGACGTCCGAACGCCAGCATGACCCCATACCCATAGTCGCAGCATACTTTCTCTGGCTAATGGTAATGGGTGATTTATTTCCAAACTGAGAACTTAACATGTGTGGCCCAATTGGTGGCCAATAATCATACCCACCGTACTTACTGGACGGAGAAATTTTGAATACAAAAACCTTGAAAACAAACACGAACACGACAGCAGTATCCGAGTATACTGACATCGAACCTTGTGTTTGTTTATTTTCTGTCCAAGCAAATGCATCATGCTAGTGCTCCACTCCACACGTACACGCAGACGCAAATGCAGGCAACACACGCACAAGTAGATATGCGTGCATCATGACAGCCGGGCATAAAGGTGGGCCGGAAGCCTAGGCTCGGCAACGGCTTGGAGCGGGATCAAGCGCGGCATGGACAGCCCATACTTCTCTTCCATGCTCAGCTCCTCCTTCGCCATGCCGTCGGGGAGCCTCCACTCGAACCCGTGAACCAGGTTCGCCAGAACCAGCTGCACCATCTTCAGCCCAAGCCCGATGCCGGGGCACATCCGGCGGCCAGACCCGAACGGCAGCAGCCCAAAGTCCTGCCCCTTGACGTCCACGCCGCTGCCGACGAACCTCTCCGGCCGGAACTCCGCTGCGTCGTCGCCCCACACGGCCGGGTCGCGGCCGATGGCCCAGACGTTGACGAACACGAGCGTACCCGTCGGGATGTCGTACCCGTCAATGGATGCGTCGTCCCGGGACAGCCGCGGCGCCAGCAGCGGCGACACCGGGTGCAGGCGCATGGTCTCCTTGACGATGGCCTGGATGTACGGGAGGTTCGCGATGTCCTCTTCCTTGACATGGCGTTCGCGGCCGACGACACGGTCCAGCTCCTCGTTGGCCTTGGCAAGCACATCCGGCTTCCTCAGGAGCTCCGACATGGCCCATTCGATGGTCACCGACGAAGTGTCCGTGCCGCCAATGATGAGATCCTGCAAGAGCGTGAGTCAGAAAATTATTTGTTAAGCAACTCTAATCATTTGATTATTCGATACCACAGGATCGGGTAGTACACAATTAACGATTACATATTACACTTTTAAATTCAATATAAAATTTCAAGTAGCTAGGGGTGTGTTCCATAAAAATGTTGGTTGTCATTGATACATGCCCACTGTTTTTAGGTGAGATTCATGCAAACCTCAAAATATCAAACACCAAATAAATATCAATGATGTCCAACTCATCGGTTATTTGGAACCTAAAGGTAATGTATACGTCAGCCATATTTGGTCCAAGGGCGATAAAAGGGTTTAGTCAACATTTAGGATTGTTGCCAAACACTTAAATACTTTTTCAAATGCCTTCTATCAATTGCTCTAGGTGCAGCGTCTTTAGTAATATCACTTTGTTCACCTTGGATGACCTTTCCGTGTGTCCTAGCCTGAGTGTCGTCCTAAAATCCTTTGTTTTGTTCAACCGTTCTCTCTTTTTTTCCGTGTCTCTACTAAGCTGTCAGCATTTCTCTTTTTTCATGTCTAAACGTACAAGTGTTCCCATCTTTTTTTTTTTTGCATTTTATGACAATCATCCGAGTAATTTGATTCTTACTTCTTTTGCTATTATGTTTATTTATCATAAGTATAAAATTAAATATAAAACAACTATCATAGGCCTTTCAACATAAAATCTTTCTCTATAAAATAAAATTTGCAAAGCTAAGTTGTTGATGGAATTAAATTAAGAATAAAATAGCCCCTAAACTTACTATATAAAATAAACATTTCCACGATACCAAGCCGTTGATGAAATCTTGATAAAAAAGAATATCATAGTAATAAATTCTAGTTGAGCTCATTGTCTAACTAATCAAACTGTGAACTAAAATATTGAACAGACAGTTATCCTATATTATATGCATGCACTTGTGTAACCCTGACAAGTGCTACAATCTATTTCAAATTATAAATCGCTTTGACTTTTTTGGTATATCTATTTATTTTCTATGCATCTATATATAATATTAATACGTATAAATATATAATAAAATAAATTAATTAAAAAAGTCAAAATGACTTATAATTAATTTGAAATGGAGGAGTAATATACTTCAAGTACCGGCAACTAATTTCTTGTCGACTGGAATCAAATGCTAGAATTACATAATTTTATGGCTCCTCATAAAAAAGCACCCAATTTGATAGTACTATTGCCATACATGTATGTATATATAGTATTACGACAAAGACTATACGGTATATTTACATGTAAAATTTTTGTGCTTTGCATAGGAGAAAATAAAATATTTCAAAATTGTATTTTTATATAAAATCACGCATTAATTTGATACAAGTTTACTAAAACATATTATTGTCATCATTATAGCTTTGAAAGTAAAACATGAATAGATTTATGGCGTTCTTATTCTCATTTCCTATGAATATTAGATTGCTTGTTTTCTCCTATTGCAATGCAATCAATGGCATATTTGCTAGTAATACAGTAATAATGGAGCAAATTAGTGATCAGTCTCCCCGTGTGAATCCCTTGACGCCATCCCGGTGGATTGGGACCTCGAGGGCAGGGTCGTCAGCGAGCTCCAGCAGCAAGTCCAGCATGTCCACGGCAGCAAACTCCTCACCTTCTCGCCGCCGCCGATCGACGTGCTCGACCACCACGTGCTCCAGGAACCGATCAAACATCTTGCCCAGACGCTTAATCCTCCTGATCTTCGGGTCCAGCCAGCTGAGCCATGGGACCATGTCCCCGATGTTGAGCGCTCCACTGAGGAAGAATAACTCGTCCACCATCCACTTGAACTCCTCGGGCGTCGTCGCCGCCGACCCCGCCTCGTCGTCGTCGTCGACGACGTAATTCTTGCCCAGCACCATGCGCGAGATCGCGTTGAGGTTCGTCGTGAGGAGACGGTCCAGCAGCACCACCGCCGCCGACGTCCCATGGACATAGAGGTCGTGCAGCATGGCTCGCACCTCCTCGCCGCGAACGTGCTCCTGCGACCTGAGGCTCCGATTGCTGAAGATCTCCGTCTTCCACAGCCTGCGCGCCTGGCGCCAGTACGTGCCGTAGGGTGACCAGAGCAGGTCGGAGTAGCCGTAGCCGGTGTGCCTGCCCGACGCCATCCTCTGGCGGTCGATGAACGCCAGGTCATAGGTCTTGAGGATGGACCTCGCGGCGTCCACGGAGGAGCCGACGACGACGGGGAAGGAGCCGAACCGGAGCGACATGAGCGGGCCGTACCGCTTGGAGAGGTGGTGGACAGAACGGTGCGGGAGCGCGCCCATCTGGTGGAGGTTGCCGATCACGGGCCATGGCCGAGGGCCTGGTGGGAGGTTGTTGAGCTTGCGCTTGGGACGATTCCAGAGGCGGCCGAGGAGAATGGTTGCCAGAAAGAGTGCGGTGGCGAGCACGACGGCGGCGAAGGAGACCACCGGTGCTGGTGGTGGTAGCTCCATTGCTAGTTGCTACACGCACATAGAAGAGGAACCGCTTTATACTAGTTCCTCTCAACTCTGAGTTGAAGTGATTACTCTTTTTTTTCGGATGTGGGAAGCCGCAGGCTGCGTGGGAGAATTACGAATGGATGGATGCATAGGGTTCGTCACAGAGTCTGCCTTCACTATTAGTCTACAGTTCCACCCGTTACTGTAGTACCCACCCGTTACAGTACCATCCACGCCTGTTACTGTTGTACCACGTCACCATCATCTCGAAGGCCACCGGCGTCCAAAGCCTTCTGGCCGACACACGATCGATACAATATGTCGTGGTGCTTTGGTCCCAACCGCTGAGGTCGCTGCATGGCTCGCTGTTGCTGCTGCCATGGCTGGTGTTTGGAGGTTTTAATGAAATTTTCTTGTGGCGGTCTGCGAACTGAGGCCTGCGTCGCAGCTGTGGCAAGGTACACGATGCGGCTACAAGCGAGGCGCGCAGGACGTGCAAGGCGGTGACCATGGTGCGAGAGGTGCAGTGTCCAGCATCGACTGCCGGCCACTGCGACACACGCGTGCAAGAAAACGACCAGACAGGCGGCGAAGAGCATGGCATGCATGGGTGGCTCTCTTGCTTGTGCCCGGGAGATCCAGGCGAGTGGGCACGGCTCGCCGCTAGCCTCCCTGCCGTGGCCAGAGCGGGCGAGGAGCTAGCGCTAGCTGAGGGCTACTGCTGGAGACGGTTTCTTTGCCGAGTATTGGTGTCCACGCTCTCGATAAAGAGCTAGTTTGCCAAGTGATAGAGAGAAACCACTCAGCAAAGAACAGATACTTAGCAAAGGGATACTTTGCTGACTGTTACACTTATGAAAGTAACACACTTGGCAAACATATGGTTTGCTAAGTATCAAGGTCTCAACACAGAGAGACCTTTGGCAAACCTCACGATTTGCCGAGTATCTGACGGTGACACTCGGTGAACTGTAGCAGTCGTTAGCGGACCTTTGCCAAGTGTCATCTTTGGACACTCGGCAAACCTGGTCTTTACCGAGTGTCTAACTTTAACACTTGATAAAATATTTTTTCACTTTTGCACTCTAAATTTTTTGTACAGTCCTCATACAGCACGTGATAGTTCATGTTAAAATTTGGTACACTTCTCGGTCCTTTTGCTATTCTTTAATTTATTTTATTTAGTTGAAAATTTTAAAATAAGGCAAATTTGAACTGCAAGTGGATTGAATAATGAATTCAATTAATGAAAAAATGATATTCATGTTAGTGAGTCTAATGTGGAAAATCAAAAATTTTAAACTGACTTGTTCACGAAACATGACCATGAACTTGCGAGTGAATTATTTTTAAATTCTATGAGAAGCAAATAAATTTGAAAAATCATGAAACTTGTCAAGATGTCATGATATCATATGTGGAGGCCGAGATAAAAAAAATTGAGAAGGTTACACACAAGATGTCACGTACGATGCATCTCCGAAGAAGAATCTCCGAACAAGATTCATAGAGTTGAGAAGGATCCGGTAAGATATGAAAGCAGTTGTCATCACACCTTGTGATATATCGTAAGACATGTTATGTTTTTCATATATATGTGTTGTTTGTGATATATATGTGGTATTTATGATATATATGTGATGTTGATGATGTTTGTTATATATCTTCTGTTTTTTAGATGGAACATAAAAACAAATAAAAATGTTGTTTTTTCACTTTACCAAGTGTTGTACTCGGCAAAGGGTGCCTCTGCCGAGTGCCAAGACCAAGACACTAGTCAAAGTGACCATTTTTTACACCTGAGAACTGGGTTTTCCAAGTGTCCAACCTATGTTGGGTGTCATGGTCATGAAATTTGGCAAAGCCACGGTCACCATGTTACTAGTCCTCACGACGACTATTTTCTGTTGACTGTTGGACGACACTCGACAAATGCTTTGTCGATGATTGTTTTACCGAGTGGCCTTTGCTAAGTGTTACATTCAGCAAAGCCTTTGCCGGGTGTAATTGGGCCCAAAACGTCCGACATAGTAGTTCTAATACTGTTCATAAATCTTATATATTTCTCTTGTAGTTTCATAAACTACTGCAGAGATATGTAAAATTTATAAACAAATTTATTTTCACTTTTTCATATGAAGAAATGATCAAAACAAACATTATATATCTTGATGAGTTATGAAACTTTGTAGTTAAAAACTTTTCCATTTTATTTAATTTATTGCTTGAAAATGTGCTTTGAAAATTTATTTGCTGAGTGAAAAAACATTCGGCAAAGAAGCACTCGATAAAGAGGTTCTTTGCTGAGTTTTTTTGGTCAAGTGTTTTTTTTAAGTGTTTATTTTGACACTCGACAAACAACCTCTTGCAGAGTGCATGCAAACCATTTGACACTCAACGAAGAAAAAGATTCCGGTAGTGTATAGACGGGGTGACGCACTAAGGTTTTTTTTTTTAAAGTTCGTTGAGGTATAGACGGACGAGAAGTGACCACTCTTCCTCTTGTACGTATGCATGGCTCGAGATCTTGCAGATGCAAGTTCCCAAATCGGTTGGCGACGAAGGCCACTGTGGGCAATGTTGTCCTCTGGTTGCATCTGGCGCCTTGCCTGTCTCTAAATATTGTTATTCACTTTTGTTGAATTATATATATGAATATTTGTCCTGTTAGATCTATAAGTAGCCCAGCTCTGATTCACGTTATTTTAATAGGTTTTTGTAAAATGCCCAGCTCTAATTCACGTTATTTTTGCAGTAAAATGCCCAACACATGTGAGATCAGCTTTCCAGTATAGACTATAGAGTGGAGCAAGCCTACATTTGTGTCGATGGGATGATCGCCGGCCAGCAGCAGCTAGCATGGCATAGAATTTTTTAATTGACCATGTTTGCATGAACTTGAACATCTTGTGTGTAATGACTTGTTTTAAATTTGTGGTGTGTATGAACTTGATGAAGTGGAACGAATGATCGTTGTAATATATAATAAGCTTCTAATTTGTTACACTCTTAATATGTGCTTGTACAATCGATGCAAAGGAAGTGTAAAAGAAAAGAAAAGAAAATAAAAGAGAAATAAAAGAAAAAAAACTAGGTTGGTAGTGTTGCTGGTCTGGAGCCTCCTTTAGTCCTGGTTGGCAGTTTAAACTGGGACTAAAGGACTATTTTTAATCTTGATTGCCAAAACCAGTACTAAAGGGGGACCTTAGTCCTAGATTGGTAATCCCGGTTGGGAAACCGGGAATAATAGGGGTTTCCCGGCTGGGATTAATGCCCAGTTCTCTACTAGTGTGATGAGGCCCATATGAAACACAACAGAGGTATACACACAAGGTATACACACAAGTCCCCTGCTTGGCACGCCAACCTGAGTGAACACCTTCCATGATAGCATCGCTAACGCATTATTTGCTCTGTTTTTTGTGAGTGAAACTATTACGTTATTTTCTAAAATAAAAGGTGTACGGGATCATGTCTCCAAAATATATTTTTTGAACAAGTATCATGTCACAATTATACTCTCTGAAATACATTTGTTCCTTGTAATTTTTTAGGTCTGCATGTGGATCATCTATATCAAATATGTCAACGCATAATGATTTGGTATCTCATGTGGATTATCCATATCAATTATGTCAACGCATACTGCATGATTTGTAAGTGGAGTATACACACAAGTCCCCTACTTGGCATGCCAACTTGAGTGAACACCTTTCATGACAGTATTGCTGATGCGTAATTTGCTATCTCTTTTGTGAGTGGAACTAACGCGTTATTTGCTACGCGAGAGTGATTAAAAATCAAAGGCTAGTACGGGATCATGTCTCCAAAATATATTTTTTGAACAAGTATCATGTCTCCAAATATTAAATTATATATACTCTTTGAAATACATTTGCTCCTTGTAATTTGTTTAGGTCTGCATGTGGGTCATCCATATCAAATATGTTAACGCATAATGATTTGGTAAGTCATGTGGATCATCTATATCAATTATGTCAACGCATAATGATTGGTAAGTGGGTTTTGAGTGCCAGCCTGACAGCCTGCCGGGTCTACACAGAACACGCAATCTTTTCGGTTATATGCTTCTTCACAAGAAAAAGACGCTAAGCCGCCGCCGCCGCTTCTCCCACAGTCCACCACCGCTTGTCCACTTTCCTTCTCCTCCGACATCATGTCCATGACGGCTGATGGGAGTGGAGATTCATTGTTTTTAATAATTAAGTTTTTCTATTACACCGAGTCTTTAGGGTTGTTTCGCCATACCAAATGTTTTGGTAATGGTGATTTAACCTCTTTTTCTCTCCGGCAACAGTGAAGGGGAAGGTTGGCCATCTTCTCCATGACGGCTTCATTGAAGATAAAGGCGACAACTTCGGTATCAACATCTTCATCGACATGTGTGCCTAGCATTTCCTAAGTGTATCCAGACTCGTGTGTGTACTGTGTATGTTGACTGACAGGTGGGACTAGCCCTAAACGGCCCGACTACGGCATTACACATGGCCCCACATGATAGAGCGAGAAAGAGAGACAGAATGGATGGGGCGGTGGCCATAATGACGCCGTCATTTACGCCACATGGTAGATAGAGAGTGGAAGAAAGGGATACGTTGACGGCGACGCTGATGTGTCCGTCCCCGATGCTGGAACAAAGGAGGAGGTGCCCGAGTTCACCGGCGGCTCTGAGGCTCGAGAAAAGAGAGATTGCGGACGAGAACCAGAGGGGCAACCCACAGCCTGTGGTGGGTTTACGAGATCTATTATTCACAAAATCCCTACCAATTTTCACATTTCACAATGTATTGTTGAGAATGGTATGCTATAATTTTGAGAGTTACAAGGTTCAGAGGGAGATTCCTCCTGAAAATATAAGTTGTTCAATACATAATATTATACTCTTTTCCTCTATGAGTTTTTCGACACACGGTTTTCTCCTAGAAGGTTTTTGATGAGATAATATCAATACAAATTTATATGTCATATTTTTTATTTTTCTTACTGGGGTTATTGAATGGGGTATCTAAGACATAACATATGTCATTTCTTCTGTTTTCCTCTATAGGGGTTTTTTTTAGAAGTTATCAATGACATATAATTACAATTATGATCCTTAGATCATATTTATTGTCCTCTAAGCTTGGTCGTGGGTTTTCATTCCAAGGTTTTTCTCATATGAGTTTACAATAAGACAATAATCGACATATGTCATATCATTTCTTCTTATTCTTTTCACTGGGTTTTAAGGAGCTTAATGTCGAATCCACATATTTGTCCTCATTTGTTTCTGGCTTTTGGAGAAATTGTCCAATCCATTGATCTAAGTGATGGATGACGCTACTGATCCGGGGGGAGGGTATGAATCACTTTATTAATGATCAACCGCTCTCTTTAGAAGGCACCCATTGGAAAGTGTCTCTTCACATGTATACACATGTACAACCATGCATCAACGAAGAACAACAGTTTACGCTCTCATTTATCTGTTGAATCTCTCGTTTTACATCAAAACGCTATACGCTAAACATAATTTATATGTCGTTATTTTGCGGTGCTGGCGCGCTGCCCGTCGTTGCCGCTGCTGACTTCTCTCGGTCTGACCAGCATATGACCTCAACTTTGGTGTTATCTGGCAGGGACGGTCAGCGTGGATGTAGAACTCGACGATCTCTCGTGTCAACATCGCCTTCTTCCCTGCCGGCGGCTACCAACTCCAACTTGCGTGCTGGGGGATTATCACGTACGCACGTGGGGAGTATTTTTTAGATTGGTTGAGACGTTCTACGGGTAGGGAATAAAACCAACAGTGCCAAGTCGCCCTACCTGCCGCTACCGCGGGGTTCATGCTAGTTATTATTATATGGAGCTCGTATCTCGGGCGCAACTACTGAAATCCCGTGTTTTATTATAAATAACGTTTGTCACATGCTTGAAAGGACTACATACACAGCCACTCGTGGAGCCTCGAGCACTTCACTTTCCATTTTTCTCAATCCTAGCACCTGACCTTAACCTTACTGCCGCCCCGTCCCGATCCATCCATGCCAGCCCCTACCGTGGTCTTACTGCCCGTGTGGGGCGCCGGCCACCTCATGCCCATGCTCGAGGCCGGCAAGCGGCTGCTCACCCGCGGCGGCGGCCGCGCGCTCTCGCTCACCGTGCTTGTCATCCCACCGCCCACGGAGCAGGGCGCCGCCGAGGTCGACGGCCACATACGCAGGGAGGAGACCTCCGGCCTCGACATCCGCTTCGTCCGCCTCCCCGCCGTCGAGCCCCCCAAGAACTTCCGCGGCATTGAGGAGTTCATCTCCAGGATGGTCCAGCTGCACGCGCCCAATGTCAGGGTCGCCATCTCCAGCCTGCAGGCCTCCCGGCCGGTGGCCGCGCTCGTCATCGACTTCTTCTGCACCACGCTGCTCGACGTGTCCCGCGAGCTCGCCGTGCCCGCGTACGTCTACTTCACCCCCAACGCCGGGATGCTCGCGCTCCTTCTGCGCCTCCCGTCGCTCCACGAGGAGGTGACGGTCCAGTTCGAGGAGATGGAGGGCGCGGTGGATGTGCCTGGGCTTCCGCCAGTGCCGCCGTCGTCCCTCCCCGGTCCACTGATGGACAAGAACCAACCCAACTACACGTGGTTCGTGTACCACGGCAGGCGCTTCGCCGAGGCCGACGGCATCATCGTCAACACGGCTGCCGAGCTCGAGCAGAGCGTGCTTGCTGCCATCGCCGACGGCGGGCGCGGTGTCCGTGCCCCGACGGTGTACCCAATTGGCCCGGTCATCTCCTCCACCCCGCCCGCCGCCGAGCACGAGTGCGTGCGGTGGCTCGACACGCAGCCCCCGGCCTCCGTGGTGCTCCTCTGCTTCGGGAGCGTAGGGTCTTTCTCCGCGCCACAGGCGCATGAGGTCGCGCGCGGCCTGGAGCGCAGCGGCCACCGCTTCCTCTGGGTGCTGCGCGGCCAACCAGCACCCGGCGAGTGGCACCCGTCCGAGCCCAACCTCGCGGAGCTGCTCCCCGAGGGCTTCCTCGAGAGGACCAAGGGCAGGGGCCTGGTGTGGCCGGCCAAGGCGCCGCAGAAAGAGATACTGGCCCACGCCGCCGTGGGCGGTTTCGTGACGCACGCCGGCTGGAACTCGATCCTCGAGAGCCTCTGGTTTGGCGTGCCAATGGCGCCGTGGCCGCTGTACGCCGAGCAGCACCTGAACGCGTTCGCGCTGGTGACCTACATGGGCGTCGCCGTGGCGATGAAGGTGGACAGGAAGAGGAACAATTTCGTGGAGGCCGCGGAGCTGGAGCGAGCGGTGAAGGAGCTCATGGGCGGTGGCGAGGAGGGGAGGAAGGCGAGGGAGAAGGCCATGCAGATGAGGGCCGCCTGCAGGAACGCCGTGGAGGAGGGTGGCTCATCGTACACTGCGCTGCGGAGGCTATCAGAAGAGATGTGCAAAGTCATCGACACGAACAACCGGTAAATCACAACCACAGTGCATGGTCAAGTGTTATTTGAGAGGCAACTCTACATATATATGTTAATTGTCAAGTGTTCTTTGATGCTTTGCTTGGACAGTAGTGGCTTGGTCCTGTGTTGTGTCAGTCATCACCCGTATTTCTGTTGTTACCATTTTTTTTTTCAAATAAAAGATGTAATGATCATACATCCTCGTCGTACATACTCCATTGTGCCTTTTTGTAATTTTTATTTTTGTAATTTTTATTTAGACATTTCCTTTATCGAATTGAATTGAATTGAGCCAAAAGAACTATTCGAGTGACCCTTGCGTTGCAATGGGAACAATAATTGCATTCAAACTTTTCTTCATGAACAACTTTAGAAAAAACAAAAATCATGCAAATATCATACTTATCATACCATTTCACTTAAACAGGCTCCATTTCATATCCAGCGGCGGATCTAAAGGGGGGATGGAGGGGCCAGAGCCCCCTACCCCCCAGCCCCTCTAACATTTTTTCTCTATGAAAGCAAAGCTCAAGTCTATCTCAAGGTAAAAGAAAGGTCTATTCAGCGGTTTGGGCCATGTAATGACCCTTTTTCCTCCATGAAACACCCATCAGGTTTGGTCTTTACTTCAGCAAACAAAGCCCAATCAAGTTCAGCCCCTCCTACAATTTCTTCCTAGATCCGCCATTGTTGGCATCTGAACGGTTAACATCCCTAAACCATATTACTTGTTACCCCGACAGATAAAACATCCAAACAATGCATACATGTCTCAATAATTATTTTAAAAAGCAAAGATATATTGTGATACAACCAACTTTATTTAAAAAGGGATTATATATATATACCATTTAAAAATTAATACATCGCCACGAAGTATATGTATATACTTTTCTGGCATGAATGTTCTGAACACATGATGCACATACGCATGCACGCCGCATATATTGCTATCCAAACCCGGTAGCACGAAACTGACAAACCACACCATTCGGTTAGCTAGCTAACGGAAATAGGAAATCGGTACCCGACTTACCCCGTTACCTGTGGAACGAGCCGGCGTATACTCTTCTATATATATATATATATATATATATATATAATATATGAAAAAAACGTGTCCTATATATATATATTCGATATGAAGCCTCGGCCTTCCAATAATTTAAGAAAGCCCCCACCAGACCAGCTGGTCTGATTCCAACATCTGCCCGTTGGCTCACCCACGCTCTGGCCCGCCCACCGACCCACTAGGCCCATCTTCTCAGGCCAGAATATATCCGCCCCCAAACCCTAATCTTCTCCCACCCACCCCTCCCCAGGAGCCGCTATCGCCAGCCCCCAGCCCGACGCCGGCCTGCCTATTCCCCATCCCCGGCCGACGGCCGCCACCCGCCACCCCTGCTCCTCCCGGCAGCGCGCGCGGCGGCGCTTGGAGGCCGCGCGCCCTGCGGTGTGCGGGCTTTCTCCCTCCACGGCGGCTCCTCCCGGCTGCACGGCGTCATGCGGCGGCGCCACCTCGATCCATGGCGGCGACCCTCGCCACCGAATCCCGCTCCTCGATCCGCGACTGGCGAGGGCGCGGGCCGCCCCTCCTCGGTCCGCGGCGACGAAGGCCGCCCCTTCCGTTCCTCGCGGCTCGGCCGCACCTCCCCGATGCGTGCGCACGTGCGTGGCGCTGGCGCGCAAGGGAACGCCGCCTTCCGATCCGCAGGCACGACGTTCTCCGACCGGCGTCGCAGCGACGGCGCACTCGGCTGCAAGACCTCACGCAGGGAGCACGGCTCCGACAATGCCGTGGCCACGCTCCTGCCCAACCACGGCGCGCGGCCTCCCCTCCCCAACCACGTCGGCGCGCGACCTCCCCACCCCAACCACGAGCGGCGTCCTCAGATCTGGCGACGGCCGGCGTGCGGGGGAGCTGCTGCGACCTCTGCTGCATGAACGGCGTTCGTGGCGAGGCGCGTGCACCAAGGTGACGGCCAGGGCTGACTCGGCGGCCCGCAGTGGCTGGCGTGCGGCGGGTCGGCATTAGCACCGCGGCGGCAGCAGCAGCACGGCGACCCGGCCCCCTCCTCTCCCCTGTTCTGCAGTGGCTCAGGCACGCAGGGGAGCATGATCGTGGCTCCCCTGTGCCGGCGACGGCGGCAGCCCTCTTCTGGCAGATCGGGGCGAGGCTCCCTTCGTCAGCAACATCGACACCCCTCCTCCATTGAGCAGCTATGGGACGTGGTTCATATGCATAATTATGTGTTTTCGTATGCAGTGACTTCAAGTTTGCGTTCTATGCTTTTTCCTCAGCTTATACATGTTTGTATGCATGGTTCTATGAATTTTTAGTAGTTGATTTGGTGTGTTTTGGTGCTTTGTATGCATGGTAAAATCAAGAGTAAAAAATATCGAGGGTGATTTCTATGCAGGGTGGGTTTCTATTTGTATGCATGGTGAAACTGTTTTATATACATATTTATACTCAGTGTGAAACTGAGACGAAAATGGTTGAATGCATGTTTATATGCATGACGAAACTAAGAAAAAAATATTAGGGGATAACTTTCTATGCAGGGTGGGTTCATATTCGCATTCTTGGTGAAGCTGTTTTGGATGCTTGTTTATATGCATGGTGAAATGGAGATTAAAAATGTTTATATGAATAGTGAAACTTGTTTTGTATGCATGTTTATGTGCATGGTGACCCTGAGATCGAAAATGGTTGAAACTGAGATTTTGGGGGGGGGGGGTTGATTTCTATGCAGGGTGGGTTCATGGTCGTATGCATGACGAAACTGTTTGGATGCTTGTTTCTATGTAGGGTGGGTTCATGTTCGTATGCATTGTAAGGTTGTTTTTGGAAGCTTGTTTATATGCATGGTGAAACTGAGATTTTCTTAGGTTATTATGCTTTTTTGATTTGATTCAATTGCTTAGATGTGATTTGCATGCATAGGTAGTTCAATTTTCTCACTGTTGTATGCATAGCTTAATTTTTATGCATAGCGAGTCCTAACTTTTGGTAATGGGGGAATTGTATTTTCGGTTACACATGCATTTCAGTGCTTCTGTGATGTATTTTTCTGATTTTAGCACATGTTTAGATGCACAGTGAAACTATAATTATGCGTAGTTGCAATCTGATGTGCAATTGATTCTGTATTACATTTGTTGGTGCACATTTTATACATTGTTGGAACACAATATTTATGCATTGCCTGTGTGCATAAGTTGCTATGCATGGCTAAATTGTTACTTGATATGTATTCTATACATTGTTACAACAACTTTGCATATATTGTTTAGAGACCAATGCGTTGCCATACAATTTTATACATGTTAAGAGTACTCTTGTTTAATTAAAATTCTAGGGGGTGGCTGCTTGTTTTGATTTTTGTTTTGTTGATTTTATATTCTTATTTAATATGCATATGTGCATAGGTTTCTATAAATAATTCTATATGCATGGTATGAGCAGTTACCTATGCATTATACACTTTTATACATTATCGGAGCATAGAAGTTAGATGGTGACCGAAAGGATGGCACTTAATGAGTTTGTATGCATATATGTTTTGGTTGTAGGTTCGTCTTTGAAGAAATGAAAGTGAGTGTTCGAATGACGGCAACCGAAATATGATGGCTACTGCGTCCGGGTAGCTGATCAAGCTATGTCTGCAAGCATAGGTTTAGATGCATGGTGAAAACTGTGATATAACACCCCAAAATTTACATTTTGGGTTGTTATTAGAAAGCGCTAAATAAAATATGTTTTTCTATATTCTTTTTTAGAAAATAATTGAATGGGTTTGTGCTTGGTGCTTTGCTTGGTTTTGCTGGTGTGAAAAAAGAGATTTTCTTTCTCTCTATAGTGTTGGCCACCACTCTAGCTAGACATTATCTCCTACCAAGCTCCAGTCATCCCTGACTCCCTAGCCTATCCTGACACGACCTAGCTTGTTCTGGCCTCTCCTAGCCTTAACTGGCAAGCCCTAGCTGGCCATGGCCATCCTGGCTAGGCTAGCAGTAGCCACAGCCGGCCGTCAGTGGCCAAACTTGGCCATCAGCAACATAGTAAGGCCAGCAGCAGTCCGATCTAGCAATCCTTTGCCATCCTCAAGGCATCCTAGCTTGCTTTGGCCAGCTCCTACCTAGTTTGGGCCACTCCTGGCCTCACCTAGCTTCATCTGGCCAACTTTGGCCAGCAACAGCCACCTGTGGCCACTCTCAGCCGGCCACGGCCAACTTCGGCCGATCATAGCTAGCAATAGCTTGGCCACAGTGGCCACAAGCCAGCCATAGCCTTCCCCGGCCACCTTGAGCCCTCTCTGGCCATTCCTGGCCAAGCCTGGTCACTTTTAGCCGGCCATGGCCAACTCTGGCCGGCCACAGTGAGCCCCAGCCGGCCATCAGTGGCCAAACCTGGCCACCAGCAGCAGCCGGCCCAATGGGCCAAGCCCAGCGGTTTCAACCCAACCGGTTCCCCGTCGGCTATAAATAGGGCCAGCCTCGTGCGCCGCAGCCCCTTGGCAAACCCTAGCCGCGCGCAGCCGACCACAGCTAGCCTTCGGCGGCCACAGTCGGCCGCTGCCGGCCGACCAAGTCCCGGGCGAGGGCCGTGGTCCTCCTTCTCTCGCGCGCCGCCGCTGGCCGTCGCCGGCTGTACCTGGCCGCAGCTGGCCGCTGTAGCCGGCCGTAGCAGGCCGCAGCAGGCCGCCGCCGCCAGCCAGCAGGCCAGGGCTGAGGTCCCTTCCCCCGGCGCGAGCTGCAGCCTGGCTGCCATGGCCATGGCATGGAGAGGAAGATGGACAGAGGTAGAAGACGAGGTATTTACGACTTTGCCAACAAGCGATTTATTTACAGTTTTGTCATTGATCGTATAATCTCCGCTGTTTCACCATTTTAACTCCGATTCGAGCGATTCCAGTTGCGTTAGTTTCGTGTCGTCGTGATCTACGCAGTAGTGCTACTGGTTTTCATGTCATTTAGTTGTGAATTTATTTATTAATTTAAATATTAATTGGATTAATAATTATTTAATAGTTTTATAAATAAAAGTAAACTAGGGTTTCTATTTTTGATCTCTTTGTGCTACGAACGTGTCAACCTTAAGTTTTGTGTGAAATATGATCTTCATGATGTCATATGTCTGTGCATTTAATCTTGTTCACTTGTGTAATAATTAGTTGATGCTCAACTAAATAAAAGCAACCTAGGGCTATGCTTTCGTTGTCCTTGAGTTGCGATCATGTCAACGTATGTTGCTTGTTATCAATAATGTTTGTCACATCAAGTGTTATATAAGTAATCTTGTTTATTAATTAATGTGTGCTCTCTTATATAAAAGTAATTTAGGTTTGTATCTTGAGTTTTCATACATGCCTGTCAATATGACTAGTACTAACTTAAATGCTTCTTTTTTAACTATGACTTGTTTAGAGTTACCTTAGAAACATGTCATGCTTCGTTAAGTGTTCTCACATGTTATATCATATTAACCTAGTTAATAACGACTCAATGTCCTTTATAATTTATAAAAGTAACTTAGTTTATATTCACATCGTTCTTTTATGCTAATGTGTCTAATTTCAGCATTAATGCCTTTTCGTTAATGGCATGCTTAGTTCAACCTTGAATCATAAATGCTCTATGTTTAATATTAACATGTCTTGTCATTTATGTCCTGCTTAAATTAATCTTTAAGCATATGATGTTTTCTTTAATGTACTCGCATGTTCTAAGCTTTATAAATTATGAATGTTTAATTGGCTTAGATAATATAATTGCTTATTAATAGAGTATGACTAAGGTTTAACCCTGCTTTACGTTTCAACATCATCCAACTAATTTGACTTTATGTCTTTCTTATATGTTCCGCATCTTTCTTTAGTAAATGTATCAATCTTAAAGTTTGTCTCTGTGCTTGTTGCAAGTACCTCGATAGCCGTGTTTTCTTTAACGATAGATCCGTCGTTCGTTGTTCTTGCGCTCTTGCGACCGTAGCACCGAGTTTGGCCAACCGTTCTGTTTTTAGATTTTCCTTTTGATTGGTGTATTGTTCTTAGTCTTGTCTTTTTTGTGTGTTTGTTTGTGTTGTTTGGTTGCTGCGACTAGACGAAGAGCGGTTTGTTAACGCTGAGGACCGACAAGTGCAGCTGAAGCTGGAGGTCAGAATAGCAGCTAGACTTTGGATTTAAGGCAAGTGCAGGCACCTTTGATCATATTGCGCCTGTTCACTTTTAATTAATACATTGCATGTGTCTTAAATCGGTAAACCATAGGGATTACTAGCCACCCTATCCATATATCACCTATGGGGGTTTTTAGTTGATAGGTCAGTAGGTTGCTAGTGTTCTATCTCACCTTTCACCTGCCTAATGAAGATAAAACTTGCTTCTTAAAATATGTTGGAGCCATGGGCTCTTGGCTTCGTCCGTTTTAGAAGTTGATGCTATTCCGCATCGTTGGTTGGCGGTGAAAGACGGAGGAAACGGATGCTAGTGGGACTTGTGTTGACGAGGGTATCCGTATCTCCTCCCCCTTAAGGTCCTGTTCGTGGAGTGGAAACCTGGGACTTCCGTACATCTCTAGGCTAATGGGCACCGGCTTGGTCGATTAGCAGGACCATCATGGGCAGGTCGGACAGCTTACCGACGGGTGGCTATAGCTATGGTCGCTGGGATTTGTTTACAAGTTGTAGTATGGGAGGGGCTAGGGATCCATGATGGGGGCGGCCTCACGGTGAAGTCGCCCATACGCTTGGACTCAAGGCTAGCGAGTTGTCACTGTCTATGACCATGTGAAAAGCCTCATTGTGACCTCTGCCGGCCTATCTCGGTAATAGGCTAAGAGGCTGATCCCCTCGGGAAAAAAGAGTATCACAATCTGGAGTGAAAGTGTACACCTCTGCGCAGAGTTAAAATTGATATATCATCCGTGCTCACAGTCATGAGCGGCCTAGATCCTCGCATGATTAGCCAAATGGTTTAAACTATGAAATCGTGGTGATGTTGTTGAGGTTGCTACCTTGGGTTTTATCGGGATGGCTATCCTGTGTTCCCTTGAGATGGCTATCTCATGTTTAATGTGTTAATGATATATGCTTATACCTGTGATGATAAATGATTCACTAAATACCACTTGAACCTTAATAAAGGGTTAGGTGTTTTAACCAAGATGATTAGAGAATATGTTGTAACTTGTTAAATGTTAATTGCTACATTTAAAATGCTACCACAGTTTACCTTTCAGCCTTACCTTTGTATAAGTCATGCATGTCATTACTTTCCACCTGTACTTGCTGAGTTTCGACATGAAACTCACCCTTGCTATAGTTTGTTGTAAAGTGTTTCTCAAAGGAAGGATAAAGAAATTGGGTATTGGAAGTGTTTGGCATACGGAGCCCCCAGTCAATAGTCCCTGAGGAGAATGAAGACTGAAGAGCAGTCTTAGCCAACGTTCCGCGTTACTCTAACAAGTGTAAGTGTTAAATATATATGTTTTCGTTATAATATCCATTGTTTTCTGATATTTATCTATTTTCTGTTGTATGTGTGGACTTCCTGGGCACACATATGACTCCTCTGGTCTTCTTTGGAAACCAGGGTGTGACATGTGATTATGCTACATTAGTTAGGAACACTTATATGCATTGTCAGAACTTATATGCATATTTTATTGGAACGATTATCTGTAAGCTTCTATAGAAATTTTATACATTATCGGTACATAATTCTATACATAGTTGTAGTTGTTATGTGTACTCTTATACACTGTTGTAAGACAAGTATAGTTCAAGCACAATTTATTCAATGTTGGCACCCATTTGTATGCATTGTGTTGTTGTGTTTCTAGATATTTCTGTACGTTGTCTCCATCGGAATTGAATTCAAAATTTAAATTCCAAACAAGTCTGAATACGTTGTTGGAGCCCACTTCTATACGTTGTTGAAGAATGTGTAATATCGGTGCAAAATACTTTATATGCACATCTTTGCCAGTATTATATGCATACTATCGTCCAACATTAGCAATGATTCAAATTTAAAATTTTGGAGAAGACGATATCATAAATTTGAAACCTATACACATCTTGACTAGTATTATATGCATCCTTGACTAGTATTATATGCATCCAATTAGCCATCCAAAAAGCTTTATACGCATCTTGACCAGTGAGTGTATGCACTCAACCGGTCAGCATATGTCATTATTCAAATTTTAAATTTATAAATTTAAAAAAATTCAAAATATTCACGATGGATCTTGAATCATGCGTAAAAATGTCAGGAGTTCAATGGTGAAAACCATTTTTGAATCGGATATTTCATTGAGGAATTATCGCGAAAAAACGGAAGAAATTCGAGTAGATGCACAATGTCAACATGTGTCAGCCTATGTCAGCTTGCGTCAGACCTGCCAGGTGGAACAGCCGGCTCATGAAAGATTTATATGCACGCAGGACTGATTTAAATGCACTCAAATTATTAGTTTATATGCATCCTCGCCATAAAAAGTCTGTACGCATTCAGACCTGGATTTATATACGTCCAGTCTACTGGGTCTAGAGGGGTCCCCCACCTGCGCATGTCAGCACCTACATGTGATTGACTGACTGGTTGGTCTGGTGACTAGGTGGCTAGTTGGCTGGGGCTTCCAATAACCAATAGGAGCCCTAGGCTCCCAATAGTACCGCCCTATATATATATCGAAAATATCTAAATACAACTGGTGATAGATGTCTACTCCCTCCGTTCCAAAATAAATATCATTCTTTCTTTTTGAGAAATCAATGTTTTTAAACTACTGGTAATTATATATTAAAATATATAAATATTTATGCTAAGTAATTAGTATCGTCGAAAAGATCTTTAAATCTAGTTTTTAATAAATTTATTTAGAAATATAAATATTACACGTATTTTATACAAATCTAATCAAAATTGAGAAAATTTAACTGGTACGTTTCCTATAACGTCATCCTTTTTAGGACGAAGGAAGATATAAATAATACTCCTTATGATTTTATCTACAAAACAAGACATGCCATATTTTATTTGAAGAAAAAAAAATGACCCAAAACCCTACCGTGTTGTCACACACATGCTTTTTTTTACATCTGATCGAATGCTTTTGGTGTTAAATAAATTGAGACCCACGAGTAAATTGGGTTGGGTTGACCCAAAACCCCCCAAAAAAAACATTAGCTGGGTTGAGTGGGTTATGTTTTAGGTGTGACGTGAAGGCTACTGTGGCTTTCGTACGTGGGATTTTAAAGCGTGAGAACGGCTAATTAAAGATTATAGTGAAGAAATATGATTCGAAAACAAAAGACACCTAGATTTGCACGTGCGTGGGATTTAGTTTAAAGTGCTAAATGTGACGTGAAGGCAAATGGTTTAACTCTGCATGCAAGCAGCTTTTCTCAGCCGTGATTATGAACGAGGGTTACGAGATGGAGCTCCATGAGACGCTGGTCCCCCACCTGCATGCCTCTACACTGTTGGGTTGCTGCTTCTCTCTTTATCTCTCCTCCCGTGACTCAAAATAGACGAGTGTTGGGTTGCTGCTTCTCCTCTTCCATGTTCCTTCTCTTCGCAAGTATTGGCAAGCTGAGCAGGAAGGCAGCCCGTGATGGAGGTGCGAAGCGTAGTAGCAGCCCGGGAGCGGCGTCAGCGGACGACGGAGAGAGTGGCAGCAGTCTGAGAGTACGGTGGTCCGTGGAGTGCCCATCTGCGACCGAGAGCGGCAACAGCCGAGGTTTGGCCATCCCCGGCGAGTTGCGCGCACGGCCGAACGCGGTGGCCCTGGCGTGCTCATCCCCGACGACACAAGCACCGCGGCTGCTTTCCCCGGCGAGCGCGGTCACGGTGGCGTGCGGCGGCTGCTGTTCTAGCAAGCGTGGTTGCGATGGCGTGCAGCAGCAGCTGTCCCAGCAAGCACGTCGCGGTGGCACGGACTTGCCAGTCCCCGACAAGCACGAGCATGGCGTTGGTCGTCCCCGGTGAGCGTGGTCGATTCGAGGTGGCGCGTGATGCCGTAGTGCATAGGTCGAGCCTGGCCAAAGCGGTAGCCGCCAGTGCTGCAGTAGGCCGGTGCTGCAATCCATGGCCGAGCGGCATGCAAATGCACTCCAATTCATTTAGGAGCACCAACTGGGCCCCATGCAGCAGTGCCTATTGGAATCATGTGGAGCACCGGTCAGTTTGAATCCTGCGTGAGTAGTCCATCGTATAAGAAAACAAGATGGCTGGTCCCCGTGTGTAGGAACGGAACCTGCAAAAACTTCAGGTCACTGCCATGGTACTACTATGCCAGTTTGAGAAATTAAACACAACCGCTTGATTCAGTTTTGAGGACACGTGTTCACAATCCAGTACCGATGGCAGCTACCACCACCCTCACCGTGGGCAGCTATATATATATATATATATAGGACCCTACTATTTATAGCCCTAGACTTTCAATAACTATTGGAAGCCTCGACTAATTAGTCATTCACCCACCCAGCCCAACCAGTCAGGCAATCATATGTAGGCACTGACGTACGCATGTGGGGGACCCCTCCAAACCATTAGACCGTCCACATATAAATCCATATCAGAATACGTACAGACTTTTTTATCGTGACTATGTATATAAACCAGTAGTTTGAATGCATTTAAACTAGTTTTGCGATGCATATAAACCTTTGCGCGAGCTGTCTATTCCACCTGACAAGGACTGACACAGGTTGACACTTGTTGACATGCACGCATGCACTCGAATTTCTTTCATTTTTTCGCGATAATTTCTCAACGAAACATCCGATTTGAAAACGGTTTTCACCATTGAACTTCTGACATTTTTGCGCACGATTCAAGATCCAATATGAATAAAGTTTTTGAATTTTTTTAAAATTTATAAATTTAAAATTTGAATCATGACATGTGACAATTTGGTGTATATAGTCACTGGTCAAACATACGTATAAGGCTTTTTGGATGGCTGATTAGATGCATATGCTCACTAGTCAAGATGTGTATAGATTTTAAATGTATGATATGTCTTCTTCAAAATTTTAAATTTAAATCTTTGCTCATGTTGGGTGATAGTATGCATATAATACTGGTCAAGATGTGCATAAAAGTATTTGACGATAATATTGCATATTCTTTAGCAACGTATAGAAGTGTGCTACAACAATATATACAAATTTGTTTAGAATTTAAATTTTGAATTCAATTCAGATGGAGATAACGTACACAAATATCTAGAAACACTGCGGCATAATGCATACATGTGTGCTAACATTGAATAAAATATGCTTTAACTATAATTGTCTTACACCAATGTATAAGAGTACACGCAACTACTCCGACTGTGTATAGAATTATATACCGACAATGTGTAAATTAAATTTCTATAGAAACGTACAAATAATCATTCCAACAAAATATGCATATAAGTTCTGACAATGCATACAAGTGTTCGTGACAATGTATATAAACTTCTTTTGAATTTGAAATTTGAAAAAATCCTATGCAACTAAGCATAATTACCATTTTCATCATGCATCTAAACCTATACTTGCAGTCATAGTCTGCCCCGACACATTAGCCATCCTTCCGGTCGCCGTGTCCACCGTCGATGCTGCGAGACGCCGCGCCATAGCCACCATCCATGCATACGAACCATTAAATTATTAGATTTCAATCTCAATTTAAATATGCATATAAAACAGTATAACAATGCATACAAAAAGGTGCTATTCATACAATGCATAAAAAAGGTTTTAGGTCCATACAAACAATGCATTGTCACCATGCATACAAACCATGATACGAACCATGCAAGACAACCCTAGAAATATACATATAGACATGAGCACCATGCGTGTATACAAGAAGCTCACCAAAACATCAGCCGCTAGATCATTGAACTATGAAGTATTGCATAAAAATAAGTTGCACAGATACGTAATAATTCTAAAAACAAATGAAGCAAATATACATCTAGATTGTGCATACATGAGACATGGTGCATATGAACTAGTACACACGAAGCATAAAAATTTTGCAGCCTATCAAAATAGAAAAAATACACTTTTCTACACAATCCAAGCAATACTTGTGTTCCTGCAACACAAACTGATATGCATACAATTTAACCGTGCGCACAAACCGCAGCCAATCATGCATATAAACTACGATGTAAACCACAATGCATATAAACCACTATCAAACATGCATACAGTCTCACCTTGCATACAAACCACTGTAAATCGTGCATACGAACCCCGATGCATATAAACCACGATGCAGGGGCGATGAGCATAGCGGTGGAGGGGCAGCCGCGTCACCGCTGCCCGGATAGGGCCCTAGATGCGCCGCCACAGGTCGAGGGCGCAGGGGCGAGCACCATCTCCATCGTGCGTGGAGCGAAAATGCATAAAAACCGTGCTTCCTGCAGGGAAAAAGATGCATACAAACCTCATTATGCCAACCTCATTATGCATACAAACCACGCTTCTGCAGGGAAAAAGGATGCATAGAAACCTTATTCTGCAAGGGGCCAGGCCAAACTCATTATGCATAGAATACATATCAAGTTACACACAATGTACAAAATTGTATACACACAATGTATAAAGTGTTTCTATGCAAGACGACAAACAATTATAGAGCAACAATTATGCATAAACATTCATGTCATACAATGTCAAGAAGCATAAAAAACTTCTCAAACAGTGTATATAAATCTGCATCGATAATGTATAGAAATCTATTCTAGCAATGTATAAATATCTGTTCTAACAATGTATATAAATCTGCATCAATAACGTATAGAAATTTATTGAAGCAATGTATAGAAATCTGTTCTAGCAATCTATAGAACCCAAACCTTGCTTCCCGCTTGATAGGATTATAATAATAGACAAACAATGCATATAGCCAAATAAACCACCCTCGAACTTCACATAAAGCTAATTATCCTCGACCAAGAGAACAGATCAATCTGTGCAATGAACATAGATAACCATGTTCGCAACGCATAAAAACTATTAGTTTTTCCTTGGAATTTGAATCCAACTTCACAAAAAACTCTGCATACCAAGACGGATAAAAATTCGAATCAGATGCATACAAACCTTGCTTCGCGGTCTCCTCTTCTTCGTCCCTGGCGTCTGCTTCTCGCCGCTGGTCACCACCGCGGCCGCCAGGAGCGCCACATCGCCGTCGTTGCCTGTAGAGGAGGGGACCTGCCGCCATACCCACTGGATAAGGGAGGGGTCGGAGTCGCGCCCTGATCTGCCGGAGGAAGGGGCGCTCGTGGCCCGATCTGCCGAAGGAGGTACTCTCGTGTGGCGTGTCCACCCAGTCGCTCCCCTTGGCACACGCGGAGCACAACAGAGCCGCGCCGGAGGAAGAGGCGTTCATCGGGCTCGATCTGCTGCTGCTGCCGCTCGACGGAGGGGCTTCCGGCCACTCTACTCTGCCTCTATTGTGCGGCATCCAGGGCATCCAGCCCAAGAAGCAGCACGTCACTAGAGAGGGAGGAGAGCCGCCGGGCGCCGTGGCCCCTCGGGCCTCTGGCCTCGAGCTGCACCGAATGTGCCGACGCGACCACGCTGCAGACCTCGCCGACGGTCCAAGAAGTATGGACGCCGGAGTGGAGAGGAGCCGTCACCACGTCTGTCGGTGGAGGGCGCGGGGGCCGTGCCGCCGTAGGTGGGGAAGCCTCGCCGCGCAGCCTTTGGTGGGGAAGCCGCGCCGCACGGCCACGGGTGGGGTGGCCGCACCGCGCCGCTAGCGAGTCCGCCCCGGCCCTACCGGAGCTGCACCGCCGTCGGTCGAAGGCGTGGCCGCGCGTCGCCGGCTCAAGGCGCCGTGCGCCGCTTGTTGGGGGAGGGACGACGCCATGACGCCGTGGCTGCCGAGTGGAGGGGGACGGGGCGAGGCCGCCGCCACGGGAGAGGGAGGATCGCCGCCGGGAGAGGGAGCACCGCCGCGGATCGAGGCAAGGCCGCAGTCGCGCCGTCGGGGGTGAGAGGACACCGTCGCGGTCGCAGTCCCTACGGGTGACGGCCTCGTCTCGCACCCGCCGTAGGTGCTCCAGCGCCGCCGCTGCTCGGGCAGGCCGTGCCGCCGTCGCCGACGAGGGGAGGAGCCAGGGAGCCGCGCTCCAGGGAGGGGGTGGCGGCGGCCATCCAGGAACCGCGCGGGCCGCTCTGCGTTGGGGCGGGGAGCGGCGGCTGGCAGGCAGGGATGAATGTGGGGGGCAGATTAGGGTTTGGAGCAGTATATATGGGTGTGCTGTTGGGTGGGCTGGCGGGCTAGGTCAATGGGCCGGTGGGTTTTTTTACAGCATGGGCCGGTGGGTTGGCTGGTCTCGTCTGGTCGAACCAGGTGGAATGGCTGGGGCTCTGAAGCCCGGGGCTCCATATAATATATATCTATAAAAAACAAAGAAATTGATAATAGCTTTTTGCTAAAAATCTTCATACCTATCTGAAATATAAGTCGTTGGATGAATTAAATCTTTAAATCTAACGTTCCACATTAATCTACCGATGGGCCATCTAATCTTCGGTCTTATATCTTACACGTTCCTGCCACGCAAAACCCCTTCCACGCCCTCACGCAGCCAGTTTATTTTCACCCGAAATCCTTGTACCCGCCCAGGCGTACCCATGCAGGGCACCTCAGCGGGATTCATCAAGCGAAGCGGCACCCGTACCCATCTAGGGCGCCTCGGCAGTTAGGACCACAAAGGCCGAGGGGTCTCGATTTCTTCGCAGCCGCCGCAAGGAACTCCGTCGAACAGCAGCTGCTCCAAAGTTGGTTAGAACTGGACCTTGTTTTGATGACGGCATGGCAAGGCGCAGCTCTCTTCCCGTCTCGCCAAGTTCGTGCTGGGGAGGATATTCTCCTCATACAGCCACCTGGGCGACCCTAACAGCGACGACGGCGAGAAGGCGCGCCCTGTCGCTTTTCCACGCCGCCGTGCAAGCCGCGCAGTGAACACTCATCGACCCCGACCTCGGATTCCCGTCGTTCTTCGTCATCGACAAGCTGTTCGAGGACGGTGTCGAGTTACCCAGGCCAAGCAGTCGGGCTTCCTCTGCAGTGTCGTGTCACGCCTGTTCCAGATCCTCCGCAATGCCCCGGCGCCCACCAATGTTCAGAGTACGCATACATCTCGCCGCTCTAGCCTTTCAATTTCATTCACTCAGAACATAAGAGTTTTATGTAAATTTCAGCAAATCGGTCACGAACTGCTTGTTGCATGCAGAGGACAAGTTTGCATGGCTGAGGGACGAGGAGTTCGCGAGGGAGACGCTTAATTGTCAGAACGCGATAGAAGAAGTCCATCCCCATGTCCAAGACAACATTTTTATTTTGATTCAAATATTGCAAGAGTTCCCTCTTAAGAGCAAGCTGAACCCGGCCGGTGTATGGGACGGCGGAGTCGGCGATCAACCGTGCAGGTGCGCACTGGAGTGGCAGATGGGGCGGGTGATGACGGTGGTTAGGTATTTCCTTTTCTATTTTATCAAATATTGCTGATTGGTTCGGGTTATTTGCACACATATAAATAGACACATAATTTTACCCTAATTAGGATCCCATTGTATCGTCTTTATTAATGATATAATATACATTAATAAGAAATAAGGAACGGACGATATTCATGGGATCTGAATCTCATCGACGCCAAAGAATTAGTTTCTTCTAGCATAATGTTAGTTGTGTAATTACGTTTGAGTAAATTCCATCAACGGTTCCTAATACTTGTTTGGCTGTGTCATTCTGGTCCGTAAACTCACAAATCGACCGTCTAGGTTTTTCAACTTGTTCGGTTGTGTCATGCCGGTCCCTAAACTTCGAGATCAGTCGTTTAAATCCTCAAACTTGTCCAGTTGTATCATCCTGGTTCTTAAACTTTATTTTGAAATAACGATACAAAAACTCACTATAAAAATAATTCATAACTTATTTATAAGAACTCGAATCAAAACAAACTTTATATCAAAATTATAGTGCTCGACACGATCTACAACTTGTTGTAGTTGAAAAGTTTTTATTTAAAGTCATTTAATGTCCCAAGATCTAATTTAGAATTTAAAATTTCAAAATATATGAACTAAATATAATATTTTGGGACTCTAAATAGTTTTAATTAAAAAAATTTAACTAACAGGTTGTAGATCGCGACAAAAGCTACAATTGTGATATAAAGTTTGTGTTAATTTGAGTTCATATGAGAAAGTTATGAATTATTCTTATATAGAGATTTTTAGATCGTGATATTTTGATCAAGATGAGACTTAAAATTAAGTTTAGGAACTGGTATGACACAAGTTGATAAGTTTGAGAATTTAAACATGTTATCTCTAAGTTTAGGGACCGGGATGACACAGTCAAACAAGTTGAAAAACATAGACGGTCGATTTTCTAATTTAGGAACCGGGATGACACAACCGAACAAGTTTAGGGACGACTTTACTCAATATGTTTTGGTAAACATGTGCGTGTCGCACGTGCATATTTGGTAGTACATATATAAGAGTATACGCCGGCTGGTCCCGCAGGTAACGGGGTAAGTCGGGGTGCCGACGTTAGTTCCCTATTCCCGTTAGCTATCTAACCGAATGGTGCGGTCCGTCTGTTCCGTGATACCGGGTTTGGATAGCAATATATGCGGCGTGCGTGCGTGCGTATGTCCATCATGTGTTCAGAACATTCGTGTCAGAAAAGTATATACGTATACTTCGTGGTGATGTATTAATTTTTAAATGGCCTTTTTTATGAGTATATATATGGAGTACGTGGAAAATTTGCATATTTTAGCTGTACATTAATACAGAACTAATATACTTAGGAAATTGAAGTAGCCATGGATACATACGCCTCACGAATATAGGAGCATATTAATGAATATATGTGTATATACATATACATAGCAAGTACGTCTACATACATGTATGATGATTATAGTATTTGTGCATACATGCGATAGAAGTATGCGTGCATACATCAATTCAAAAGTATAGCATTAGTGTATTTATCCATACCTTTTTAAAAGGGTATGTATACATACCGAATATTTGATCATACTTTTTTTAAAAAAGAATATGTATGCGTACTTTTGTCCATACTTTTTATAAGGAGCATTTATTCAAATGCCGAAATCAAATCATCGACAGTACTAAAAATACAAAGAAAATTAAATCAGATCCGAATTAGAAGCACAGCTTTTGACGAGCAGTCTCAGCATGGGCGCTGACGGCGATGGCCCGAACCGGGGAGACTTTGCTAGCGTCGTGCCCAGCCAGTGCCAGATGCTCCCAGCCGCCGCCGGCGTTGGATGGAGGGAATATTGCCGCGTGGGAGGGTGGAGCCGCCGGGATCTGATGGAGCTCGACCTCCTGCTTGCTGCGTACTGGATCTGAGGGGGGCCGGCCTACTCCCTGCTGCTGCTCACCGACCACCTGGAAGCAGGGGCCGCCGCCGCCACCACCTCTGTAGGGCTGAAGACTCGACGCCGTGCCAGGATGCAGGAGGCCTCACCGCCGCGGCCTGATGCATGGAGGAAACGGATGGGGGCCGTTGCCGTCGCAGGACACTGGAGGCAAGGGAGGCTCGAGAGGTACGCAGGGGAGCATCGTCGCCGCTGGCCTGTGGGGTGGAGGAGGGCGCCACGCCGTCGCCCGTTGCCTGCTTGGTCAGGGGCGCCGCCGGATCATTGGGGTGGGGAAAGGGACGCCATGGAACGGATCTGGGTCCGCCGTCTCCTGCTGGGTGGATCGGCTGCCGCGTCGGTGTGGGGGAAGGTCGAGCGGCCAGGGCATGCCGTCGCGTCGGGGATGGATTGGGGCTGCCGACGCTCGTGTGTGGGGATGTGGCGGCGGCGACGGCTGTTGCGAGTCTGGCCGAGGAGGCAGGCTCCGTTAAATATATATTACGTGTTTGTGGAGGAGGACCGACCCGGAAGGCCGGTGGAACGGCGTCATAGGTTCGTTAGCTTGTACGGCACGCGGGACTGGCTGGCCGTTGGCTTGCGGTTATTGTCAGCTAAAAACGATGAAATTTTTCAGATTACATTCCATCTATCGGAGCTAACTAAACACAAACAAAGCATTGTCACACGATTTGCTAAAATGAATCATTTTCATACTCTAATGATCAATCCATTAGTCTTCTACACATAGGTAGACAACTTTCCCTGGTGGTTAAAATCCGCAGCCAATCCATACATGGGTGAGCTACTACCCTTGCAGCTTGTCACGATGCAGATGCCCTCTGAAAATTACCAGTTGGTAAACACATGAAAGAAAAAGAAGAAAAAAAAACTCTAGGAAGTAGAAAGGATACTGACTGAACTAAAATAGAGAAGGTAAAACAGCAGCTGGTTAAGGAGGCTTCGATCTATCCTTTTAGTTGGATCTGGGATCCAGCAGCTTGTAGAAAGACAAGAGAAGATCCCATAAAAACACAATAAATGAAAAACATCTTTGTGCCACTCAGACATACAATGAAAAACATGTCAGAGTGCTGCTGCTGATCAAATCTGTCACATATATGATTCATTATGCCTCCTCAACGCTGAGTTACCTCCAAAAAATCATGGACAAAAAATATTAAAAGTCACAAATCCATTAAAAGAAGAAAAGTAGATGCATCAACAACAGAAATATGATATGCAACCTGCGCCCTGCAATGTAGACATGTAGCTAAATGAATTCCAAGAATAGATCAAAAGAGGCACATCTAGTCACTGGACCATATTAATTAGTAGTTAAAAAGACTATCAAATGTCAGGCACAAGACTTTGTAGCTCTTCTTTTCAAACGTGATTTGATGTTGGAAGATCCCCATGAAGATTATTTGATTCTATGTCTATGAATACAAGTAGTTACTGAAACATAATGGTTTTCGGGTTTAAATATGTTGGGCCAAATTTAAACAAAGACTGAGAATAAAATAAGTTGTGTGGCATGATTGTTTTGCTGCAGGGAGTTGACATTGGGTCAATTCTTTCATATCCTTTCCCTCTCCCACCTTACTGCTGTAGGAATGGCAATAGGCCACTTAGTCATGGCTTACCTCAGCCACGTAGACTTAGTCATGGCTTACCTCAGCCACGTAGAGTAGTTGGAGGCTGATCTCGTAGTTGGGTAAATTCCAATTTGTCCAAAATAATTTGAGGCCCAATTTATGGGTTAATAAAGCCCATGCAACATCTTCGTAAGAAAAAAGCTGCCGCATATTTTTCTTAGGAAAATGTTTTTATTACCTCTTCGTCTCTACACCTAAAACATCTAGAATGTCAACGTCTATCCAGCTATCCAGCAGCACCAAACCCACCCTACGACCCCTGGCTACCCGGCACACCCCTCAAAAGAAACAATCAGCCCGGCCATTCAAAATTCCCACGCGGCCGACTGAAATCACGCTGAATCACTGCCTCAAATCCTTCGCTCTGCCTCTAATTCCCTAACCTCCCACGTGCCGGGTGTCTCCGGCTCCCACTAAAAATAGGAAATAAATAAATATCCCGGTAAAAAAGGAAACAAATGAATCTACCAGCCCATTCAATCAGAAGTTACACCTCCGCAAACAGCTCCCACGATAAATCATCTCTCAGCCCAGCAGTTACACCACCTCCTCAATCATTTCCCTCAATTGCCCACACCTGCTCAATATAAATCAACTCTCACGATCACCCACGCCGCCCATCACACCATCTAGCCCCGACGCACACGTCGCCGCTCAAGCGCTGGGGTGATCGTCCATCCACCGCCCGTCGCCTGCCGCTGTTGCCCGATCGACAGCCTCGTGGTCCGCACGCTACCGTCGCCCTTCCATCGCCCGCCGTTGTCGCCCGCCCGCCGCCATCGCCTGTCGCCCGCCCGTCGTCGTCACCTGTCATCCTCAGCGGTCGCCCGATCGACGGGCTCGTCGTCCATCGCCAGACGCACGCTGCCGTCGCACGTCCATCGCACGCCATCCTCACCCGCCTGCTGCCGGCGCACGGTCGTGTCGCCTGCTACCATCATCCAGTCCCCTAGACGAACCACCACACAAGGTGAGAATCAGACATCCATCATAAAGCTCGCGTGAATTGTTATTATAAGCAAATAATTATCTCCTGCATGATGTTTTTATCTCGATTATTCCTCGTACACACTGCTAGGAACACACTCTTTTTCACTGCTTCCCCTATTTACCTCGGTATATATATAAAATCACATACTATACTGCCACCTTTATTCAGATGCAGACAATGAGAGTAACCTAAAGCAACAAATGTAGATACCTGAAAGGTACAGTAACCCAGAAAGAAAATATCATGCATGAGCTCTTATTCAAGTTAATATTTTTGAGGGAATATTCAAGTTAATATCGTGCAGACAAATTGGAATGGATGAAAAATTGCTTCCAGAAGTTAATATAGCAGAATGGACTATACCTGTAATAATGAACAGTAATCGTGGGTAGACAAATTGCTTCCAGAAGTATGCTGAAATCTTCATCCAGTGTCCTACAAATATATGCAGTCAAGATTTATATTTTTTTCTCATATTTGAACTATCTACTCGATAATCTCATGCAATGACATAAGGAAGGCTCTAGGCTATAGCAATGACGGCATGGATCAAGATAACAGACCAGCTTGTGCTGCTCACAAGTGCAGGTCTGTTAGGCTTCATGTAAACTTCACCTTCAATCTTATTGGTAAAGACAGTAGTGTTCATGTCTTCCACTACTTCCTCTACAGTGTATGATCAGGCAACAAGAAATATGCTATGTATGATCAGGCAGATTACATAAAAAAATGCTCTGGTTAACTGAAGAAAAAAAGATAACCATTGATATGCAATCAGCATCGCCCATAGCACTACAACAGTCCTTCAACTATGTTTAAGTTTGATCAGTCTACTTGATTCCCCAATTGTGAGCAAGCTCATGCTGCATTGCTTTTGTAACACAAAAGGCACCATCAGCCATCTGCCCAAAGTGCTTCACAAACCTACAGAATAGAACATGTTGCTATATATATTAACAGATATATTCAAGTAAAGGAATAAATTTCTGGAACACCAAGTTATATTATATATTCCATGTTAATCTTAACAGAAAGGATTCTAGGCGACTGTAATCAAACTATATTAAAAAAGAAAGGAACAAATCATATATAAACTATATTACATATGCTATGTTAATCTAAACAGAAAGGAAAAATTTGAGGTCATTTCAAATAAAAAGGACTCTAGGCGACGGTAATCAATACTCATGGTACAAACTACAATATATAATCCACTAAACGAGGGGACTAAAGCATATTCTACAACTAAGGATGTATGTGTCACAAAGAAAATATCGTGCAGGAGCTCTTATTCAGTAGACATTTATATTGATTAGAGGGCTGAGTCGAACTGAACTTCAGTTGGAGTGCTTTGTAGCCGCAGCCTAGAATCCTAGGAGTATCCCATCCCCTGCAACAGTTTCACGTTCAAGTCATTTGTCTGTATTAATCCATATAAATCACTATATCGGTCGTACTTTAGCCTTAAAAATTAATAAATAACTTTTATATGTACTTTCAACTACAATTTAAACATCTGGATATTTTAGCTACATGGAGTCAGACGCTGCATCTTGGATTTGAAATTTGGAGTTATATTTTAATTATCTTTCTTGAATACTATGTAATATTGTTGTTCCAAACATAACGATTACGGTATCTTTTTTAATTAAAATACAACACATGCTAATACATATATGTTATCATTGTATTATGTTTTCCGTTGCAACGCACGAGCATTTGTCTATGTTCGTAAAAGTCCGCCTTTCCTCCCAAAACACTAAAACCAGACAAAACCTCTCTCAACTTTTAAAATCGTTTATCCTACTTCCCTGCTCCGGTTGTACATGGTTTTGAAGGTGGTTTTGTCTTCTTCTTTTTATTTATTTTGGTTGAAATTTTGAAAAAACCATAATAAATCATAAAATAGAAATTTAATTTTGTTAGACTCCACATGAGTAGATCTAAACAGTGAACACATAATATGATATGCTAAAATGTTTTTGTTGTAACTTTATATCTATGATTTTCTGTAATTAATTAGAATAATTCATAGTTATCGTTTATATAACCCAATTGTGGTGAAATATTTATGGTGGGCTAAATATTGTATGCTAGAACTGCAGTAAAAATTTC
>CM041628.1:75121112-75147004 GCA_023333625.1 Bothriochloa decipiens
TTTCACTACAATTTGACCATAGAAATTGGAGCTATGAATTATTCCAATTAATTATAGAAAATCATGGATATAAAGCTAAAAAAACTTTGTGTTAAAATGTACTATATTATATAATCAATGTGTAGACCTATTAATGTGGGGTCCAATAAAATTGAATTTTATATTTTATGATTTTTCTATAATTAACTAGGATTTTTCAAAGTTTTAGCCGAAACAGATAAAAACGAAAAAGACAAAACCACCTTCAAAACCGTTTATACCTAAGGCAGGGCGTAAGATTAACAGTTTTAAATTTCAGAGACATATTTTGCCCGGGTTTAAAGCTTTGGGAGAAAATAAAGACTTTTAAGAAAAATTGAGCGAAGGTAATATAAACTTTTCCTTTTTCTTAATAACACGTGTCGACCACCGTACTAGACAGAGAAATTTGAGTTACAAAAAACTCAAAGAGAAACACGGACACCACACAGCAGAGTCTGAGTACACAAGACATGAAACCTTGTTTTTGTTTATTTCCTGTCGAAGCAAATGCATCATGCTTGTGCAGTTGTGCTCCACGTACACGCAGAGACAAATGCAGGCAACGCATGCACGCGCAAGTATATGCATGTGTGCAGCGTGCATCATGGTGGTGGCCGGGCATAGAGGTGAGCCGGAAGCCTAGGCTCGGCGACGGCTTCGAGCGGTATCAAGCGCGGCGTGGACAGCCCGAACTTCTCTTCCATGCTCAACTCCTCCGTCGCCACGCCGTCGGGGAGCCTCCACGCAAACCCGTGAACGAGGTTCGCCAGAACCAGCACCATCTTCAGCCCAAGCCCGATGCCAGGGCACATCCGGCGGCCAGACCCGAACGGCACAGCAGCTCAAAGTCCTGCCCCTTGACGTCCAGGCTGCTCCCCACGAACCTCTCCGGTCGGAACTTGTCGGGAGCATCCTCCCACACCGCTGGCGCCGGGTCACGGCCGATGGCCCAGACGTTGACGAACACGAGCGTGCCCATCGGGATGTCGTAGCCGTCCATGGACACGTCCTCGTGGGACAGCCGCGGCGCCAGCAGCGGCGTCACCGGGTGCAGGCGCATGGTCTCCTTCACGATGGCCTGCATGTATGGGAGGTTCGTGATGTCCTGCTCGGTGACGAGGCGTTCGCGGCCGATGACACGGTCCAGCTCCTCGGTGGCCTTGGTGAGCACATCGGGGTTCCTCGGGAGCTCCGACATGCCCCATTCGATGGTCACCGATGAGGTGTCAGTACCACCAACGATGAGTTCCCGCAAGAGCGTGTCAGAAAAAAAAGAACACTACCACAATTCTCAATCACCTTATTGATGGTAAAAATTTTTCTTTAGGAACGAAATGAAACTAGCAAAGAAATTAATGTTTCCTTGCCTCTCATATATCGTTAACACCCAAGGAAATATGTCTTGCTTTAACGTTGGAGATGTGGTGAACGGCGGCGAATAAACGACCAACAACACAAGATCAAATCACAATGGGGATACAAGATTTGACGTGGAAAACCCCTTCAATACGAAGGGAAAAAATCACGGGTGCCAGCCAGCGAACACTTCTCATTATTATCAAGAGTCGGGTTACAACGTCGTGCAGCGGCTTACAAGAGAATAAATAGATCAGTCGCAGTGGAAAGCCTCTGGCGACGGGCCTCCGTTTCGCTCCGTCAGAAGTCGGTCATTATAATGTGCAACTAAATTTGAAACATATTCAACAGGAGAACTTGCATACAACAAATCACATATATAAGAAGTCGCATAGAAAACATATGTGCATTTTAGACGACTTGGCACTCTTGCGGATTGTGGAACCAGCATAATTAAAAGTGCTGATGTCGAATTGGATCACACGCCGGCAAGAGCTAGCATGCCCAAAGTTGCACACAATCTAAGCACGCAGCGAGTAACTCCAAGATCAGCAAGCCCGTTCAATATCTGATTTGAAGCGTGTTCATTTTCGCTGATAGATATAGGCATATAGCTCGAGAACACCTCCAAGAAAGACCCGTAGAAGATATGCATGCTGAGGTTGCCATAGGTCAGCAAGGCAATCTAGAACATGTAAAATTCATATGTATTCTGTTTATTTTATTTCATATATGCATGTGATGTGTTTGTTACAGATTTAGTCGAACTATAACGAGCCGAGCTGGCTTGATAACCGACCTTTTTTATATATACGACAAAAAGAGCTCAACTGAAACGGACTAAATAAATAAAGCAAATTAGTGATGTGTCCCATGTGCTTACCAGCGCACCATCCCGAGGGATTGGGACCTCGAGGTCAGGGTCGTCAGCGAGCTCCAGCAGTACGTCCAGCATGTCCATGGCAGCAAACTCCTTACCTTCCCGCCACCGTCGATCGACGTGCTCGTCCACCACGTGCTCCAGGGACCGATCAAACAACTTTCCCAGCCACTTAATCCTCCTGATCTTTGGGTCCAGCCAGCAGAGCCATGGGATCATGTCCCCGATGTTGAGCATATCACTGAGGAAGAAGAACTCATCCACCATCCACTTGAACTCCTCAGGCGACGGCGGTGTCGTCGCCGACTCCGTCTCGTCGTCTTCGATGACATACTTCTTCCCCAGTACCATGCGCGAGATCGTGTTGTGGTTTGCCATGACTGTTAGCTTTAGCTTTGTGTTCCATTCTTGTAATCCTATAGAGAACATTTTGCTTAGTTGTCTAGGCACATAGATATTGCAGGTGGTTCAGAAATGTGCGTGAACCACGCTATGACCGTGCACTGGATTGTGGCCCCGTCACGACGTCATCTTGCATGTCCTAGCGACGTTCTAGAAAATCGGATGATCGTTGGAGGCGTCGTGGCGGTGGGGTGTAAGGCCGTAGGCCATATATAAACCAACAAAGATTGCATTCACGAGGTGCCTGCATTTGGCACGAAATTCTCGTTGTGTTTGTTGCTCCAGATATTTCTATTCGTGCACAGAGCTCACCGTAGGGTTTAGGTTGCCACGGACACCACTTGCCGGTGCCGCGCTACCGCCAGGCTTGCTCATCGTTGGCCTGGTTCCAACATCTGGTATCGGAGCATGGGTCTCGATTGATCAAGGCGAAGCTGTGCTAAACGAAGATGAGAAGAGGAGATGGCGAAAGGCGAGAGCTTAGGGTCCAGCGGTGTCAAGGAGAGTTTGTTGGTTTGGCCAATGCTAACTCGCTCCAATTATGTGGAGTGGGCTATGCTGATGCAAATCAACTATGAAGCTCTTGAGATCTGGGAGACCATTGATCCCGGTGAAAATGTCAAGAGAGCTGAGGATCAACAAGCAATGGGCGCGTTGATGAGATCAGTTCCCATGGAGATGTGGGGAGCGCTTGGCATGAAGAAGTCAGTGAAAGAAGCCTGGAAGGCGGTGAAGACGATGAAGATCGGTGTAGATCGCGTGAAGGAGATCAATGTCTAGAAGCTCATCAAGGAATTCGAGAACATCGAGTTCAAAGATGGAGAAAGTGTGGAGGACTTTGGCATGCAGATCGTGAACCTCGTCGCCACCCTCAAAACCCTTGGTGAGACAATTTATGAACCTCGTGTTGTCAAGAAATTTCTGCGTGTGTTGCCAGCCAAATTCAATCAGGTTGCAGTATCCATTGAGATGTTCTATGATCTAAAAACACTGACAATGGAGGAATCGGTTAGACGACTTCGTGTGGCCGAGGATCGGTTTGAAACCAAGGCGGATCAGATCACTGACAAGATGGGCCGTCTGATTCTTGCGGAGGAGGAGTGGCTTGAGAAACACAAGCACCGTTTCCAACCCACTCAGAGTCGAGGTGAAGGAGGTAGCAGCAATGCAGGGCAAGGAAAAGGGAAGCAATCTCATTGTGCTGATGGAGGTGGCCCTAAGAATGCCGATGGTGTCAAGTTAACCTCTGAAGGAACACCTCGCCGCAAAGGCAGGTGCAGGAACTATGGCATCTATGGCCACCGGGCTGAAGATTGCAAAAGGCCTAAGAAACAGAAGAAGGAGGGGAAGCAGCAAGAGGCAAATGTTACAGTGGGTGGAGCTGAACACAATGGAGCTTTGCTCCTTGTAGTGGCCAGCAACATCACCATGGAACCTGTCGAGGTGGTGCATCTGACAGAGAAGAAGGTGGTGCCGGTAGATTGTCCAGAAGGTGTGTGGGTGCTAGACATAGGTTCTAGTAATCACATGATAGGATGTCAAGCTGCTCTTACTCATCTAAATGAAAGAGTTCATGGGACTATCAGATTCGGTGATGGTTCCAGCGTGGAGATGCATGGATTTGGTTCCATGGTGATTCAAAGACAACAGCAGGAGCACAAGGTACTAATCGATATTTACTACATTCCAAAGTTCAAGAGTAATATAGTTAGTTTAGGCCAACTAGAAGAAAAGGGGTTTGAAGTGTCATTGAAAAATGGAAGATGCAATGTGTTTGATTAGGATGGGCACACGATCGTCTGCATACTCATAGTTTCGGTTTAGCTTCACCAGTATGTTTGTTGAGTAAGCTAGATGATGATGCTTGGAAATGGCATGCAAGGTTTGGTCATTTGAATTTTAGATCATTAAGGGACCTTGGCAAAAAAGGCATGGCGTCTGGGATTCCTGTGGTTGATAGAGTTGAACAAGTCTGTGATGGCTGTGTCATAGGCAAGCAGCGTAGAATTCCTTTTCCAAGTGTTAGTCAATATCGTGCAGAAAAAAGCCTTGACTTTCTCCATACTGATTTGTGTGGTCAGATTAGTCCATGAACTCTAGGTGGTAAATCATATTTCTTGCCTATTGTTGATGACTACAGCAGATACATGTGGGTGGAGATGTTGAAGACCAAGAATGAGGCACTTGCTTATTTCAAGAAGGTGAAAAACAGTGCTGAAACAGAATCTAAAAACAAGCTCAAGGCTATGAGGACTGACAGAGGAGGTGAATTCAACTCTATTCAGTTTAGTGTTTTCTACAATGAGTTTGAGATAAAGCACTACACCACCACTCCCTACACTCCCCAGCAGAATGGAGTGGTGGAACGTCAAAACCAAACTGTAGTGGAGATGGCTCGGTGCATGATGAAAAGCAAGCAGGTTCCAGCCTGTATTTGAGGAGAAGCAGTAGCAACTGCAGTGTATGTGCTCAACAGATCCCCCACTAAAAGCCTAAATAGTGTTGCACCATATGAGGCATGGCATGGGAAGAAGCCTAGTGTGAAGCACATGAAGATCTTTGGATGCATTGGTCATATGAAGAAAGTTGGACCTGGCATTCAAAAGCTATTTGGCAAATCTCAGAAAATGGTGTTCATTGGCTATGAGGAAGGAACAAAGGGGTACAGGATGCTAGAACCTGAGTCAAGGAGTCTACATATTCGTAGGGATGTGATTTTTGAAGAAGATCAAGCTTGGGATTGGACCAGCTTTGTTGCAGAAAACAATCAGCCTGATCAGTTCCTGGTTGAATTCTCTATTATTGTTACAGATCCAATAATAGGTGGAGATGTAGCAAAACCAGCTCTTGGCAGTCCTGGTAATAGTCCTATTGCTCCTATCCTGCCTCAAACACCACTTGGGAGTACCCAGGGATCAATAGATGTTCACACACCAGAAGCAATAGCAACTCAACCAGTTCATCAGTGGGTCACACCTCCACAAGGATAGGAAGCTGATTCAGAGGGAGTTCCACTTAGGTATAGAACCTTGTCAGACTTGTTTGACCACACTGATGAGGTGGAGGATTATGAGGACAATGGTACTTGTTTATTGGCTGCTGATGAGCCTGTCATTGTTGATGAGGCTCTGGAACAGTCCTGCTGGAAGGATGTTATGTAGGCTGAGCTAAAGGTACTTAGAGATAACAACACATGGTCTCTGACAGTGCTACCTAAAGGTGCTAGAGCAATTAGGTTGAAGTGGGTGTTTAAAGTCAAAAGAGATGTTGCAGGGAATGTAGTTAAACACAAGGCCAGACAAGTAGCCAAGGGGTATGCATAGAAGCAAGGGGTGGATTATGAGGAGGTGTTTGCACCAGTTGCAAGAATTGAAACAGTAAGGATCATGTTGGCTCTTGCAGCACATGGAGATTGGCAAGTACATCATATGGATGTAAAATCAACCTTTCTGAATGGAGATCTCCAGGAGCAGGCATATGTCCATCAACCACCAGGCTTTGTTGATGCAGCTTACTCAGGCAAGGTGTTGAAACTGAACAAAGCTCTCTATGGGCTCAAACAGGCTCCCAGAGCCTAGAATGCTAGGCTAGATCTAGAACTAAAGAAGATGGGGTTTTAGAGAAGCATTGTTGAGCATGCAGTGTATAAGAAAGGCACTGGAGATTCTTTACTTCTTGTTGGAGTTTATGTGGATGATCTCATAATTTGTGGTCCAAACAGCAGGTTGATAGCATAGTTCAAAGATCAAATGAAGAAAGTTTTCAGTATGAGTGATCTGGGCTATTGAGCTATTATCTGGGCATGGAGGTGAAGAAAGAGAAGGATCAGATCACTATCTGTCAGAGGGCATATGCACTAAAGATACTTGAGTCCCGTAATATGTCAAGGTGCAACCCTGTGGATACTCCAATAGAGGAGAGAATGAAGCTTACTACTGCTGAACCTGGCTCTAAACTTGATGTTACAAGATATAGGAGTGTGGTCGATAGTTTAAGGTATCTGGTGAATACCAGACCTAACATAGCTTATTCAGTAGGAGTGGCAAGCAGAATTTTGAAGGCACCAACAAAAGAACATTAGTCCTTGGTCAAGAGAATTCTGAGGTATATTCAGGAACTCTTGATTATGGGTGCAAGTTTTAAAGAGGAGAAAGAGTTGGTCTGAACCTGTTGGGCTATACTGAAAGTAACTGTCAAGGTGATTTGGTTCACAGAAAGAGCACATCAGGGATCATCTTCTATTTTGGTTCAAACCTGGTGACCTGGGCTTCACAGAAACAGAAGGTGGTGGCTTTGTCCTCTTGTGAAGCTGAATACATTGTTGGAGCACTTGGAGCATGTTAGTGAGTGTGGCTTAGTCGGTTGATAGCTGAGATGGTTGGTGGTGAGTTCAGAAGTTCAAGCTTCTCATCGACAATTAGTCTGCAATTGAGCTGGCCAAGAATCCTGTGTTTCATGATCGCAACAAGCACATTGATACGAGGTATCATTATATTCGCGACTGCATTGAGAAGAACATCCTCGAGGTGGACCATGTGGGAACCGATGATCAAGTTGCTGACATTCTGACGAAGCCCCTTGGGGAGAATGAAGTTTGCAGAGTTCAGGGTTAAGCTTGGCATCGTTCCAGTTCGTCAGGATTAGGGGGTGATTTGTTAGCTTTAGCTTTGTGTTCCATTCCTGTAATCCTGTCGAGAACATGTTGCTTAGTTGGTTAGGCGCATAGATATTGCAGGTGGTTTAGAGATGTGCATGAACCAAGTTGTGACCGTGCACTGGATTGTGGCCCCATCGTGACGTCGTCTTGCATGTCCCAACGGCGTTCCATAAAATTGGATGATCTTTGGAGGCGTCGTGGCGGCAGGGGTGTAAGGCCGTAGGCCATATATAAACCAACAAAGATTGCATTTGTGAGGTGCTCGCATTTGGCACGAAATTCTCATTGTGTTTTTTGCTCCAAATATTTCTGTTTGCGCACAGAGCTCGCTGTAGGGTTTAGGTCGTCGCAGACACCACCTGCCGGTGCCACGCCACCGCTAGGCTTGCTCCTCGCCGGCCTGGTTCCAACAAGGACATGGTCCAGCACCACCACCGTGCGCCCCACCGCCGCCGCGGACGACAATGTCCCCTGCACATAGATCCTGTGCAGCATCGCTCTCACCTCCTCGTCGCGAACGTGAGTCTCCTGGCGCTAAAGATCTCCATCTTCCACAGCCTGCGCGCCTAACGCCAGTACATGCAGTAGGGTGCCCAGAGGCCAGAGCATAGAGGAATAATCATAGTCGGTGTACCTGCCTGACGCCATCCTCGAACGGTCAATGAACGCCAGGTCGTGGGTCTTGAGGATGGACCTCACGACATCGGCGGAGCAGCCGATGATGATGGGGAAGGAGCCCAGCCGAAGAGACATGAATGGGCCGTACCGCTTGGAGAGTTCATGGAGAGAGTGGCGCGGGAGCCCAACAATCAGGTTAAGGTTGCCGATCATGGGCCATGGCCAAGGGCCTGGTGGGAGATTGAGCTTGCGCTTGGGGTGATTCTAGCAACGGCTGACGAGAATGGTTGTGAGAAACAGTGCAGTGGTGAGCACGATGACGACGAAGGAGACCACCGGTGGTAGTAGCTCCATTGGAATGGAGGGACGACTTTCTTGTTCCCTCTGTATTTTTTTTCACACCTCCTTATATAGCAGATGTCTGGTATCTTAGGCCACACTGCTGTCTCTGAAGATGAATACGACCCGTTTTGGCTGGGATGTTGGATCAAGATCATACGATTGACATCGTCATCTGAAAATTTTCTAAAAATCAGACGCCTGGGTTATAGCAAATCCTATTTTTTCATGTTTTAAATTGCCGGCTAAGCATTCAGGTCTCTATGTGAAAGAAAAAAATAGCTATAGCTAACTATAGCGAAGCTACCTTCATTTTTTCTGGTGTGGAGGACCGGAGGCTACATGGGAAAATCATGGATAGAGGGAAAAGCAAACTATATGCATCGTATCTTTACACATACTCCCTCTGTCCCCGTTTAAATGTCAATTTGGGGCTGCTCCTGAATACATTAATGAAGCTTAGCATTTGGACACTCGTATCATTTAAATCGTGATAATGATACCAAGAATGACATTTAAATGGGGACAGAGGGAGTACAAGCTAGGAGTAGTTGTCACATGTCCCGTCAATACGATCCAACTGACTATGATACAAGGAGGTATGGGAGGCCACCGAAGCCGCATGCGCACATGCAATAAAATTCTTCTAAACACACTAGACACGTGACAAGTATTCATGACATGTGTGAGACACACAGTTTGCATCGATTCTTTTTCATGGATAATGTCGTAAGGTGTGAATTTTTCTAATTGCATGAGGCAGTGCACCGAATTTTGTTCCACGTACAAACTAGCTAGAAGATGTAAAATTTGTTTCCCATGCATAAGCTACCGCCTACAACCTCACTATTAAAATGCAGATTGCGGACACATGATTTTCCATATCATGGTGTAGCATCCTTTGTTGGTGTGATGAGCGATTATCAACATGTCCAACACTTTGGTTGGTAGTTGATCTTGGTGGTTCTACTGATCCCCTGGCATAGGGTTGTGTATCGAAACGTGTCTCTTGGCTTGTGATTTGCAGGTGTGGAGTCCGGAGACAGTGACAGTGGTTGGGTGAAGGTCAAGTAGGGCGTGCCGTGCTGACGGACCGGGTGCGATGAAGGGCGGATGCGAGGCTTGGACCGAGGGACCAGACGGCCAAGTGGCCAACTACGGTGGCTGACACTTGGGATATCAACAAGTGCAAGTGTACATGGCGGGGGATGCGTACAGGCTACGCTACTCACGAGGAGGTTTGGTGGTTTGTCCTCAAAACCATCGGCGGGGGATGCGTATGGGCTACGCTACTCGCGGAAGGTTTGGTGATTTGTCCTGAAAACCATCGGAGGCGGGTTTCGCGGGTTTGCGCCTCAAAACCCGGGTGGTCTCGATGCCAACGGATGACACGTGGCAGCATCGGAGAGATTGCATCGAGGCAAGGCTACCGGTGAGAAGGCGCGGTGGCCGTCGGATCAAGAAATCCTGAGTTGGACCATATTGTCCTTGTCTAGGTGGTTCGCTCTAATAATATCTAGGGGCAGTAGTGGAATTGTGTAGTAGGCATATAAATAGGAGTGGACAGCCCCCACCAGACCTACCTCTTTCCCATCTCTCACTCCGCCGCCGCCGCTGCTCTCGGCTAGTTTTTCAGTTTTCCATTTTTGTTCATGTTCTTGTAGAGGTCCAAGAACAAGAATTTTACCCATGTATTTATGAGATATTTTGTGTGGGAATGGAGGTCTGAATCCTCCTCGTGCCCTCTGGGCTTTTTCGGTTTGATCTGAGTTTGCTTTGTTCTCTGTGTGCTGTTGACTTTCCATGGTATTTTGGACGAACATTGATTCGTTGTTTTTGGAGTGATTTGCCTCGTTCTTTTTGCATAGATTGATGCTTTGCCGAGTGATGAACTAGATCCTAAAGTGAATCAAACCAATTCCACTCATACATCAAGAAACCAAGCAGTTTGTGTTTTGGGGATAAACTGCGTGCTCGGTCCCAGATCTGCTTTTCACGGCTACTGGTTTGAAATTGGGCTTTGATTTCTTGGGGATAGTTTTCAATCTGCTTTGTGATTGCCAGTGCAAAATCTCATAACAATCTATGCCGGTCAGATCCAGCTTCTATTAATTTCTCCCTCTCGCATTTCTGCTGTCCTGAGCAGATGCTCTTCCCTGAGTCCCTTTGATTCTCTACTTTTTGACTGTGTGGGACTCAACAGCAGTGCTACCAGCATTGTATGCCTAGGCACCGAGAGATCTCTTTTGAGCATCACTTATCTTTGACCCTAGTTGCCCAATTCTTTCGTTGGTGGTTGGTTGACTGCTTTGGTGGAGTCTGGGATGGGAGAACAACAGTAGCACTGCAGCGCTAAAGCGCCTCCCAATTCAGGCCGAGAGCTCCCGACCGTCCTCTGATCAGCTTTTGTTCTTCTACCGACCACCGTGGTCGATGTGGTTCTGACTAGTTCCCATCCAATCCTTGTCTTTGTTTCTGACCACAGTGATCTGAGTGGTCCCGACCAGGTTTTCAGACCAGTTCCTGTTTCTGTTCTCGACCACTTTGTTTGACGTGGTCCGGAGCAGTTTACCGACCAACTTTTGTCTTCTTGCCGACCACTGTAGTCAGTGTGGTCTGAACTAGTTGCCGACCAGGTTTCTTTCAGTTGCTGACTAACTCCTGACCAGCTGCAATTTGTTCTCTACTTTTATCCTTTTTCTTTGCATTTACTTGGAGGTGCCTGACAGTATTTCTACCTGGTCGAGGTTTTTGAAGAAAAAGTTTTTGGCTCCCATTCACCCCCCTCTGGTTGTCGTTTTTGGTCCTTCAATTGGTATCGGAGCTGGTTAAGGATCACTTTCACCTTAATTGGTCTGTGATCCGTAGAAGGCGATATGGTTTTGCAACATCGGTCGGATAAACCATCCTAATTCAATGGGGAGAACTACTCGTACTGGAAGATCCGGATGCAAGCGCATCCACAAGGGATCAATTATCGTGTTTGGGAGATCATTGAGAATGCCGATTACCAGGTGCTCGGTGGACGGGTAAATCAAGAGCAGATCGACCAACATAATACCAAATACATTGCCCATGCAAAGCTTTATGCTGCTTTATCAATTTCTGAGTTTGATCATGTTTCCCATTGTGTGATTGCTTGGGAGATCTAGAGGAGGCTTCAAAGCTTCCATGAGGGTACAACCCATGTCAAAACATGACTATATGAGACATACAAGAGGGAATACGAGAATTTTACCCAAGTTGATGGAGAGACTGTTGACTCGATGTTTTCTTGCTTTACCACCATTGTGAACAACATGCGAGCTAACAATGCAGCGATGCCTTATGACGATCATCAGAGAGCACTCAAGCTTTTATATGCTCTAGATCGGAAGGTTTGGGAGGTCAAAGTGCAGGCGATCATTGAGTCGGCCAACTACAAGACTCTCACCGTGGACGAGCTGTTCAGCAAGCTCAAGCCCACCGAGATCGACCTCCAGACATAGGCGAGGATCAAGAATCTGTCTGCCCTGACCATGGTTTTGGTGTCAGGTACCTCAAGTTCAAGTTCTTATTTAGCTAACCCATCACAGTTGTCTCTTGCTTTGTCTTCTCTTGTATCTGCAACAGAGGAGCAGATGGAGGCCTTTGAGGATGATGAGCTGGCTCTGGTCATCAGTAAGTTCTTGTGGTTTCACAACAACCACTTGAACTGACGACGTGGTGGCAACAAGCAAGGATGCTTTGGATGTGGAGAGCCCGACCACTACGTCGCCAGCTGCCCCAACAAGAACAAGAGCTTCTCTGGCAAGCACGATTACTGCAAGCACAAGGACAAGCATGAGTCGTCCCCGCGCAAGTACAAGTCCAAGAAAGGCTTCAACCTCGAGCGCATGAATAAGAAGTACTTCAGCTGAAGCAGCAAGCCCTTGTCGTGTCTTTCAGTGATGTCGACTCTGATGGTTCCTCTTCTCCGAGTGATGATGAGCCTGAGAAGAAGGTCAAGAACAAGTTCAACGGCTTGAGATTCTACGCCAACAAGCGCCGAGGAGGTTTCTGCACCATGACATTTGACGACACCACGACCGACCATAATGACGAGGATGACTCCGAGCCTGAGGTAGAACACACAATCGAATCTCTTCTTGCTGAGCTTGATTCTGTGCATGACACCATGCTTAAGCAAGATGCTTTGATTATTCATGCTGCTAAAGAGCGCAATGGCTTTAAGGCAAAGTATCTCAAGGCTTTAGATGAACTCGAGTGTGTCAAGAAGGAGAGGGTTGATGTGTCTGACGAGACTGAGTATGATGAATGCGCTGTACACATGTCCAGTCTTGTTTCTTTGTAGTCTAAGTACTCTGCTTTGGTTGAGAAGTTGGATAGGGCTAGAGCTGAACCTATTTTGTCAAGTCCTTGCAAGTCTTGTGCTGAGTTGAGCTCTGAGCTTTATGAGAAGGCTACTAGGATCGCTTTTCTTAAGAAGTCTAGTGCGGATGGTACTAGTACTCGGTGTCTTTATTGAGAGTCTTTGGAGCTAGAGCTTGCTAACTGTAGGCAAGACAAGAGAAAGACCAAAGAAAAAACACATTCCTTTGGCACATGTTGAGTTGGCTTTTTTGTAGTGAGCCACAGTTGGGCATGATGATGAGTCAGTACAAGAGGGGTACTGACACAACTGTTTAAGCTTTGCTTCAGGTGGGAAGGGTAACAATGTCTTTGGCAAGGTTGGTGAACATAGCGGTTTGAGCACAAGTGAGAAACCCACACATCCTCCCAAGTCACAAAGATTAACCCACCAAAGCCCTCTAAGCCGACCACGCCCATTGTGAAGGATGGAGTGCTTGAAGAGTCTCCCAACCCTCCACCTCAAAAACAAGTGTGAATTCCAAAATCTAACCACCTCAGGAACCCACTTCACACTCTGCTGAACATCTCTGATAAGCCCCTTCCTAAAGCCAAACCATTTCCAAGAGTGAACCATGCCCACAATAGAGTGAGTCATCCACCACCCAAGAGAGAGGTGTATCACTGTGACTATTGCAAGAGGGATGGTCACTTGTTTGAGTTTTGTTTTAGGAGGAAGAGATATGAGAGGCATGAGTTTGAGCTTTACCAATAGAACATGCATCGCCCTTCTCATGGGATGCATAGTTCACCTGCTCAGAGGCGTAATACTAGCCCGAGAGGTGCAAGATCTCAAGGTGCTAGGCCTTAGTTTGTGAGACCACGTGATTGTCGTGCCCGGCGTGGACCAAGTCATTCTCAATACGACTCCAGGTCCCATGGCAATGGCTCTTAGTCCTACACTTCTAGCGGACCACGTTTTCTTTCTCGTGGTGATTGCTTTTCTCCCATGGGACACGAGATGTATGGTGTTTTTCCTAACCCTTTTCAGGGCAAAGGACCCAGCACTGGTATTTTCCATAGTTTACTAACCCCAGTGTTGGATCATTTGCTCATCTCATGTCTTTCTATTGATGCAGCATGGAGGCTTGGAGAACATATGGCTTGTTGATTCTGGGTGTTCACGCCACATGACCGGCAATTCAAATTGGTTCTCCAGCCTCAGCCCCATGACCTCTAAAGATTACATCACTTTTGGGGACAATGGTAAGGGTAAGGTGCTTTCTCATGGGTCGGTAAGGCTCAATGAGAACTTTGTGCTCAAGGATATTGCTTTGGTCTCAAGTTTGCATTTCAATCTAGTTTCAGTTTTGCAACTCCTTAGAGATGGTTTCAAAGTGCACTTTAAGCTGGGTCTTTCTCGCATTTTGGATTCTTGCGGAGATCTTATTTGCTCGATTGTGCCTTTTGGGCTTGTCTTTCATGCCAATTTTTCTCGCTCTTTTGGCACTTCTCGGTGTTTGGTGGTAGGCACTTCTTCTGAGCTTTGGAAGTGGCATAGGAGGCTTGATCATTTGAGCTTTGACTTGCTTGCAAGGTTGAGCTCTCTTGATCTAATCCGAGGATTGCCTAAGCTAAAATTCGAGAAGGACTTGGTCAGTGACCCGTGTCATCATGCGAAGATGGTTGCCGCTTCTCATTCCTCTATGAACCAAGTGATGACCAAACAACCCAGTGAGCTTCTTCACATGGACACTGTAGGTCTAGCTCGGGTTCGGTCGGATGGTGGGAAGTGGTATGTTCTTGTGATCGTGGACGATTTTTCTCGCTATTCTTGGGTCTTTTTCATGGAGTCCAAGGATGAAGCATTTTCCCATGTGCAAGAATTGATTCTTAGGCTACAAAATGAGCTTCCCAAGAATGCCTGAGAGCTATACGCAGTGACAATGGCACCAAATTTAAGAACTCTCATTTTGAAGCCTTTTGCAAATCTTTGGGTCTTGAGCATCGGTTCTCTTCACCTTATGTGCCCTAGCAGAATGGGATTGTTGAACACAAGAATCGGACCCTTGTTGAAATGGCCAGGACGATGCTCGATGAGCATAGGACTCCTAGGCGGTATTGGACCAAACTGATCAACACAGCTTGTCACGTTTTAAACCGCATTTTTCTTTGAGCCTTTACAAAGAAGACTTCTTATGAGTTGCGGTTTGGGAGTCCTCCCAAGGTGAGCTATTTCAGAGTTTTCGGGTGTAGGTGCTTCATTCTTAAGCAAGATAACTTGGACAAGTTCGAGTCTCGTTCTTCTGATGATATTTTCTTGGTTATGCTACTCATTCACGTGCATATAGAGTACTTAATCTTGAGACTAACTGCGTCATGGAGACTTGTGAAGTTACCTTCGACGAAACCACACCTTGTTCTTCTCCTGTCTTTAAGCGTGCAGGTGATCAAGAGATGGGTGAAAGTATCTTTGTGGAGGAGGAGCAGGACGATGCCGATTGGGGTGCTCCTGAGCCGACTCCACTGGCTGCCCCTGTTAACCCTGCAACGACTACATCAGTTTGAGGCCCTGATCCTTCTTCTTCAACTTCATGGGGGCCGAACGGCCAGTTTCCCTCTCTTGCACCTAAGGGAGCTCCAGCTACAGTTGAGGGGAAGGCTACTTCATCAAGAACGGTGCCAGTACACATTCAGCGTCATCATCCTCTTGAGACCATGATCGGTAACCTCAACCAGCGTGTCACTCACAACAGGTCGTATGAAATCTCTCATTTTGCACACTCTGCTTTTGTTGCCAATTTTGAGCCCAAGATGTTGGACACGCTTTATCTAATGCTGATTGGGTTAATGCCATGCATGAGGAGCTTGAGAACTTTGAGAGAAACCAAGTTTGGGTCCTAGTTCCTCCACCTCCATAGTGTCATCCCATAGGTACCAAGTGAGTGTTTAAAAACAAGTAGAGTGAGGATGGAGTGATAATTAGGAACAAGGCTGGGTTGGTTGCTCAGGGGTTTTACCAGAAAGAGGGGAAAGACTTTGAGGAAACCTTTGCTCCTGTTGCCTGTTTAGAAGCCATTAGGATCCTTTTAGCTTTTGCAGCTTCGAAAGGGTTCAAGATGTATCAGATGGATGTCAAGAGTGCTTTTCTCAATGGGTACATAGAGGAGGAAGTGTATGTGAGGCAACCCCCTGGCTTTGAAAATCCCAAGCATCCAGACAATGTTTTCAAACTCCACAAATCCTTGTATGGTCTCAAACAAGCCCCTAGGGCCTGGTATGCTAGGTTAAAGTCCTTTTTTTTCTTAGGAAGGGTTTTACCATGGGCTCTGTTGATAAAACTTTGGTTCTCCTCAAGCAAGGCAAAGACATTCTCATTGTGCAGATACACGTGGATGATATAATCTTTGGTAGCTCTTCACATGCCCTTGTGGCAAATTTTTTTGATTTGATGAGCAGGGAGTTCGAGATGAGCATGATGGGTGAGTTGACTTTCTTTCTCGGGTTGCAAATCAAGCAAACTCGGGAAGGGACGTTTGTGCACCAAGGCAGGTACACCAAGGACCTGCTGAAGAAGTTTGACATGGGCGAGGCCAAGCTTCTTTCGACGCCCATGGTGACTACCATTGCCTTGGATGAAAACCTTGAGGATGAAGCCGTGGATCAGAAGGAGTATCGCAGTATGATTGGGTTGCTGCTATGCCTGACGATGACGAGACCGGACATCCAGTTCGTGGTCTGTCTTTGTGCGTGCTTTCTGTCTTCATCGCGCATGTCTTATCGTCAAGCCATCAAGCGGATCATGGGTTATCTTTGTTTTACTCCTGAGTTCGGTCTCTGGTACTCGACCGCTTCTACCCTCTCGCTTTCTGGCTATTCCGATGTTGATTATGCTGGCTGTCGTGTTGAGAGGAAGTCAACTTCTGTACTTGTCAGTTTCTTGGTTTGTCTCTTATTTCTTGGTCCTCTCACAAGCAGTCCACCATAGCCCAATCCACCTGTGAGGCTGAGTATGTTGCTGCTGCTGCTTGTTGTTCTCAGCTACTTTGGATAGTTACTACTTTGAGAGACTTTGGCTTATATTTCACCCGAGTGCCACTTTACTGTGACAGCACCAGTGCCATAAGTGTAGACAAAACCAGTGCTCCATGCCAAGACCAAGCACATTGAGGTGAGGTACCACTTTCTAAGAGACAACTAAGAGAAAGGAACCATAGATTTGAGACACATTCGCACTGAGTGCCAACTAGCTGACATTTTCACCAAACCTCTTGACCAAACCCAGTTTGCACACTTGCGTGGGGAGTTGGGTGTTTGATTCCCATTTTAGTTGTGGGATGCTTTGTATCTTGTATAGTAGCATTTCTTTCTCTTTCTTTTGCCTTCATTTTGTCTCATATTGCATTGCATTTCATCATGTACCATATATCATGTGCTTAGCTTCACTTGTATAGCTTGTTGTTTAAGGTTATGCTTTTAGCTTGCTTTTTAAATGTGAACTTGTTTAATAAATGATGAAATTTGAAAAATGTTCACCCTTGAGATGGCAACAAGCATGTGTAGGATGTGTTGAGGTCCATGTTGCTTTTACATGTATGATTTAGTTGCTATGTCTCATGTTTCTTGAATCATATATTTAGCTCGGATCTTTTGATATCTTTGTGCCAAAAACTTGATGTCTAAGCTAAGTAATGATGAAAATTCTTTGGAGTTGGATCTTTACTGTCCCACGACAATGTCACGAGACTGCTTCTCATTCACTCGAGTGAGATGAACTTGGGCATTGTAGTGCTAGTCCACAACCACTCGTGACGAGACGGCTTCCCATTTGCACAAGGGATGAACTCGGCGTAGTTGAAAAACATGATAAAAATAATAATATTTTTTGGCAGACAGTTTGATACTCTTACATACACATGTCTAAAATTAATCTTGATCTCCGCTGTGAAACTCCGACCAATGTTGAAGCTACAAGTGTTAAATGCTTCCTTGAGACATGATGTATGATCGTTATATGGGGTAGTTCATTTTTGTATACATGTGCTAGCACTAGTTTGATCTCCTACTTATATTTGCTATGTGCTATTTTCTTTGGTGAACTTCTTTTATGAAATATGCTTAAAACTGGTCCAAATGCTTATGATTCATATTCTGTTTCATTTAATCAGTTTGAGCATTGGCCTTGTCTTGTGCCTGTTTTAATACATGTGATGTACCAACTCGAGCATGATTTTATTCCACTTGCTATACTCCTGAAGCTTTGTATGTTTGCATTGTACATTTTGTGTATTTCATAGCATATTTTAAGGGGGAGCTTCTCTTTTATCTACTAGATAAGTACATTTGTTAACAAGGGAGAGAATTTTTCCACAAATCCAGAGTGTGCATTCATGTGCATTTGTGAGGTTGATGCACTTGTCAAGGAGGAGTTGCACATTTGCTGTTGCTAGACGTGTCGAGCCGTTTGCCTCTGTCTAGAGGGTCTAGCCGCTCTTAGGTGTTTTGAGCTTGTTGTTGTTGCTCTTTGCTTTGCTCATGACAAGTGACCATTTCAAACTTTTCTTTGGCTTTTGGTCATTTGAATGGGCTTTCTCTGGCTTTGTGTTGGTGTTGACAATGCACTCATCAACGGGGAGATTGCGAACACATGATTTTCCATATCATGGTATAGCATCCTTTGTTGGTGTGATGAACGATTATCAACATGTCCAACACTTTGGTTGGTGGTCGGTCTTGGTGGTTATACTGATCCCCTGGCACAGGGTTATGTGTCGAAACGTGTCTCTTGGCTTGTGATGTGTAGGTGTGGAGTCCGGAGGCAGTGGCAGTGGTCGGGTGAAGGTCAAGTAGGGCGTGCCGTGCTGGTCAAGTAGGGCGTGCCCTGCTGACGGACCGGGTATGGTGAAGGGTGGACGCGAGGCTTGGACCGAGGGACTAGACGGCCAGGTGGCCAACTACGATGGCTGACACTTGGGACATCATTAAGCGCAAGTGTACATGGCAGGGGATGCGTACGGGCTACGCTACTCGCGAGGAGGTTTGGTGGTTTGTCCTTAAAACCATCGACCGGGGATGCGTATGGGCTACGCTACTCGCGGACGATTTGGTGGTTTATCCTCAAAACCATTGGAGGCGGGTTTCGCGGGTTTGCGCCTCAAAACCCGGGTGTTCCTGATGCGGATGGACGACACATGGCGGCATCAGGGAGATTGCGTCGAGGCAAGGCTACCGGTGAGAAGGCGGTGCCCGTCGGATCAGGAAATCCTGAGTTGGACCATATTGCCCTTGGCTAGGTGGTTCGCTCTAATAATATCTAGGGGAAGTAGTGGAATTGTGTAGTAGGCATATAAATAGGAGTGGACAGCCCCCCACCAGACCTACCTCTTTCCCATCTCTCCACTCTGCCGCCGCCGCTGCTTTCGGCTAGTTTTTCAGTTTCTCTTTTCTGTTCATGTTCTTGTAGAGGTCCAAGAACAAGAATTTTACCCATGTATTTGTGAGATATTTTGTGTGGGAATGGAGGCCCAAATCCTCCTCGTGCCCTCTGGGATTTTTTGATTTGATCTATGAGTTTGCTTTGTTCTCTGTGTGCCGTTGACTTTCTGTGGTATTTTGGATGAACTTCGATTCATCGTTTTTGGAGCGATTTGCCTCGTTCTTTTTGCATAGATTGATGCTTTGCCGAGTGATGAACTAGATCCTAAAGTGAATCGAACCAATTCCACTCGTGCATCAAGAAACCAAGCAGTTTGTGTTTTGGGGAGAAACTGCGTACTCGGTCCCAGATCTGCTTTTCACGGCTAATGGTTTCAATTTGGGCTTTCATTTCTTGGGGATAGTTTTCAATCTCCTTTGTGATTGCCAGTGCAAAATCTCATAACAATCTGTGCCGGTCAGATCCAGCTTCTATTGATGTCTCCCTCTCGCGTTTCTGCTGTCCTGAGCAGATGCTCTTCCCTGAGTCCCTTCGATTCTCTACTTTTTGACTGTGTGGGACTCGACAGCAGTGCTACCAGCATCGTATGCCTAGGCACCAAGAGATCTCTTTTGAACAACACTTATCTTTGACCCCAGTTGCCCAATTCTTTCGTCGGTGGTCGGTTGACTGCTTTGGTGGAGTCTGGGATGGGAGAACAACAGTAGCACTGCAGCGCTGAAGCGCCTCCCAATTCAGGCCGAGAGCTCCCGACCGTCCTCTGATCAGCTTTTGTTCTTCTACCGACCATCGTAGTCGATGTGGTTCTGACTAGTTCCCGTCCAGTCCTTGTCTTTGTTTTTGACCATAGTGATCTGAGTGGTCCCGACTAGGTTTTCAGACCAGTTCCTATTTCTGCTCCCGACCACCTTTGTTTGACGTGGTCCGGAGCAGTTTACTGACCAACTTTTGTCTTCTTACCACCGTGGTCAGTGTGGTCTGAACCAGTTGCCGACCAGGTTTCTTTCAGTTGCTGACTAGGTCCCGACCAGCTGCAATTTGTTCTCTGCTTTTATCCTTTTGCTTTGCAGGTGCTCGGCAGTGGTTCTACCTGGTCGGGGTTTTTGAAGAAAAAATTTTCGGCTCCCATTTGCCCCTCTGATCACCGTTTTTGGTCCTTTACAGATCGTACATATTAGTTGAGTCCCCCTTGAATATTCAATAACAAATAATAATACATGACTTATACATATGTGTATAATAAATTTGAGATGATTGGACTCTCTAAGATTTTTACGAAAGAGCCTCTAGCTTGCTAGTTAGAGCATCTGAATAGCACCCAGCAGATTTAGGTTCGACTCTCAATAACAACGAATTTAAATAGGTTTGTATTATTAAAAAAATAATAGACACAACTTATAAAAGAATAAAGCGTGGAAACTTTCTTTGGTGCGACCGTGGTTTTGGTTCTGTCCGTCTGCCGTGGCTGCGAAAAAAACCGCGCCGACATGTGGGCCTGGCCCCTGCGACCCCGCAATGGCCCGTACTAGGACACAACGTCGCACAATGCGTTGATTGCGGCTCCTGCTCACTTCCGTCGTGGCTGTCTTCCTCGTGTGCCGCCGCTTTGCCCAGGACCAGGTAATCATCTCTCTGTCTCAACTCCCTCCCGATCCCGCAGTTCTCCCCTGCGACCTCCGTAGTTAACTTGCCGGTGCGACCTCCTCCAGCGATCGAGGTCCTCTCCGCGATCATTCGCCTAAGAAACTCAGGAGGGCGCCATACAAGGGCAGGTGCCACTAGGTCGGATCGCGGCCGTCCTCTCCGTCAACGCCGCCGGCCCGCCACCAGGTTGCGGCTGGCCTCTCTCCCGAGGACGCCACCAAAGATCAATCCCCATTCTTCCTGGCCGCAGGGACCAAGGCACTGCCCGTTTCCCATCGTCGGCAACCTAGGCTGCTGCCCCTAGGTAACTGATGACTCAATCCTCTTAATGTTTTTTGGTCTCTAGCTAGCCGGTGGAAATTTTGGTTGCATCTTAACAATTACCTAGGGCAGGGCTATTTGTTTATTCTAAACTGAAGGGGCAACTTATAGGTTATGATTATGTCATTATGCTGAAAACAGATGGACCTGTCGTGTTGCCGTGGAAGTCGGCTGATGGGTTGACCAAGGATTGCTTCCATGTCCTTCATCTATCTGGGTTGTAGAGTTGTGTCGGTATGTGGTGTTCTTCCACATGGCCAATGATTGTGTTGTAGAGATGAAAATGCTCATTATTTAGACATATATATTACATGTTGAGAATATTTTCTTAGTGCCTATGGTATGTAAATTCCATAAAAAAGTAATATGTTTGTCATCTTTACGCGAAAATATTTGCCTGTCATCTTAGACGACTTTTCTTTCAAATTGAGCCTCATCAAATTGTAAAGGCTTTTCTTTCGATAAATCAGTATGCATGTTTGTCAGAAAAAAATATTTATTGAAAGAAAAATGTGAGGTTAAATATCTTGAACATTCATACTATTAATTATCTTTTTTATGGTGTCCAGATATAGAGCAATGTTTCTATTGGAAATTGGGGATCAGATCACCTTTAAATGGTTGCTTCATGTTGTTCATTGTAATTTAAACCTTTTCGTGGTTTGATCTATGATTCAGTTCACATTGTTTATATACCTATATTCAGCCTTAAATGTGTCCATTTGAGGCTGCTCTATTTTTATTAGCAGCCTGTTCTTCCTCTCCATTTAACCAAGACTAACAGAAAAATTCCACATTGATCTTTCAATGATCAATCTCGACACAGGGATCTTTCAGTGATCAAACCGACTACCTTCTATCCTCATGGTGAAAGGTGTCTTTTTGATCTGCCCTATAAATTGGGAGATGTACTGCTCCTAGTAGATATTAGTAGCTAACCTAATATGTTTACTGCAGAAAAACTTTCTATTTTGTCAACCTTTTTTTGAAAGATCAGGATGATCCAGAGGATTCTCCTTTTTTTAGTGCAGTTATGCAGACAAATATGTGAAGGAATACATTGAGGAATTAAAAAATCGTTTCTTTTTTCTGATTATTGAATACTGGGATAGCCTTTTCCAACTGATGAATAGTTTACCGCACATATGATATCTTCATATGCTTAAAAATGCAAATTGAGTTGAATTGATGTTTTTGTTAATTTATCAGTTTACTTTTTTCATTGCAATTATTTAGCTAAACCATAACTTACAGAATTATTCAAAGACAGAAATAATCCCATACACCAGTTCACTATAGATAGAATTTACTTACCATAGTTTCTTAGCTAAACCAATGCATTATAAGGTTTAAACCTTAGCGAAACACTTTTGGCTTAGAGAATTGAGTATTGCAGCACTTGTCTTCAGTTTTTGTTGTGTAACTTCACGCACAATAGAATCCCTTTGAAGTGCCAGACGGCTACTGCTTCGTTTCACGTCTGTCCACTCTTGAGTATTTGTTGTACCCTGACTAAGTTCCTTTGCGGTGGCTATAGGCTGAGAAAGAATGTGTTACCGAAAACACATCAAGCTGTTTATTCCTGTACTGCTTAATGAGAACTAATCAATAATATCTTTGCTCAGCGCATTGAATGAAAACATCCTAATTTTTGATAATTAGCAGCAACCATACATCCTTGTCATCCTGAACTTGATTGAACATTTCTTTTTCATATACTAAATCGAAGTACATCTTTTTCTGCTCTGAGTATAGAAAATGGTATTGATGACGTGGCATCTGGCCTGCACATTTTTTATTTTTTTAGTAATATGATCTTAAGACCTTTGAAAGCAAGGACAGAGATGGCTTAATATTCATTTCTGTTGTGCGTTAATATTTTTCTTATATATTAACTAGAATACATGTACAGTAATGGGGATTACATCTTGTAACTTCCATGGTGGGGTGAAGAACGCAACTTGTCATTTGTCTGTCATCGATGAGGAGCAGGAAATAGAGAAACAAAAGTTTGGATGATCTATGATATTTATTCAGTTAATATTCTTTTTCATTTGTTGCTTTTGGATACAGTTCACTTTCTTTATATAGCTTCATATTGATATGTGTGTCATTTCGTTCTGCCTGAACATGGGTGAAAGCATCTAGGCCCCTTGATGTGGGTTTCGATGATTGATGACGACGATTATCATGACTAACGTGTGTTATTATCATGACTAACATGTGTTTTGCAGAAACAAAGATTTGGATAGGTCATGGTAATGACAATCTAGGGCAATATGGTTTTCATGCACCCTGACGATGGAAATCGTTTCGGTTTTCAAAGGATGATCGTAAAGGTCGAAGATAGGATTATTTCGTTCGTCAATGGTGTTGAGTGACGATGGATTAGTCTTTAGGACTTTGTTTTTTTCTTTGGCCGTACTATTAAGGGGGGTGCAAATGGGTAGCTTGACCTAGTTAAGTCTAATGGTTTAGGTGTGGTGCACACTTGTGAAACTTAGTGCTAGGAAGTTACTGGAAAGTCCCAAGATTGGTTGAGATCGAAGTCGTTCACAAAGTTCGTCGAATTAGAAGTGAACGGGCTCTTTTAGCTGCACCGGACGCTGGTTCACGTGGCGCCGGACGCGTCCGGCGCTCACAGGTTTGCACAGCAGAAGAGGGTTTTGCGCCAGACACTTATTCACATCGCACCGGATGCGTCCAGAGCTCATTAGCGTGAGCAGTAGCGAAGTAGTATGCGCCGGACGCGCCTGTTGGCTGCCGGACACTACTCAGAGACGACCATGTTAGGACCAGAGCGCCGAACACGCATCTGACACCAGCGCCGGATGCATCCGGCGTGTGGACTCAGCTCCAACGGTCGTTTTCAGTTTGAATGGCATAACGCGCCGGACGCGTCCGGCGCTCACGATGAGGCTGAGTTCGGGGGTAACGGTTGGATTTTGGTCTTTGGCCTATAAATACAACCCCACCTCCTCCATTCAATCTCTCTTGCTTATTTGGTTCAGCTGAGTCTATATTTGAGTGCAAGCAAGTGCAAGAGCTGCAAGTGAGGTGCTAGTGATTTGAGAATCCATGGTCTAGCCCTGATGAGAGATTTGAGAGTAGCAAGTGTGCATCCATCTTCTCATTAGGCTTTGTGAGGTCAAGTGAGAGTTTGTTCTTGTTACTCTTGGTGATCGCCATCACCTAGACGGCTTGGTGGTGATTGGGAGTTTGGTGATCATCCGGCGGAGCTTGTGGATGACCCAACTCATGTTGTGAGCGGTTTTCGGTGATTCACCACATCAGAGCGATGAAGAATCAACCATAGAGAGCACTCAATCCTTGCACGGATTGAGGAGGAGTTATACCCATGTGCGGATGCTCCAACGAGGACTAGTGGGGAGTGGCAACTCTCCGATACCTCGGAAAAACATCGCCGTGTTCCTTGCCCTTTTTTACTTTTTGTATTTACTTTCTAGCATTTACATTCTTGTGATTTACATTCCTAGAAATACCATGCTAGAATAGGATTGGAATTAGGGTGCAAAACTTTTAACGGTAGCATCCTTAGGAACACACTTAGGCACATAGGGTGAAATAGGCTTGTAGGTTTAAATTCCACAAGAAAATTTAGAATTAGCCCAATTCACCCCCCTCTTGGGTATCTTGATCCTTTCAAGTGGTATCGGAGCCGAGTTGCTCGTAATTAGGCTTAACCGCCTAGAGTAAACATGTCCCATGGGGAAGGCCCTCCTCCCATGTTCGAGGGAGACGATTTTCCTTATTGGAAAATTCGTATGGAAGCATACCTAGAAGCCATAGATGTTGGTGTTCTTAGGGCCGCATCGGAAGGATTCCCAAAACCTAAGGACATGGCCGACCTTGTAGGTGATGAGGTTAACTATGAGAAGTGGAATGCTAAGGCCAAGAATGCTATATTCCATGGTCTTGGTAAGGATGTGTTTAACCGTGTTAGAAATCACAAGGACGCCCATGCTCTATGGTCCGATCTTTGTGCTTTACATGAGGGAACAAAGAGTGAACGTGAGGAACGCTATCATCTTGTTATGCGAAATTTAAATTCTTTTGAGATGAAATCTAATGAGAGTGCTAATGAGATGTTTTCTCGCTTGAACACTATTGTAGAGGAGCTCAATGGACTTGGACTCAATCAAATGACTCCATCCGATGTTGCAAGAAAGATCCTTTGTATCCTCCCTATTGAGAAATATGGGCATATTGTCACCGTGCTTCATCAAGGAGATCTTTCCAATGCTACTCCAACTCAAATATTGGAAAAAATCAATGCTCATGAGATGTACATGCATCTCACTCCCGAGGATGGCTCATCATCCAAGAAGAAGGACTTAGCTCTCAATGCAAGCCATCAAAGAAAAGGCAAAGAGAAGGTCTCCTATGACAATGCAAGTGATGGTGAGCTTGACGACACAAGTCTTGCTCTCATGGTGAAGAAGACCTCCAAGATGATGAAAAAGCTTAACCATCATGGCATCAAGTTTGATGGAAAAAGAAAAAAATTCTTCACTAGTAGCAAGAGAAAGCCCATCTCCGAGATAGAATGCTACAATTGTCACAAGCTTGGGCATCTCTCTCATCAATGCCCGGAGCCTCCTAAGAACAAGTCATACAAGAAGAAGGGCAAGAACTATAAAGATGACTCAAGTGATGATGATGAGCAAGAAAAGAAGAAGAAGGACAAATCACACAAGAAGAAAGATGACAAGAAAGAGTATCACAAGAGGAAGAATGGCAAGGCTTATATTATTGGTGATTGGGTCACTGATATTGAGTCTTCTTGTGAGTCATCCGATGAAGAAAGTGATGATGAAGGAATTACGACCATTGGCATCGGGTCTCCACCGCCACCACCACCACTACCA
>CM041628.1:75197004-75210456 GCA_023333625.1 Bothriochloa decipiens
TCGTAGGCGGTGTGCTTCCCGGACGCCATCTTGGGGCGGTCGATGAATGAGGCGTCGTTGGTTTTGAGGAAGAACCTGGCGGCGTCGACGGACGAGCCGACGACGATGGGGACGGAGCCGAAGGGGAGGGACATGAACGGGCCGTACCGCGCCGAGAGCGCGTGGATTGAGCGGTGAGGGAGCGTGCTGATCAGGTTGAGGTTGCCGATCACCGGCCATGGGCGAGGGCCGGGTGGGAGCCTGTACTCGCATGTTGAGCTGGAGCTGCGCTTGCTGCGGAGGACGGTGACGACGAGAAGAGCGGTGGCGAGCACGACGCCCAGGGAAGAGATCAGTAGTTCCGTCTCCATCGGAACGTAGTAGCTGGAATGTGCATGTGCTTATTCTTTTCTTCTCTTCTCTTGTCTACAGACAAGAACGGGCGCACCGCGGTCTCAATTGCAGTCTCTTTCCACGATTTATAGGGGCTGGACGGTAAGGTAGTAAGGAACGGAACGGGTGCTGTACACTAATGGTGGGTGGAGCACCAGTGATCATGGATCGTTTCATGGACATGGGCGGGCGGGCACGCACTAGCTAGCTGATGCTGGACGGTGACCCACGGCTGACGAACGTGGCGTCCTTTGTAAGCACATGGTTGGAATCGTTGGAGTAGAGATACCAGATTGATTTGGGGTAGAGGATGATAAAGGACTCGTTTGGTAGAGTTCAGAACAGCTCTACTCTAGAAATCTAGGCAAGCGTGCTCTCACAGCTCTACCCTGATGTTTTATCAATTTGGATTGCCCACTTTATCGTTGGTTTATCCTCTGTACTTCAGTGATACATCCGTCAGCATACAAGCATGAAAATGAAAAGTACCAACATATTCAAGATAATTATGTCTAACTAAACAATCTAAGATACATGTCCAGCCAAATAATCCGAGATATAAGCATGTGAATTAAATTAAAGTACCAACATTACAAGATGATTACATTAATTCCAAGCTAATGCGACGGATGTAGCCAAACTATACCGAAATGAGACATGTCGAGTCACAAAGCTTGATTTTGAAGTGGATCCATCAGAGACATGTCAAGACACAACATATTTGTTGCAATTTTCCGGGATATAGTTGGCACAAATAAGTTCATATATTGATCGAAATTAGCAAAGTCCACATCCCCACGGCATGCTCACGTATTAAATTGTGGAGAACCATGGTAGCAGCTACAGCCTTCTTTTGTGTGAGCATGGAAAAGAAAGACATCTTATAAAGAATTTGTCACTTCATCTTCAATAGTCCAAATGAACGTTCAATAACATTACCAATACATGACTGAATCCGGTTGAACTTCTCTTTTGGAGTATTTGGTTCCGTACCTCCATGCCACTCAGGTAAATGATATCTTTCACTCTTGTATCGAGATAGGTAATCTAGACAATTAGGATATCCGCATCCACAACATAGTACTTTTTTTAGATAAAGGATAGAAACTATCCAGGTTCATCATCCGTGGATAGAATGAGGCCAAATTATTACAACAGGAAAAATAAAAAAAGAAAACTGACGAAAAAATTACATCCCCAACAAGGGGCTCGAGTAGTCCTACGACAAATAGGCTTGCTCCATGATGTCAACTCTCTAGAATACGATCATCAACGTCAAGACAAAGCCACCAAAACACCTTTATGAGACCTTAAAAAAGGTATTGAAAACGTTGGACACCGACCACCATTGAAGACTGGATGGTTCTTCCAAGGCAACAACACAGAGACTTGGTGCACATACAAGCCTGCCAACCAACATCAGAGCTGTTACGCCATTGAATGCCACCTCCGCCTTGAGCTGAACACCGAACATAGTGACCACACGGGACAACTACCCGACCATAGTGAAAAAGAACTCCGACGACGCGCCTAAGCCACCGCCACCGGCCTGGAAAAATCAGGCTAGGTTTTCACCCAGTTATTGAACATCCACGGGCGCAGCAAGGGACGGACTGACCAACGGCTTCAACGGCGCCTTCAATAAGGTGCGTGGCACAGACAGTTCCACCGCCACCAGTCTGGCGTAACACGCCAAGCAAGGTTTTCACCCAAACCTCCGCCACCATCTTTGACTCTGGCTTCGGCCAACGTGGAAGGTTTTCTACACCCGGAAGGTCGCCGTCAGCTTTGCTTAGAACACTGGAAGCCCCAGCGCTGACCGTGGATCAGGTCCAGGCCCAGGGTGCCCAAATCCGACCCGCCGCCGCCGCCAGACTAACGGCACGCCGGCTGCCGCCGACGAGCCACCACCACATGGAGCAGGGTACTGCCGACAGAGGAGCAGCACCATCCCGGACCGAAGATGCCAGATCCAGGCCCGCAGGGCCCAAATTCGACCCTTCGCCGCCACAACGATGGCACACCAAGGACGGAGAAGCCCGTCGCAGACGCACCGCCCTGTGCCTGCCCGGGCCATTGGCCGGCGCTCGTGGTCGGCGACCTCGCCGAGCTCCATGCGGCTCGGGCGAGTCGCCCTACCTGGCCGCGTCGTCTTGCGCCGCCACACCATCGGATGAGAGGGCCCTGTCGCCATGTCCCGGCCGGCCACCACGCAGCCTTGCCGATGACCCGCTCCGGCGGTGGCGTGACTGGAGATTGGAGAGGAGGGAGAGGGCGCGGCAGCTAGGGTTCTCTCCACCCGTTTGGTAAAGCACCCTAAAAACAGCTCCTGAAGAAGCTAGCTCTTCTGCGAAAGCATGAATTGTTACGTGACACGTTTTTAAGATCTGTCCACTCCTTAGGACCTCTCATGCAATCCTCTTGCATCCGCTAGCTCAGTTCTCTCATGGTAGGCTAGCATCAACTGCAATAGGCCCACTTTAGTATCTTGGCTAGTAGTGCGAGTACAAAGCACCGTTAGGGGTCAGAGATGCCGAAGGGCCTAGCCGCCTAGGGCCCTCTGCAGGGTGGTAAAGTACTCCGTACGCTCATGTCTCTGTTGACATATGTCGACATATGACCCACGTTGACCTATATAAAAAAAACAAGACACGTTGAAATGGACACAAGACACGTTGAATGGACAAGTAGCCCGTCACTACCGAGCTGCAGGTACCCTACTCCCGCTCGCAAGTCGAAAGCCCCCCCACCCACGCCAGTGTCGTGTTCGTGTCGATCTACAACTCCAAACTCTGCAAGGCTGGAAAGTTGCCAGTGCAAGATTATTTTATTCTTCTTGCCATAACTGCAATGGGAAATACGGAGTACGTAGCTTGCAATGGGAAGAAGGCAACGCGCCAATAAAGACCCCCCCCCCCCCCAACCCCGCCACCACCAAAAAAAAAAAGCCCCAACGTCATTCAACGATCATTGTTTCAGTACCACTAAAAATTTTAGATTAGAAACAAGACTACACAAGTCAATTCTCAGTTTTAGTTTTAAAAACAAATACAAACTACTACTACTGATGACATCAAGTTGGCGCTAATAATTTTGGGAACAATACTAGGCATAGGTCTATTTTTTTTTAAATGCCTACTACTGCCAAGTTAATTGACGTCCGACTTGCAGTGCGACCACAAAGCCGCCACAACTAAAATTATATGAAAAAAAGGGTTGGCCGACAGGCCCATTTTATGCAATTTTGTGTTATGTTAATCACTTAATTTCAATATGGCTCTCACCTGGCCCTAGCGCCGGCCAAGATAGGAAGACTGCATGTTGCTATCCTCCAACTCCAATTCCAACGCAAGCAGCAAAATTAGTAACATGCAAGCATCCCTTGTCGCCGCGTGACACCATCATCAGGCTGCTTAATTAACATATCAATTAAGCCACTTCATCCCTGACGCGCGAGACTCCTTACAATTGACACCTAATTAATTAATTAATTTAATAGAAAAAACATGGCCGTAGGCCGTGGCAGATGGTGTGGCGCCATCATCCGTACGTCAGTGACCGTGCCCCGTGGCAGTGGGACCGCCAGGTGACACAGAACGTACCGTCACTGCTAGAATCATCTTGTTATGTGGGAGGTTCCTTGAGCATTTGTTGAAGCGTTGAACTACATACATCCCTCCAAAGTTAAGAACACTCTCTCATCTTGATGCCATTTTTGGGTGTTAGGAATCTACTGTAACTCCCAAACAAATGATGAAAAGGTGATTATATTAGATCGAAAAGAAACCATATAAACAAGCTTGTTTGGTTGTTTGGATTACAAACATATTATTTAGATGATTATTGTAATCACAATGAGAAACAACCTTTGAGTTTTTTTCAATTCAAAATTCATATTAATATAATCACATCCATAGTCAAAGATTACTACAATCTAATCGATATCAAATATGCCCTTAATTTAGCAAGTATATTGGAGTTTCCATAGATTGTATGTTCATGCCCCACATTTACACTAACGATTGGCGACTACCAATACGAAACTAAGGCTCTTAATGTTTAAACTTAATGTACCCTAAAGCTTGGCCACTACTAATATAAAAATAAGCCACAAAGTTTTTTTACTTTTAAAAATGTATTTAGCCATTCATCTTGACATTTCTTTTAAAAGAAAAAATGTTTTTTCATTAGCCAAGCATTAATAAAGTATTGGTATTTGCCTCAACTGAAGATTCACGCCCAAGTGAAGAAAAGCTAAGCCAAGTTTTGCGGTTTATTCCTGTTTTCGTCATTTTCTTTCTTTTTTGAGAAATTTGCTTTTTTGAGAATTTTTTTGATAAATTTTCTAAGTTTGTTTTCTGAAAACTTGCTCAGGTGTTGTTTGACCACGAAAGCAGCCCAGTTCGTTGAAGTTTGAACCGGCCAACAAATATCATCAGAGCCCAGTCCAGCCGGTCCATAAATACCTTTGGAGCCCAGTTGATAGCTCCAGGTTTTATTGGGCCAAGGACCATTAAAACTCTTGCAAACTCTTGAGCTTAAATAAGATAGGGACCAAAATTTAATTTCTTAGACTTGGCAGGGCCGCGCAAACGCATACCCCTCAACCACAAATTATGACGTCTACTCTCCCCACTTGGGGAGATGGTAGGCCAACGCACCCACCAAGTGTAATATGGGCCATGAATCTAGGCCATGGGCCTTTATAACCGCCCATCGGCCCCATCCAGGTAAATAGGGAGAAACGTTGCTCACCGGTCGCATTATGTAGCCGCCTCGCCCCCTCGAGCTTGCCAATGTTGCCGAGGTGGGACTAATCCCCGCGCGCCTCTGGGTTTTGGGAGAAGAGAGGCTGCAACATCGCTCTAAAACTGGGCTGTCATGGTAGTAAAGTAGTACATGGGCCGACGCTGGATGCCGATTTGGATTGGCTTCAGCCAAATCGGCTTGGATGGCAATCATTTCTGAAAAAAAGCTATTGCTGCCGATTCGGACTGGCTTTCTACCTTTCTCCAGGACTCCAAGTCTAGTTCGTTTATTTAGATTTAGAAGAAAAAAATAATTTTGTGCGTGGCATCTCACCTTACTCACTGAAAATTTTCAGACAGAGTAATCATCTTGCTCCGTGAAAACTGAAGTGGTTTCTTAGCTTCCATAAGCCCCACAAGGCTACTGAATAGGAGACGTTATTGTTATGGACATAACTTTTTCTCAGAACTTAGGTGTTATTTGACATATTTGCCAGTCATGGCATTGATGTTACAATGAGGCGCATTGGAAAGATCAGAGGAATTGTAGTAGTTTGCCATGATCTGGCTGTCTGTGAAGAAGTTGTAAGAAATGGTATTTAGTCTCTGTGCCACCAAAGCATCTAGAGTGATTGCTGCTGCTTCCGCCATTAAGGTAGAATCTGCGGAAGGCATTTGTGCCTGAATATAAAGGGCTAAGTTTGCTGCTGCTGTCCGGCTGTAATGCTGCATCTGTGATATCATCTTGTTCCCATGAGGCCTGCATCTTGTGTGTATCTGCTGCCTGACTGGTTCGTCATTGGGTGATGGTCTTTGGCGACCTGCATTTGACAATACATACCTTGGCTGCTTTGTGCAGCTGTAGACTGTAGATGCGTCGTCGATGTTGCTGTTGTGGTGGAGCTTCATATTTGTGTGTTCCTGTCCATCATCTGCATTTTTGGTTAGAGAGGTAGTAACATTGATGTCGACTGTTACAGAATTGTGGACCTACCACACTGTCCGACTCTTGTTGTTGAATCTTGTCATTTCTGGCCTTCCATTTATACCATAGTGTGGTAAAGATGAGCTGCAGCTGGTGGGTGGTCTGAGGTTTGTTGGTCTGAGGTCTGAGGATTTCCTGAACTCCAACTTGTTCTAGAGGTAGAGAAGTTCTTGGGTCCATGTAGATTCATTGGAAGTATCCAGGACTTCATTAGCTCCTTGAATAGGAGAAAGGATCGGACAGTTGGATCGCAGGCTGTGCACTGGTAGTCTGGTACCCAAATCTCCTCTCTTCTTTGGGCATTGGCCATCACTTAGCTCTAGTCATAGGCTATGGAGCGCCTAAAGTCTAGCACTGCAACTGAAGCGTGAACGCGACAGCCAGTGAGCCCGGCACCATGCATGCTTCAACCAAGGCAATGTCACGGCGCAGGCCAAGCCCTGCGAGCCTGGGAGTGGGACCAATGGTGGATTTGCAGTTGTGCAATTTTAGGCCTGTTTGGAACGTGGAAAAAAAATCTTTATTACAGTGTTTTTTTGTGAAATTGAATGATTTCTGTAAAATTCCTGCAGGATTCCTATGAAATTCGTGCATTTCATACAAGCCCTTGGAAAGGAGTTAAAGCCAACTGTCTGTCGGGCTTGTTCAGACTTTCAGTGCATGAGTTCATTTGCCGAGTGATGATCACAATTCACATCTATCTGACTGACTCAAACATTCTGGGAAAATAAGTGGACAAAGCAACTTCTGGATAACTTTCATGAAAACATTACAACAGCTGATGTAAATGACAAATCACGTAGGAGTAACAACTGATTATAATAATAGATTCATCTCTCAATCAGAGTAACACATGTGCTGAATAGATCTTATTCATAGTTTTGCTGTGCTTCCAACAGTTCCAGACACGAGAATCTCATCCAGGGGAATATGTCTAGGAGACTAGGAGCCAGGACTGAACTTGATAGAAACACTGTTTACACAGTGGCGCTCATCAGTAGGTGTCTTGAAGCCTTCTCCCTTGAACACATGGCCCAAATGCCCACCACAAGCTGTGCATGTGATCTCTACCCTCCTACCATCAGGATCCGGCTGAAACAATCAAATAGGTAATACGCATTTGAAACAGAACAAGGAGGGGATGTAAAAGATCAAATAAGGGCTACTGAGGCTTACTGTTCGGTTTATGGCTCCTGGAAGCCCCTCAAAGAATGCAGGCCAGCCGCAGCCAGAATCAAATTTTGTGGTGGACTTGTACAGGGGAGTTCCACAGCCAGCACAGTTGTAAACCCCGTCACCATAGAATTTGTTGTACTCTCCTGTCCCAGGTAACCTGGACATGAATCATGAATGTGAGCCTAGCTTGAGAATATATGTTTTATTATAATGGGACCACGTCAAGTGACAGCTATGAGCCTATGATACTATTTTCCTGAACCCAGGTCCAAGTTAACAAAATACGGTACTGAAATTGCCAATATATGAATTCTAGCAATATAGATGTACTTTATTCCTTTTAAACTTTATTAATTAAGAATCCATGACTGACCATAGACTGGAGAGATTGATAAAGCATTCATAGTTACACACAAGTCCAAATGATCACCTGTAATTACTCCACTCTTCTGATAAAGGTTGCAGCTCTCAAAATAGCATCACAATTTGAAATTTGTAAATGTTAGCCTGTATAGTGGTAATTACTAATGACTGTTCAAAATTGTGCTATAATTTTAGTATTTTACCCACAAGATATTCCAATTATAGCCGACTGACACTTGGATCTGGACGTTATGGTAGACTGTATACCAACCCTGAAAGGGGGATGATGATTAGCACATGGCCTGCAGGTATAATAGACTGTGTGCGCCCAAACTTGCTAAGCAATAGGAGCATTTTCCAATGAACATACAGTGGATCCAAATTATACAGAGGAACTTTCAAGTTCCCAGTGTACAGTTTATTGAGCAGTGTTTTACTTCCAATCAGTATTTCAAATCACAGGCTATGACATCGACGGATCTCCCTCCTCAAATCGCCCAAGAAATCAGGCTATAGCGGTCTACATGGGAGCAAATAGCTAAATCGTTCTTTTTTGAAAGGAATAGCTAAATACCTCTCAAACAGCTATATCCATATATTTAAAACCCTGCTGGATCCATATTATGCACCCACCCCCCAAACACACACACAAATCTTCTTTTTATATCTGACAAAAACAATTTCGAATCCTACGGTTGCAAGGGAGATTACTAAATCTTTTATGGTGTACAGCCAATCAGCGGTACTCTACCAACACAAGGTCATGTTCATGCCCTCTGCGAATCATATTGTTTGAAATTGTAAGTTGTTATTTTGGCTTTTCAGGTACAATAGCTTTTGCTATGCACCGAGATATTGGCCATCTAGAAAAGCCAAAATAAACTTACAGTTTGTAACACGAGTATTTTAGTTTGGCCACTGGAATTGCTCAAATCCACATGTCAACATAACAGCAACCAAATGTGTTTCTCTTAAACCAAGAGACCCGATCATGTTAAGAAATGAGAAATCGAACCATAAGGATACTTCAAGTCAAGTGTCAAGTCTGAACTTAGATGCATGACGTAAATAGTACACGTACTACTATGCTAACAAGTTGGCATCTTTTTCCCCTCTAGACTCATTTTATACCAGAAGTCAACTTGAAGACTGAAACTGGAATAATTTGAGAGTTGAGACCGAAATCCAAGAGTACTTCAATCCTCGATGAACTAGACGAACAAGAACCTGAACGAGGAGGTAGAATCTCTCTCCGTCGGCAAGAATCAGTAATCAGTAATCTCAACTAACCGGTGCCCATGGGTCCTGACATCGAGGTCAAAGGCCACTAGTATCAGACAACACAACGGACATACGAAGAACATCAACAGGATCCGATCGGATCGGATCGGATCGATCCATGGGCACGGGAAGTAGATCAGATGAACAACAGGTCGGCAGCACGCTCAGCCACAAATCAATCGTCATAGTCGCAGTTGCTTAGGGAAGAAAGGGGCGGGGGTAGAGTACTGACTCGGTGCCCTTCTGGCGGAGGATGCGGAACTGCTCGGGGGAGAGCACGGCGCGCCAGTCCTCCTCGCTCCTCTGCTTGCTGTTGTCACCCGACGCCATCGCCGCGGCAGGAGCGCAGAGGGAAGAGCTGAAGTCTCTGGATATGTACGACTGCGATGGAGCGATGTAGTAACGGCAGTCGCCAACCGTTTTTTATGGATTTATTAGGTATAATCCCATTCGTTTGCAGATGCATTGTATCCGGACATGTTACATCTAATTGTGCATCTAAATAAACTAAAGTACCTTATAATTTAAAATGAAAGATGCATTTATCACAGATTCCACATATAGAGCCATATGTTTTATGTGTGGTACTCTTCGGATCCCTTCGAAAAAATTTCGGTGTCGTTATGTTGTTCGTTTTGACCAAACTTATAAGTTCGACCAAGTTTAATTAACAACATTTATCTCTTTGAATAAGTTTATTATAAAGTAGATTCAACATTCTATCTTCTTTAAGATATACTCTCTTCGTTTTAAATTATAGTTTACTTTGATTTTTTTGGTACATACACTTTGCTATGTATCTAAATATATTATTTATCTAGGTACATAGCAAAATACATGCAAAAAAAAATCAAAGTGAACTACAATTTAGAACGAAGGGAGTAATATCTAAACATGTTATAATCTAAAACAAAGAGAGTAGCAATTTTATTTGGCTTGAATGCTAGATATGTGATTTGAAGAAGTCCTTAACTATCACGATCGTCCTATTTTCTTCCGTGGTCTATAAAACTTTTTTTAGTCTCCTTAACTTTTGAAAACTATGCACTTTTGCATCTTGCCAATTTTGATAGTGGTTTTGATGACGTGCCACCATGCTAAAGAGGGTAAATCAGAATAAGTGAAAGTTCAAGAACTTAAGTTGAACTAGAAATATTATTTTCACAAAAGTATTTAAAAATTAATTCAAAAAATAAAAAATTACTTAGACATTTTTATTTAGAAAATTATTATAATTAAAATCCTAAAACCTAATTTAATCTTAAAAGTTCATAGAAAACTAATTTTTGCTTAGAAAATTATGAAACTTGTTTCAAATCTTTATAGAATCCTGCTCTATGTTGTCGTGTCTTGTTTATTTTTTTTAAAAAAATTGATGGACTCATTTTGGTACTTATTTTCTGGTAGAAACTGAGTAGCCAATATTTTAGTGATAAAATCAAGTGACATGAACAAGATATTCCTAGCGTGATTTCATGAAAAAATGAAAACTAGTTTCATTATGTTTTGAGCTAATTTTTTTATAAATTTTTAAATATTAAAGTAGTTTTTAGGATGTTTATTTGTATTATTTTCAATATAATATATATTTTGATATTTTCTATTTTAATAAAATTTAGACATTTCTTCTTAAAATTTCTAGTCCAATTTACCCCTTGAACTTTCAACATAGTCTGATTTACCTCTTTGGACATCGCGCTACATCAGCAAAACCAGGTGCAAAAGTGGATGGTTTCATTTTCTTTTTTGGTTTTGAACATGGAATGGTTTTCAAAAGTTGAAAGAGGTTAACTAATTTTTGTAGATCAAGAAGAAATTCGGATGACCGTGATAGTTGATGGAGGTAAATAAATTGAACTTTTTTCTATGCGATTATTTATTGTCCCAAAATTCCCAAGTAGCCAAATGTTGCCTAAATCGAGAGCTGCGAACCAGGCCAAATTCTTGTCCAATTCGATCAGTCTTTACTTACTGGATTCATATGAACACGCATGACACTTTCGAGGACCTATTCCGAAAATTTCCGGTCACGGGCCCCACTAGTTGGAGGCTGCAACTCACTAGCACTCGTCCCCGTCTCGAGCCCAGACGCAGACGGCCGCAAATAACGCCGGCGGCGGAGCACTCCCAGGTCGTCGATCTCCGAGCATCGGCCCGCCGGCGATGGAGAAGGGAAAGGGCCTCGCCCGCCGCTGGGCGGTGGAGCTCCCAGACGCCTCTTCCTCTTCCCCCGCCGTCCCCGACCCGCCCGGCTTCACCAGATCCGCGCCCGACGCTGTAACCCATACTCTTCCTCCCCTTCCCCGTTCGTCCCTTCGCTGGTTTGGCTCTGTGTCCCGCAATTCACGTGCTTTCTCTGGCTTGCAGGACGACGCCGCGGGTGCGCGCCAGCGCAAGGACTCCGAGACTGCATGGAAGGCGCAGGTTCGTTCGATCGATGCCATATTCGTGCTTTGGTCTAGTAGATCCAGGCCGCGGTCAGCGCGACTTGCCGGCTACAATAGGATAACCATATCGTACAGTTTTGCAAGAGCCAGATCTTGATAACCGTATCTAAAGTTAGCTTCTTAGTAGTTCTAGGCTTTGAAATTGATGTCTAACTGTGTGTGCTCCCTGATGTGAACAGAAAGCTTGGGAAGTCGCGCAGGCGCCGTTCAAGAACCTGATGATGATGGGATTCATGATGTGGATGGCAGGGAGCACCGTCCACCTCTTCAGCATCGGAATTACCTTCTCTGCTCTGTGGCAACCCCTCAATGCGCTCCGATCTGTTGGGAAAGGTACTACTTTTATGGTTTCATTCACCCAAGGATATGATATATTTTCGGTTTGCAAATCCATGCCACTTTAGGACTGTTTTAGTTTATGGGCAGCTAGTATATTATATGTTTAAGGCCATACTTAGCAATTTAGCTTAGCTGAGCTACAAAAGGCTAGGAGGTTTACTTCCAGTGAGCACTCAATGTTCCATGGACTGCCATCTAACTTCCGATCTGATTCTTAAGCCTCCATGTTCAAGTTAAATCATTTAGGAACATGCACCACTTGATGTGTGCTCGTGTTGATTGTTGAGTCATTCTGGATGTGCAAGTAACTTCTAGGTGTGCATTTTAGTTTTGGCAAATAAGACAATGTTTTATGCCTGTAACCTTTGCACAGTTCGTAAATCATACACAACATGAACCATTCCTAAAAGGCTAAATTGAGTTCCTGTTAATTATTATATTTACTAGTAATGTAACTGTGTAACATATATACTATTGCAAATGTGCAATTGAGACAAGAATGTGTGTGCCAGAAGCAAGTCATAAGGGTACCTTTTATGCTGCTGCTCAAATAATAGCATCATTGTGAACTTGGTGAATGAATAGCATAAAGCATAGCCATATCATGGGATGACTAAAATTTTTGTGATCGGCTTGCTTCTTTTCTCTAGTAATACACTTTTCCAGGACATCATCATGTTATCTTCAATCTTCTGTTGGTGCATTTTCTTTTTTATATTTGGTATGCCCTCATAAAAGAATGCAATGTTAGTTTCACTTTATGGCTTATTGAAAGCTGAAAATTCTGCACATAGAAATTGACTTAGGAGTCTCCAATGCAGTGCAATAAGGTTGTCTTATTCCCTAAATCTTATTTGCACTACTTTAAATATTATTTTCTATAGTGATCTAGTGTAACAATAGCTACATATTTCACTTATATGCTGCTCTGGTTGTGTTATGTTAGTTTTAGTCAGCACATGGAACTACAAAGAACAGAGTTGGTTTAATGCAGTGTGTGTTGAAATGCAATTAATCATCCCAAATTATTTTCTTTTGGTCCATAATGTGGTCAACTATGGGTCTGCTTTATGAAGAGAAGTGAACGGATAGAATTGCAAAATGCAAATAAATAACTATAACAACATGACCAATTTGGTTTGTTTAATATGGAAAAGGCATTTCTTCTGTCAAGCTCCATATTTCTAAAGTTCTCTTGGAAACAGGAAATATACTAGCTTGGCATACTTCAGTTAATTTCTTAGGTCCAATCAAGCATGTCTTGTAGTCATTCCAAACTGAGTGATATTCTTAGTTTCTAAGCAATTCTGCATTGAGTATTTTCTTATAAATAGTTGTTCTCTTGGCAGTTTTTGAACCATTTAAGGACCCAAGGGTGGATACTATTGCTCCTAAGTTACTCTTTACTGCCCTCAATTTAGCTGCCATGGGTTTGGGTGTATGGAAGGTGAGCTCTTTTACATGTCTACTAGTTATACATAATGATCTTGTATTTTTCGAAGCATTTGATGAAGTTCTAATATTACTGCTTCTACAGCTTAATACATTGGGGCTTCTTCCAACAAATCCATCAGATTGGGTATCTTCACTGGCTCCTGCTCGGGTATGTTTCTGATAGCCTACCACCATACGAGTGTTCAGGGCATGTTTGGATACCATGAGCTAACTTTTATCTAGCTAATTTTAGCTCAAAATAGCTCTAGTGCATCCAAACAGGAGAGCTAATAGATGGGCTCATTTT
>CM041628.1:75225456-75245362 GCA_023333625.1 Bothriochloa decipiens
ACATCCACCATACACTGGTAAACTTTAGAAAAAATTTTGAAAGCCCGCATTTTTAGAGACCGGATTTCTATTGTTACAGGAAGATGCATTAAGGACGCATGCATCGCTATCTCTTGGAACATTTAATTTACTGTGCAAGTGCAATTCACCCTCTTAATTTTGTGTGTGTGTGTGTGTGTGTATATATATAGATCATGTTGTAAATTTGTACAGATGTTATTATTAGTATGCATGGTGGGGAAGCTCGTGCTGACAAAATGTATGTACTGTATTGTGCTGTATATTTCGAGTTCATGTCAATACAACAACACACACAGATTCCGTATGCAGTACAGGTTGGTAAATACTCTAGAGTATTTAACGAATGCATATTTATAGGACTTTTTTTGTTGTTGTGCTTTTCTGAATGAAAAGGCAAGATCTCTACTATATTTTTTTACTTAAACTGGTGTTGGAGGAAAAATATTTAAGCAGGTAAGGACTTTTGGAACATAAACATGGTGAATTTTGCTCTCGAAGAAATCGTAAATATTTGAATTTTGCTGAAAGACAACCAAAACAATGATCTTCACTATACAACATAGGTTTTTGCTTATGGACTACGCCTCACTATTATTAAAATATTACTCCCTCCATACGGCATTACTTTGAAAAAGGTAGTACCCTCCAATCCATACGACATGTATCGTGACTAGAGGTAGTAATATCTGAAGACCGCATGAATAAAAGAGAGACACAACGTCCCACCTACAACGCTTTGTTTCAACTGATTTCCCGCTTTAAAAACTTAGTGCACTACTTTCAAAAGGCGGACGAAAATGTAGGAAAGGAAAATAAACCGTATAGATTCCGGTCGCTCTCTATAGTTGTTTTAGTTGTCGTCTTGTTTGTTACTTTTTATTGTTGCGAGACTCTTCTTGAATCCCAGCTCTATTGTATTGCCTAGTCAAGTTTTTTCTATCAAATAAGCAAAAGATTCATGTACCATTATATTATGAAAAAGAGTTTATAAACATATAAACAATGTTATCAAGTTTTTTCTAATATTATAGGTAGTCCTCTACCTGATTCTTAAAAAAACATATATAGATTTCTAAAGGCGATTATCATTCTCTCTCTCTCTCCACTTGGTCTCTCTACGGTTAGTTTTCCTTATCGCCACACCATATCTGATGCATAAATTGTGTATTTCTCATGCATTCTATATATTTTATGTTTTCCGTTGGAAACACAAGGATCAAGCATGGACCAAGCTACATCTTCCATGAGATAGTCGTGACCAAGAACTTTTTGCTGCATCAACCGTGGTGACAATTGGAGATGGTAAGACGGCAAACTCCTGGTCCTCGTCATGGCTGGATGGTAAATCCTAAATCACCAAGAGTTTTGGTACCAAATATTTGAAGAAATCAAAAAAAAAAGTTGTCGGTATACAAAGCCCTACAGAACAATAAGTGGATCTCTCATATCCTCCCCGTTCAGACTCCACAAGAGATACAGGAATATGTGGATTTGTTCGAACAAATACAACTGTCCCCAATAAATCAGTATAGTGAGGACTCAATTAGATGGAAGTGGATCAACCATGGAGAGTACACCACCCAAAGCGCATATCACATCCAATTTGAGGGAAGCTTCTCTAGGCTCAAGATTACGCCGATTTGGAGAGCAAAAGTGGAACCAAAGTGTTGTTTCTTGTAACACCTCAAGTGTTATTGTCCAAATTGCATTCCATTACATGGGCATAAGCATCATGCATTCATTTTTCCTTTGTTTTATGAATGTGGTGAAATATTTGAATTCTAAATTCAAATTCAAAATTTTGAAAACCCTAGTTTCAAAAATACTTAGAATTTGGTGATGGTTCCAAAATGAAAGTTGTACAACATTAAATTTGGAGCAACTTTTGTATTGGAAATTTTACAAGTTTCAATATGAAATTTGGAGCAAATAAAAAAGGATAAAAATCATCTTTACTGCTACAGTAACCCGGCCATACCTTTCCCTGCTCACCGTCGCCGCCGTGGCCATCGAGGCCCTTCTCGCGCTCGGTCGCGTGACCCGCCGCGTGGTCAACGTCGCAAAGCTCCAGCCACCTCACCACGCCGACCAGAGCCGAGGCCGGCCACTCCATCTTTTCTTCCTCCTCCTTTTCTCTTCCTCATTGTGCCGCCCGCCACCACGTCGCCCCAAAAATTCACCCACACCGCTTGCTCATTTTTTGATTCACCTCGCTCATAGCTCCGCCATGAGCTACTCTTCCTCCCCGACCCCGCCGTGCCTTGCACCATCGCGAGGTGAGCCCCCTAGCCACGCCGCTGCCATGGCTCCGAGCATGGTCTCGCGTGGCCAACTCCCTCCCGTCTTCATTTTCTTCCTCTATCTAGTGTTTTGTAGTCGCCCGGCCATATGGCATCTAGGACCGAAGCCCTTGTTGGCTTTGGTGTTTCGACGTCGCTGGAACGCCGCTGGTCGCCGTGTGCTTTGTGCGCCGCTGCCATGTACACGGCCATGACTCACCACCACGGCTGCGTGTTCCATCTTCGCAGCCCTAGACCTGCCCGAGCACCCTGGTGCCCGTGCGCACGCGCTCTGGCCGAGTTTGGCCGAGCGTCATCGCGTCGTGCTCTGCTCGGGAGCCGACCAGGGACATCGTGTTGTAAATAGGAATAAGTCCAGGGGCCTAGTTGCAAAGTTTGTGACTCATGTGAATAGTGCCAAATAATGGATAGGACCTGTTTGTAATTTCTGTAAAATGCAAGCCCTTATTTGCAAAATTGCCAAGCCAAGCCAGGGCGGGCCGCGTCGGGCTGGCCTGCCACTGCCGCCGTCGGGCCGCCGCCTGCGCGTGTTGCCGTTGCTGGGCCGCTCACGCGCTGCTGCTGGGCTGGCCTGCCTCGCCGCTGGGCCGCCCGCTCGCGCACCGTCGCTAGGTCGCTCGCCCGTGTTGGGCCACGCGCAACGCACCGCGCCGCGGACCGAGCTGGGCCGAGCCAGCCAAATCGGCCCGCGTGCCTGTTTTTCCTTTGAAAATACTTTTCAATTTAGATTTGAATTCAAACTTTAAAAATTCATAACTTGAGCTTGAAAGGTCCGAAAATGATGAAACTAGTTTTGTTAGTTTTGTTGTATTATGATCTACATGATGAAGTCATAAAAATTCTAGTTTAATAAAGTTATTTATATAGCTTTTATTTATTAAAAGAAAAGCCTCTTTAAATAACAAAATTAATAACTAGAGAATTATTTATCCCAAAAATTGTGAAACCAAGTTTACTAAATTTGTTTTGGTATTCTCTAGCTAATAGGAAGGTTAACTTTGTTGTTTAATCATTTTCTTTATATACATGTCATATTCTTTTAATACATGAAATGATATGTTTAATTGTATCTCTTTATTCTATTTGACATGTCAAATATGATGTTTTATATACTTAAACTTATTAAAGCAAGATCTTAGATGCAGGTGTTAGGTCCTTAACTGAGGATGAATTGTTATATGTTAAGTTATGTAGTTTTGGTAAGTAGGTTTACTTTCTATAAGAAAAGTAAAATATTTTTGTTATAATGATTCGAATAGGGCTGGAGAACTCGGTAAACGAGTGTCCAGTGATATGATCAGATCAACTTGTCATCATAAGCATTATGTCATCATCACCATCATCACTTATGCATTCATGATTCTCATCCTGTGCATATGCATGCAATAGGTGCGCCAGCAGGAGTGACCCTGTTGGAGTTCGAGGGAACGTGCTCGCAGGAGCCGGAGAGTCCTCAGGAGTAGGAGGCTCATCCAGCCGGTCCCGAAGTCGACCAGGACGTGATTCTCGAGTGCCCGCAGCACGAACCCGCAACATTCATGAAAGGCAAGCCCCGGAGCATTTTAACTTTCTAACTTTTTATAATATATTAATTATGCTATGCTTGTTGCATTAAGTTCTAGGATTTGAATTGGAACCCTTGCTGTATTTACATCATTCCTTGTTCAGTTATTATCCTTGAAATCCTAATGATATGATACCGTAGTATTTGCTTGGCCATGCTTAAATGGTAGAAGTCGAGTGATTATTAATCACTTACGAGAATTAGGATGATGGTTCACGGTTGGCTATATGTGCTATCATGCAAATAACCATATGGATGTAAATTGACGGTAAGGCGGAACATGGAAGTTACAAGACCGACGGACCTTGTTAAATGAAGTGTACGTCGTGCCGATTAATCACCTACAAGGAATGGAGCCTTTCTTTGTCATATTGAACAGTGCCTAGCACTTAGCTGGCTGGATCGGAGGTTATCCGCCGCGAAGCCTAGTAGCTCAACTCAGGCCAAAAATCGAGGAGTATCAAGTGCTCACTACTGGGGTGGTATGTACATACTAGTCGTCATGTCTGTAAGTCCAGTGGCACGATGGTACCCAGATGAGGACCATGTCCGTAAGTCCTGTATCAGGTGAGTTAAAATTCCTGACCTGGCTTGGTGACCCCCATGGGAGTGAGGCGTTGTTCGGATCCGCGATTCCTGAGTTGTACCAACGGTTACCCTTAGCAGGGCTTACCGGGTGAGTGTTAGGAATATTTACCCAGCTGGGTAGTAATCGATTCGAATCGCCATCGTCTCCTGGATAGTGAGAAGCTTGACGGAATTATCTCCATACTTGAAAACATTAAATTACTCGGATGGTTAATGATGCTTCACAAGATAGCTGTTGATGAACCTAATATGGTTATGTAATTCTCTTCTCTTTTTGCTTGTTTAGCACAGGGGCAAACATAGATGACAAGTTAATGAATATTAACTTGATGCTAATATTAATATGGTTACTCTCCTCACTTAAGGCTTTTTATGCAAAATGAGTGAGCTGAACTCCACCTATAATAACCTTGCATAATCCTTGGAGTCTTTATTTTGGTTTACGACGGGTAAGTCTTGTTGAGTACAATTGAGTACTTAGGGTTTATTCTCTCTTGTTGCAGATGACATATTCTATAATAGTTGCTGTAAGTACTGCCTTCTCCCAGCCGGGAATGAAGACTAGACCACTGGGCATGGTCTCTACTAGACTCCTTATCTTATATTGCTTTTGTAGGATATGAACCAAAACTGGCAATGTAATCCTTAAAACTATGGATTTGGTTTTAAAACTATGCTACTTCTGCTACTTTATATTTTGGTTTGTAATAACTAAAGTATACTCCGATGTATGTAACATATGTCGGTTATCTTTGAAATGTTGTAACAGATGATGTGGTTATGCTGAATTACTACGATCCTGATTTATGCGAGATAGTTTGAAATCCTTCGTGATTTCGTTGGACTACCAGGTTTATATAAGTGAAAGTATGTGAGTATCAACGTGTTAGTGGGGATATCCGTACTTGATCTTATATAAATTAGGCGGTTTCGTGACATTTCTTCGCTTGGACTCTACTTCACAAGAAAATATTAACGATTGACAATCTCATCAAACAAAATTGGCCTAACGATCCAACGTGCAAGCTTTGTAGAAACGATCTGGAAACACTGAACCACTTCTGTTTGAACTGCCCTTTTGCTAAGCAAGTGTGGTCATATCTAATAAGATGGCTGAACTTACAATGATTTAGGCTGTAATGACAGGAACCATATATCGATATTGGAGAAAATGTCGAGCAAAAGTGGACAAAAGGTAAAAGAGGAAGTTTGATGGAGTCATAATCTATTTCTGGTGGAATTTATGGAAAGAAAGAAACTGGCGATCATTCCGATGGAAATCACTTCAGCTTCAAGTCGCCATGCTATGCAAGGGTGAGATCTCTCAATTTCTTTTTGCAACACAAGAGCCTGATCAAGTGCAGTAGTTCGGAGGTGTTTCAGTTTAATTCGGGTTGTTTTTAGATGTCCACCAAACGTCGGGGGCCTGTCCCTGTCTGGTTTGGGCCCTCAGCGGTGTTTTTTCCCTTTTATAAAACTGATTTTTTTTATCTTATCTCTACTAATAAAAGTCCATCAAATTTTTTGTTGCCTTTCTAAAAAAATATATTTTTATGTTTCACATGTAGTTGTGGATATTCATGTCAGTGATTTTGTAAACACATGCACAAATAACATGTTTAGAATAATAATAAGAAGTTCTTTTGAGCATTACAGTTAGCATAGATATTTCATGATAGGTTATTTGCGCAAAGGTGTAGGTGAGGTGGAGATAGTAAAAAACGCAACGGACGAAGACATAAAGTTTTGTGTTGCGTAACAGTGATTTTACATGGAGAGACACGGCGTGATATCTCTGGCAGTGAAAGACATGGTGCACCCAGTTCCATTACGCGTGCGTTCACTCAGACAGGAAATTGGCGAACAATCAGCAGCAGCGATAGTGACTCTCCTTCCCATGTGTGCTGACGTGGCTAAAAAAGCAAAACATTCTTTTTTTAAAATCTTATAATTCTGAAACCGTGTATCTATTTGTAATTTCATTTTGACCGGGGTATTCTACGCGATAAGATAAATAAAACTAGATCTCACTTGGATATGTTTCGAAAAAATCTTTTTTAGTTTTTTCTATACAGCATTGTGATGTTCTGGCACACCTAAATTATACGTAAAAGTTATATATATAAGTTAGATTTTAACTTTACAAGGTTATAAGTTATGTGTTTTCACATGATAAGTTAAATATATATATGTATAATTCTAAAATCGCGTATTTATTTGTAATTTCATTTTGACCGGTGTTCTACGCGACGAGATGAATAAAACTAGATCCCACCTGAATTTGTTTCGAAGATTTTTTTTGGTTTTTTCTATACAACATTTTGATGTTCTGGTACATCTAAGTTATACGTAAAAATTATACGTATAAGTTAGATTGTAACTTTGTAAGGTTAGAAGTTATGTGTTTTCACGTGATAAGTTAATATATAAGTTATGAGCATAACTTAGAAACGTCGTAAATCAGGTAAATATATAAGTTATAAGTTATAAATGAAAATTATGTGTCCGGCTTCGTAATTTTTTCTCTTTTACTATAAATAGAAAACTTGTCGAAAAAGGAAAGTTGTGGAATTTTTTTTTGGAAAAATTAAAGTTACGGGCCTGATCGTTCGCTATGGTGGACGTTCGCGAATCAGCTAGAGGGTCATTATTGAAATGGTTACGTCAATGGAATGCAATAGAGGGTTATTGTTTCAACTTTATTCCTTGAAAAATGCTTTGCATGTAAGTACCCTACTTAGCTTTTATTCAGGGAACTGTCTACTTGTCTGTTGATAAATTTTTCTGTCATCAAATCAAATCTATCAAAGTTTAGCTATAAACCCGTTGAAGTGACTGGTATAGCATGAATCCTAAAGCACAATCAGACATATACAAATCTGACAAATTTAATAAAAAGAATCTATCAACAAATAAGTAGTACAAGTCTTGAATTTTCTGTGCATATGTCGATGATTTTTTTCCTTATTATCTCCAAGACTAGATTAGGTTCAAACTAATTCATAAATCTGTAAAAAATTAGGAAGGAGTAGTGTGGAGTGAAAAGAAGTATAATTGTACTAACAGGCAGGGGGTTAGATGCAAAAGCTATGCGCGGCCAAGTATAGAGGAGACAGAAAGTGCGTCGCAGTCGCAGCCGCTCGAGCCCGGGCCGTGTCCCTGTCTGCACATTGACGCCAGTGTGCATTATTACGCCCCCCGTCCGCGGCCCACCGTCGACCCGCCGGCAACTCCACAAGGAACAGAGCACCGCGCGAGAGAGCTGAGATGTCCTTCTTCTTCCGCATGGCGTCGCGGCTGCGGCCGTCGACGCCGGAGGAGGTGGTCCGCTCCATCAAGGACTCCTTCCTCGCGCTCCACACGCGGACCCACGCCAAGGTGATTTTGCTGGTCTCCCCGTCTCCCCGTCCCCTTCCGTCGGGCCTCGTAGTTCTTGCGCCCTTTCTCTAATTTGGAGATCTGGTGGCCGATCGATCCATGCGAACCCGCTTCTGGATAGCCTGTGGTGACGGAATCGGGTATGCCAGTTCCGTTTCGGTGGTCATCTCATCTGATGATCATCGTTGTTGGGTTCTCCCCATCCATGTGCCTGGTGATCATTTCCTTCCTTTTGTTTTGTTTATATAATTATTAAGGGGCTCCGATTGGTCGTGACACTAGTGGCATATTTTGGTGGGTCGAAATGGGATAATGCGGAATGGCTCAACCCTTCGCCGTGATGATGCTTGGACAAAACAGAGAACTACTGATTTGCTAAAATTAAATTGGTGGAGCAAATATGGAGTTGCTAGGGTGTCATGTTCTTGTAGTGCTTTGTTTGTCTGATTCTCGGGTTGTCTGATTGTCTCCACCGTGATGCCAGTATGCGATTGATTATTTCCCTTGTTCTTTGCTCCTCAAAGCGAAGTGGTTGTTCTGACGTAACTCTGTTTCCTTTGAATTCTCTTACCAGATTATTAGAATACTACTGCTTGTAGACTGATTGGTATTCACCTTCTTGCTAGGCTCTGGAAGAGGTTGAGAAAAATATCTCGTCGTTGAGGTTGTTAATCTTTGGCGATGGAGAAGTGGAACCAAATCAAGAGCAGGTCCTGCAAATAACCCTTGAGATCTGCAAGGAGGACGTCATTTCCCTGATCGTCCAGAATCTGCCTTCCTTGGGTTGGGGAGTACGTTAGGTCTCCTTTAATATTCCTCGTGACCCCCTTTTTTTTAATTTAATGATGTGTTTAACTGATTATTAGCTCTGTGGTTACAGGTGAGGAAAGATCTGGTTCTCTGCTGGTGCGTTTTGCTTAGGCAGAAGGTTAATGAAACTTATTGCTGCGTGCAGTATATTGAAAATCATCTGGAGCTTTTAGATTTCCTTGTTGGTTGGTAAGCCATCCATTTCTTGATGTCAACATGACAAATAATTGTCAATACATGAAAAGTGATTTCGAGGTAATAGTTTAGTTAGAAATATATGTTTTTTTTTAGCATTAGAAAGATATGTTTCAACAAGCTTGTAGTTAGCTGGTTGCTTGTGCTTAGCTTATGTCACATATTCTCCTTTTTGGACCTTTATAATAGTCAATGGGGTCTTTAACTAGTTGCGTGTAGCTAAAGTGTATTGAGTTTGAGCCTTTTGGTCCATGGTTATCTTTTTATGGTAGCAGATTATGACTTTCTTGGTCCATTTTCCTTGTCTGTCTTGTCCTTTATATTAACCTTTAACTGTTATTTTCAACAGCTACAAGAACTTGGATATTGCATTGAACTGTGGGAATATGTTAAGAGAATGCATAAAGTACCCTACGCTTGCAAAGTAAGGGTTCAAAATCACCATTCAACTATGATTCCCTTCTATTCATGTGTTAAATAGACGATGCATGCATACCTTAATAAATATAGCACTACATGCCTCAAAGAGAACAAAATGAGGTGATCTATGCATTTGGGTTTACCTTGCTTGGAACTCTCTGTTTTTTATGATAAGTAGCACATAAACGTTACTTTGCTCTCCGATGATTTGTGACAGTCACGTGTAATAAGGAAAGAAAATGGTAGATGGACATATGATGTTTTCCTAATTTACACTTGGATTTTTTTAATGATGAAAAAGACTTGTTGCCAATTTGCAGGACATAATATAAGAAAACATTTGTTTTAGTTTCATCTTTTTAATTCCAATATGTTATTATGTACTAAAGTCAGCAATCAAACAAGATCTGCTTCCTTACATTAGCCTTTTATTAGTCTATTCAGTGAATGAGTTTTTCTACTTTGTTGAGACCTTGAGGTAGACTTCGACAATAGCACTGGTTTCCTATAAGTGAAATTTCATTCATTTGATTTTGAAGTTCTCTTTCAGATACATATTGGAATCTGGTAGCTTTGAGCTGTTCTTTGAGTATGTTGAGCTGCCAAACTTTGATATTGCTTCAGATGCTCTGAACACCTTCAAGGTAAATCCATATATGCATGTTTTTCAGATGGTTGAAGAATTAATATTGATGATCGTCCTTGATAAGATTGTTGCAGGATCTCCTTACCAAGCACGAAGATGTAGTCGCAGAGTTCTTGAGTTCCCACTACGAGCAGGTCATTACTTGTTCTGAAGTGCATCTTCGGTCATGTCAACAAAAGAAAGACATTTAAAAAGTTTTGAAGATAAAGTTTCGTTAAAGCATATACTCCTTCAATCTATCTTATTTATTCCATACTCTGCGTATGCACTATATGTTGCTTCGCTAATGCCCTATTGAAAAATTGTATTGCAATTGTATCAGCATGCCAGTATTTGCTTCTGTTTGTCACTCTGATTATGTAATCTTTTATAGTTTTTTGAACTCTATTCAAGGCTCTTGTCGTCAACTAATTATGTAACAAGAAGGCAGGCAATCAAGGTTTGACTATTTTCAGCTTAACTATATTACTATCTCATTCACTTCAGAAGGAAACTTATAGTGCCATCGGTTGTTGCAGTTCCTTTCAGAGTTTCTACTAGAGGCTCCTAACTCTCAAATAATGAAGAGATACATTGTGGAAGTTCGCTTTTTAAATATTATGATAAATCTACTAAAGGTATCATACATATTACTTCAACTCTTCTTTTGGAAATTACTAGAGAAAATTATATTTATATATGATTACATTACTTGTCTCTTCTTAGGTTAAACTTATAACTTTACTATATTATTTTCTCTTGTTTATGCTATACAAATTGAACCAAAATACACATCTGGTTATACTAGACCAGATCTCACCTAGGAATTTGAAAGGGAAAAGGTAGTATTGCACTATATATTTTTACTGAATTTTCAATCGCTGAGGTTGTCGTGCATCATTACTGGTGAAGATCTTTTGGGTATCGGATCTTCTTTTTAAACTATACTTGTATGTGCACACCATTTAACATTGGGCTGGTTTAGTTTTGTTCTAAGTCAAACTTATCTAACTTTGACCAAGTTTACAGAATGGTACATATCAAATTAGTTTCATTAAATACACTACGGAATGACTATTTCAAGAAAAAAATAAAAAAATCACCATGAAATGTTCTTAATAGTGAATTCATTTGGTATATTTTTCATATATTTTCATATAAATTTGATTAACATTAGAGAAGTTTGACCTCAGAGAAAACTAAAACGACCTACATTGTGTAATGGAGGGAATAACCCTTATAATAGTTTCATTTCTTGATAAGATGGGTGATAATAGTTGTTACAGGCATGCTTAAAGTAAAGGCTTAGCAACAGCCAACAGCAATGTATTCCTGATCTTTCATAAAACAGCACATCCTATCTAAAGCATTTCAACAGTTCTTTTTATTCCACAAAGTGTGTTTAGTCAAGTTATTATTTCTTAGAAATATATTGTTATTGTTATAAATGTTCTCAACATGCACAGATAGCTAACTTTTTCATGCACTTCAAACCTATCTTGTAGCTCTGTTTCTTCTTACCTGCATCTTTTGTAGGACTCAAGCAAAAATATCAAAATATGTGCCTTCCATGTTTTTAAGGTATGATGATCTTTTTTTAACATGCACACCTTTCCACATGTGGCTATGCAATTGAATGACCCCTATTAACCATTTGCTGTGCTCAAACAGGTATTTGTTGCCAATCCGAACAAGCCTCGAGCTATCATTGTAGCATTGCTAGACAATCGTAGGGAAGTTTTGAAGCTACTCCACAATCTTCCTACAAGTAAAGGTATTGTTGTGCATATATCTTATATTTTTCCACATGGAGCCACTTGGCACTTGGCCACTTGGGGAATCAAGATACGAACAGACCAAAACACCATAATGCTGAGGAATCAAGTATGGAAGTTAAGATCGCATTTTCCCTTCTTTATACAGGTGACGATGAACTTGATGAGGAGAAAGACCTAATCATTCAGGAAATACAGAAGCTGGCATAGACCAAAAGCTTCAAGTTATCGTTTATTAATGGAAGAGTGTCCTTCTGGACAACTTTTAGTATTTGAAAGCCATATATTGCCAAGACCAAAACAAAATCATATCACATTGCACATGTAGCCTTCAAGACCTGTTGTCTTTTTTGGATGGTTTTTCTTTTGGTCTTAAGAAACCATAGCAAGAGCTTTACCGTCTGTGACCAAGAGGTCCAAGGTTCAAACCCTAGCCTCTGCACATTTATGCAGGGATGGCTGCTGGCTATTTTTCCTTTCCCAGACCCCGCAGTGCGAGAACCTACGACACTGGATACGCCCCCTTTTTTTAAGAAACCATAGCAAAGGATTGTCTTTTTGAAGGAATTCTACATATGATTTGGGGGAACCATGATTACATGGAAAAGAGACAGAATTCCGTTGCGAAATAGTTAGTCAAATGAATTTCAGTTTTCTTTGAGAAATAGTGAAGGTGTAATCACTATAATGTATAACATGTACTGTGAGTGATGACAGAGGGGCAACAAAATAATCAAAATTAGCACCAACTTTTCATGTGCATATAATCGAACACCTGTGTATGAAGTGAAACAGTTCCCAAACTTCAATCTGTCAAACCACAAGCTGTCCAAACTAGGACACCAATTCCCATGATCTCCAACTTAACATATCAAAAACACACAGGTTCCTTTCATGCCAATATATCAATACAAGCAACCATTTGATAGTTACTGTACATTAACAAACTTTTTCGTAATATGATTTTTTTTTCCGTTACTATTTGCATGCCTCTTGGTCTCGGGCTCTTGGCTGAGCGATCAGCTATATATTCAGCTCTGCCTTTTGCCGGAAGAAGGATCCTAATCTATAGGGACTACAGAGAAATTAAAACCCAGAATAGCTAATACACTCGGGAAATTCTCTGGACGTAGCATGATCGAGCAAACACATGTACGAATTACCCCCAATCTCCCCCATAGCACACGAACACCATCAAACTGAAGATGACATCATCATCGAAATTCAAGCAGGTAGCAACAAATTAAGAATCCGAGAGCAAGCAGCAGCATATTACGATACACTGACCTACGAAACGACACAAATCAAACGGCAGCCATTGTCTAGGTAACAACTGATCAGTTTCCAGAAGCCTATCGCCTAGCTCACAGCTCGCTGATTCCAAGTACCGGTTGCCAGAATAGTTGGCCACAACGGAGCAATCATGCTCGCCTGAGTCGCCGGCCGATGCCCCGGGCCAACCAGCTCTTTCTCAGCTGCGCCCACCAGAGCGAGAACGAGGATGCAGCGGAACCAGCATATGACCCTTCTCGTCATTGTAACGCTGCACATGCACACAACAGTCCCAACAGAGGAAGAGCGTTAGAACCAACACGATTAAAATAGAGCTAGAGCACAAAACAATATACAAACTGATTCTTAGTTTAAAAGGAAAAGAGTCACATACTGGTTCTGCTGATACAAAATAATACAAAGTTGCTGATCGTGTTGAGCTCTACAATTTTATATAATATTATTTTTTTCTTACAAATGAGAGATCTCATAACATGTGAGTCTTCACTCTTCACGGCTGGCTCAGTAGAACCACCCAAAAATCAATTTGAAATGGCCAAGAGATATTTTTGTCCTTCTTTCAAAGTTATAATGGAATGTTTTTTTTTCCAAATTCAGTGATAAGTTAGTTGCCACCAATCGTTCCTCAAACCAGCAAAATGCACCAACCATTATTCCTACTAGTAGTAGTCTTCTATATATGGGATAATATCCGAATGCATGGACCTTTTCATAAACTTGTATGAAACTATAAACAATCGAGTCCACGAGCCTTGTAAGAACTAGAAATAGGAGGCTAAGAAATTAATCCCATAGAGTATCTACAGTAGGGACCCTAAATAGGGCACTTAATAGGATCCTGCTACCTGAAGTCCCTAATTCTTGGAGCCCCCAAATCTCCCACCTGTGCCATCTCTTCGAGATGCCTAGAGAGATCTCTACTTTCTAGGAATTTTTTCCGGTGTCAACTCACTTGCACATGTCTTTTTTTTTTCATCCTAGGTCGATCTCTCCCAAGCCGCCGCCCTATTTCCCCTCCTTGGCGAAGCCCCTCAACTCAACATGTGTCTTTTATGTCCTAACTTTCTCCCGTGCTATTGTCCTCTTCCCCCTTCCCTGACACGAGTAGATCCCATATGCTAGCGTATACTATGACGGATTTGAGGTTTCCTACCTGTTGTGCTCCCCTCCTTTACCACGTCCCAATAGCTCGGTTGGAATGATGATGGATATAGCCAAATCATGATGGTGGATATAGCCAAACAACAATTGGATCCTATAATAGTGTCCACTAGAATGTATTTGAGGGCTCATGTAGTTGAATCGAAAATAGGGACTCTAAATTAAGGGTAATGCTGAAGTTGCTCTAGAATGGCTAAAGGTACTGATATTAACACAAAACAACACTAATCTAGAAATTGATACCCCAATTTTCGTAGTCTAAACTAATACCACAAAACAACACTAATCTAGAGAACTGATACCCCACTTTTCGTAGGTAATGCAAAAAGGTTGCAATCATCATGGAAGGGGAGAGAGAAAAAAAAAACTTACATGGATATTCTCGAACGCGTGGAACCACGGCTCGGAGCCCGTGCAGCGAGCGCAGTAGCGGCCGTCGTAGACGTCGATGCGGATGGTGTGGTGGCCGCTGTGGTGCGCGCACAGCGCGGCGGAGAAGCCCGCGCCGCAGCTCACGCAGAACGAGTCCCTGCTGCTGGCGGAGTGGCCCTGCGCCGCGCCGGGTTGTGCCGCCTGCTGGCCCCCCTCGGTGGCGGCGCGGACGACAACCTCGTGGCCCTGGCCGCGGTGGTGCGCGCCGCAGCAGTGGTGGCAGAAGGCGGCGGCGCAGGGCACGCAGAAGCGGTCCTCCTTGCAGCCGGCGGAGAAGTCCTCCGCGAGGAGCTGCTTGATCCAGTCCCCGCTGCCCTGCAAGCGGAGAGAGCAACGACATGCGCCGCCGGCGCGGGCCGCGTCGATCAGCACCCAGCAGAAGTAGTGGTAGAACAGACGAGCGAGATCGTACGAAGGAACCACGCGGGGAGAAGAATCACTCACACAGTTCGCCGCCATTGCTGAGATCAAGGAGAGGGGATTCGCAATTGGGGTTTCGTCCGGGCAGATAGCCAGAAAAACAGAGGGCGCTTATCAAGGTGGGGGTTTGCGGCCTGTGCATATAGGCATTTATAGACAAAAAGGCGATCACCAACCTTTGTAAAATAAATATTTTCTCTTGAAAAATGTTGATTTTTTTAGATTCGTAGGATTAATGAGCCAACGGTTCAGATTCATTTGGAAACGTAGTCCTACATTCGTTTCTCGTCCCCCGCTCAAACGCCGCCATCCCACTCTACCAACTCCTCGTTACGGCAACTATACTATGTGGTCCACTGCACCTTCGGCTAAGATTCATTTGCAAACCCTAATCCTATCTTCGTTCTTGTCCCTGTCCAAGCGCCGCCACCCTGCTCCTCTACCAACTCATTGCAACGGTCATCTATACTAGAGTGGTCCACCACACCTTACTGTTTATATTGATGATGTAAATTTTTACGAACAAAATAAGCATCACCTTTGTAAAATAAATATTTCTCTTAAAATTTAATTATTTTTTTAATAATCATAGGAGCATCACCCGACGGCTCATATACATTTGAAAACCCTAATCCTACCTTTGTTTATTGTCCCCTGTCCAAGCGTCGCCACCCACTCCTCCACCAACTCATTGTAACGGTCGGCTGTACTTTAGTGTGGTCCACCACACCTTACCATCCACGTTAATGGTGTAAGTTTTGTTAGACAAAAAAATCTCTTTAATAAATATTTCTTTTTATAAAAATTGTTGATTTTTTAATATTCATGGAGCATGGTCCAAAGGCTAAAATTTATTTAGAAAACCTAAACCTACCTTCGGCTTTTGCAACCCCCCCCCCCTCCCAAGCGCTGCCACCCCGCTTCTCTACCACCTCATTGTAACGGTCATTTTATGATGTAACGGTCTTACGTTCATGTTAATGATGTAAATTTCTTCTATTCTTCGGTATAACTATGAACAAGCATATCTATGACTCCAGATCTCTATTTTACAGTAAAACTACAAAGTCACCTACTTGTTAATTGTGATGTAGTATATATTATTTGATCACCACACATCGAAAACCCTTGATTTTTTTTATATTTAGTGGATCATGGCCGAACATAGAAAATTATGTAGTTTGTTTATTTGGAAACACTAGCTCTACGTTCACCAAGTTCCACCACCCTACTCTTCGATCGATTCTCTACCAACTAGTAATTGCAATGGTCGTTTACACTACGTGGCCTACCACATCTTATATTTCCTTATTATACTACTTATGCAATGATTTCGCTAGCTCTCAACCATCACATAGATGATGCACCTCTCTTCTATCCTTCTCTAGAACTACGAATCTACGATCGCTACTTACTCGTGTACATCAATACATGCCCATATTTTTCACTAGGGCTTTAAAACTACACATCTTATATTTTCCTATTACTTGTGCAATGTGTTCACTAGCTAGCTCTCAACCGTCGCATAGATGATGCACCTCTATTCTATCCTTCTATAGAACTATCATCGCTACTTATAGTCTTGTATGCCCATATTTTTCACTAGAGCTTCGATACTACCTAGTCGTTCAATCTATCCACTTGCCGAGCCAGGATGGACCGGTACCAAAAAAAAAGCCTAGGATTTTTTAGGTTAGAGAACTCGTCCATTAACATCTACATGATCGGGCGTGCTTTTTATTTTGAACCAACCTTAGAGAGCTCGAGCAGGCCGCCCACCAGTTTTTAGTTGAAAACAATTGAAAGAATCATATATGATTGGTCATGGACCTGGCAGACTTTAACTTTTAGTATGCTTTTCACTGTTTTTTTTAGTGGAATGCTTTTCACTGTTACGTGCGCGTAATGGGGCGGCGAAAACGGATCAGATACGAACGGATATTATCGATACTATATTTATTTTTATATTTTTATTCGGATTCGGATTCGAACACGGATAATGTCAATCATGCCAAATAGGATACAGTTGGATGTCAACATTAAAAATATGTGATTTCAATATTCAAATACGGATACGGTATCGGATGTTTAATATCCGGACTTAGATACAGACGAATTAAAACCCCTCTAAACAAATTCGGTATCGAAAAATATCCGTACCATTTTCATAGAGCATTGAGGATGGGCATTAAGGTTTAGAGAAGGCACATTGGGGCAGGGACAGGGGAAGTCGGGATGAGAGATAGAGAAAGAAGGAAAAGAAGCAAAAACTAGGTCTTATATTAGAGCAACTCCAAGAAAAATTGTAAAATTAGAGCGTCTCCAAAAGACTACGTAAAATAAATTTTCAAATACTAGGATTTAGAGGCTCTCTAAAATTAGCTCTCCAAATAACTAGAGCACTATGCAGACTCTTCATATTTTTATTATTCTTTCTTCTCAGTCAATGAGGGTGAACATGCATGCCTTAAAATAGTGTCTGCGTGAGGGAGGAGGAGCACCGGAGAGAGCCATGAGTCAGATAGCGAGCGAGTGCCGCTCGCTTCCTCTAGCGAGCGGAATTCCAGGAATAGCATTAATCTACTTTCCTCAAAACCTATATATCGGGATATTCAGCGCAAAATAGAGAGACTATAGGAGATGCTCTTAGATGGCTTAATCAATAATTTAGCTATTCTATAAAATAGAAAACCTAATTCAGAACTAAATAATTCCATCGGTCCTTCTAAAATACATGTCCGCATGCTATATTTAACTTACAGAGGGCCATGCCGAGGTGCTCCACGCCCACGGAAGAGCCACGAGTGCGCACACAAAGTAGATGATGTGCTATATTTAGCCAGTGACAATTTCAGAATATCATACTTGTTATTTTACAATATGAGATAGAAAAGTTGTTGGAGTACTATTTTTTTAAAAATAGCCAAATATAGACTACGCAACACATGTAGCTTTTCTCTTGGAGATGCTTAGACCGTTTTTTCTCATTCTGTTGCATTTATGCCCCATCTTGAAACTACCAGAGTGCAGTTGCTTTATTGGACAAACTAGAATTCCACAAACACACAGTTAACTGATGAGTAAAAGTCCCAAGAAAATCTATCACTAAAAAACTTGTTTGATATTCATAATTTTGTAATGAGTGTACTATTCTCCGCGGATGGCAACAGCGGGTTCGGGCCTAGGCATAAGACAGGCTTTTTGTTCGTCTACTAATCGTATTCCGTGAACTTTGCCACGATCAACGTTCTCAAGCTCACAGAACAGAAGGATGTCACAGAGACTAGTTAAACCACAAACATCCATCATCAAATGGAAGGAACGCTGCTGCATACACGACCGGGATCATTAACATCTCCTAAATCCACTCTGTTCACCTCTCTATTACTTGGACGAGAGCGGCTTGCGCACCCTGGAGCCCACCCGGGTCTTCCCTTTGCTCTGCTGGCCTTCGTCCCCGGCCTTGGCATCATCCGCCGGCGTCGCCATTCCCGCCACGACGTCCGGCGGTGGCACAGGCACCGGCGGCCCCATCGGCGCGCTGCCCGCCGCCACCTTACTGGTGACGGCTGGTAAGCGCACGGGAACCGGCTGTTCAGCCCGCGGTGCCGGCGACCACGTTAGTGGCCGCGGCGGGGCTGGCAATGTGGGGCCGCTGTGCTTGGAAGCAGGGGCAGGCCCAGGCGCAGCGCTGGTGGCTCCATCACCGGCACCACCGGCAGGCTTGGCAGCTCCACCGCCGTCCTCATGGCGGACGGTGAGGCGGCGGAGGGGCCGGAACGCCGGACGGGCGTGGAAGGCCCGCTGGAGCCTGTCGCAGATGCTCGGCGGCTTGCCGGCTGTGGCGGCGGGTGCCGCCGCGGCAGCTGCAGGCGCCTTGTCTGCCTGCATCGCGCACAAACTTGGAGCGCTCGCCTAAGCGCAGAATGAACTGCGACTTTTATAGGCGAAAAGGTGGTTGCTTAGCTGAAACAGATGGAACTGCAGCACAGTTTATGTCCGTTCTTTTCAACTGATGCTCTGCGCACAAACTAAAGTGAGCTATCTATGAACTGACGACAAGCGGCATCACATTCCCCAGACAAAGAATCTGCGTTTACATCATGTAACAACTGATTAACTAAACAAATTGCGTGGCAGCAAATCTTTCAGAAAAAAAAAGTTAGTGCTGCCAACTTCCAGAACAGACAGAATTCCTCGTGCCGCCAACAGGTTCAGAGGCAAATAACAGAGTATCGACGTTCTCACAGCAATGTGTATACTTCGTTACAATTTACCAAGTGTTATATATACAGCACCTTGCGACATAACAGGTGTTCATGTTAAAATCAGATGATCTAGAGTGAACGAACATACTGTACTAATTAGTGCCTGAAAGCTTGATATAGTATGATAGAACTACTGAAACATCCTCAATTTTCCATGAAGGGAAAATACATAGAATGGCGGATAATATAATAGTTCGAAGCATCAAACCATCTCATTATCTCGTAATAGTCGATACAGGATCCATACATCGAACAAAAAAATACAATTAGAAGGGATTACATAAATAGTTCATCGCCACACTGGCGGGATCATCAGAGTAGCTGCAGCGTCTGGAACAGCTGCGAAAGGCGGAAGTACAATAAAATCTCCAAAAGAAGCCTGAGCGTAGGAACGAGACATCTACTCCTCTTCGTCGTCATAGTCGTAGTCGGGCTCACCTGCCAAATAATTTTCAGTACGGTTTGTACTGGTCACATCTCCCACCCTATGCTTTGCTTTTGCTATGTAGTATTTGGTGGGATGCAAAGGATATAATCAAATCGACCTAATATGTGGCTGTAGTTTCCTATGCAAACAGTGACCAATATTATATAATATAGTTCATCAAATTTAATCCATCTCATCCACACATCCAAACCCATTCCATCACCATCAC
>CM041628.1:75250362-75292188 GCA_023333625.1 Bothriochloa decipiens
TTTGAAAGCCCGTATTTTCGATATCCGGATTTCTAGGGTTGTTACAACTACTGAAGGTCAATTTGGTTGCCCAAAGTTGTCAACTAAATCCAGCCAGAGGTACCTCTTCTCAGCACATTGTGTAGCCTCCAATTCCAAGAAGCAGTGCCCCAGAAGCTGCAAATGTCGCAGCCCAAATCTTGCACGACCTGTTGAAAAACAAGTGGCCTAGAGCACGTAACGATATTTCAAAAACAAAGGGACCGAAAAAATTCCGAAGCGTCTTGGTACCTCGCGTCATTCCCAAGATTTGAAATAACTTTATCCATGCTATTTCTTGAAACATGAAACGGTCCACCATTTCTTGGACGTTTAATCAGAATTCTACCAGACTCGTCTTTGACAGCCTGTTCCAGTTACATGAAAATACCAAAATATAGACTATAAAATATGACAAAACAGAAGACCCCCACAGGTCTACCAACACGTTTCTACCCAACTACTTGAGTATTACCTCGCCAACAACAGTTAACTTATCGCCGATTGGAAGAATCCACTCAGTTCTTCTTAGCCCAAGTATCTGCAGAAAAAAAAAATTACAAACATCCTTCCAACTGATAGCAGAACATACATACAGTTTAAGTTATGTTAGCTTAGCTAACCTTGATTGAGCATTCACATCCACATGAACGAGGTTGCTTTTCAAAATCATAACTTGCAAGGCGCAAAAGACAACGATCGGTGCTACTGACAATCTCCAAACGGCCAGTACCACCATCCTAGTAAAAGCAAGATATCAGAATATTTGAACCGGTATATAGCCGGACTCACATGATAGATACTATATCACATACATGCTCAAAAGAAATCCAGTGTGGAAACAGAAAAATGAAATACAAAATTCCATAAATTATTTATGGATATAATAATCCACAAGCATAAATCAATGTTTATACAAATCGCTAAATGTAACAGGTTTTCTTTTCTTCGTGTGAAAAAATAACATATTTTTATCAAGTATAGAATGACAGAAGTGCAATAAGGCATTTAAAGGAAGGCCGCCAGAAATTATTTGCATCAATATCGCAATCAAGCTAGAGGCAGTTTGCAATAAATTACCAGATACCAAGGAACCTCTTTTCTTTTCGAAGATATCTCCTCAGAACATTGTATCCATTGTTCAGGATCATGGTTTTCCTTTTTCTTGAGCATTAAGTGTTCAGTGCCATCTTTCTCCTCTGTCTTCTTCACCACTATGTATTCCTTGACATCCTTCCTGTTCTTCTGCTTCTTCAAATAGATCTGAGTTACCTACAAAAATGGCAGACACGTAACTGAAAGCACAAGAAGGTGAACACATCTTCAACGAACATAGGCTTTTTGTGAAATCGGTAGATACATCGTTTACTACAATTGCAGCCTCCTGACCACTCTGTTCACCTATGATTGATTTACCTGATCCAACTCTTCCGGAGAGAATTACAAGAGGAAGGTATGCGGATGAGGCGGCCAGTGTCATAGCTGTCAAAGACACACAGTATAAGAACGAAAATAAGTAAAAGAAATGGACTAGTATAGTTGAGCAAGAATAATACACAGTACCATCAAATAATTTAAACAAACAGGTGCAACTATGTAAGCTCCAGTAGCTCCAAACCCATTACGAAAACGCTAAGTACAAGCCACCCAATTCGGGGTGCATACTTAATCTGTACTGAGGAACATAGTCTCATTACACACATGGTTGTAGAATAAGACAACAACAATCCAGCAAAACTCTATTTCCTTCTCAGGTGAGAGGCAGAGCTCCTGGCTTTACTTTTAAAAAAAAAAGAATCCCAGCATCATCGGGAGCTAACAACGGAAATAATTTAGCACATAGATGATAGCCAAGCATGCCAATACAAAAGCATTTTACACAATCCACGTAAAGTCAGCGCGAGCTGATGCTGCTCAGATAATCAGACGACTGAGTCTGTCTTCTGACATGCCAACAAGACTCTTGCTTAAAGATACAACCAGTACGGTATTGGTGTCAGAAGTGTGACATCGCAATCTTTAGGATCAAACTAACGAATTAAAGAAATCAAGCTCCTGGTTAGATTATAGCAGGTGGCACCTGAAAGTCTGAAACTATTGTTTCCTACCAGTCTAACCAGTTGGTTTGATAGTCAAACTCTAATGCATATGAGCAGCAACTCGCTAGCGAAGTAAACAAGCATAGGCAATTCGGCATACTCACACAAATCAGAGATGCGGGAGAACCTGCGCGCGGATTGCAGCTCGTTGGCACTCCTGCACGCACGAAGCATCAGCACAAGGAACCCACCACCACAACGCAGGAGTAGAAGAATACAATAATAATTGACACGAAAGGAGAGGGCAAAAAAGCGTGAGCGCGCAGGCAGGAGGAGGCCGTAGTACGTACTGAGCATAGCTCCTCCCCGATAGGTAGCACGCCGCGCCGGCGCAGCAGCACGCGAGGCCGCCCCACAGGAATCCGGCGCCGCCGCCGCGGCGGCCTCCGCCGCCATTGCCGTCACGGTGCTGGCCGTACCCGTACATTGCGGAGCGCGCGCTTCGATCCGCTCAGTTCTCTCTCGGAATAAGCAAGAAAAAACCCTATTCGAAACGTGGATGTGATTTTCGAACTCCAACGAGAGCTGAGATCCTCGAGAGGGAAGGAAACGCTAATCCGTCCGAGCGGCGGACGTCGTGTTCCTTCTCTGTTACGTTATACTGTACCCGCTCTGAACACGAGGAGGAAGAAGCCCGCGGATGGGCCTTGCTCTCTAGCGCAAGTGTCGGGAAGGTCCGGCCCAGCACTAGTTGGTGCGATCAGCCCAGCCCATAATACAGTCGTCGTGGAACGCTGCGTTCTTACGGACCGGGCCACCGGCCGGGCTGATCAACATTAATGCTTTGTTGCTTTCTATGGTCGGTCCTGATTCTGTTTGTTGGAAACGACTAATAAAAAATCCACAATCCTGCTGGTGAGCAATACGAGTATACGTCTATATAGTATACACATACTGATCTGTCATAACCATAGAAACACGCGTTGAATACAAACCGGTTCTATCCAACTACATCAATCATCAATAAGCTAATATGTTATTGACCTGCATACCGGTCAAAAGTTACAAGCTTTCAATTTTAAGATATGTATGTATACACATCATGAAATAAAATAAGTTTTGAGAGCAGGAGTATTTTTACGAAGTAGCAAATGTAGTTGCCGACCAGTTTCCTATATATAACATATATACTTGGGCTGTTGGGCATACTAGTCGACGAGTGCACGTAGACACATTACTGAAAACCTCGCAAAAAATGGCATATATGTTACTGAAATGATAAGTGTGGTAGGAATAGTAGGTTAGACCGAGCAAAACAAACCACATCGAAGTGATCGATCCTGCTGCGTGTAGTGATTATTATGTGATACAAATACGCAACAAGGCACCAAGTAAAAACAAAGAAACCTGAAGTCCAGAACCAAGCACTTGCGAGCTGTTACTATATCAGCCAAGACGAATAATCGCTAGCTCGCGGTCGCCGGCGCAAGTAAATTTTAGACTTCATCTAAACAAGGCCTCAATGCTCATATGGAGCACACGATTCTCTGTGCCCTCTGTTTCAGACGCTGACCTCTGTAACCACGTACAATGTTTGGTTGCTAGCGGCTTCTCGCTGCTCGAGGGAATGAAAGGTTGTTTGTATAGCTTGGGACCTGGCAGTCGCGTCGTTTCGTGCTCCTCTCGCCGCGCCCACGCCACCTCATCACCCACCCACCTGGGCATCACAGGGCACCACCGTCCGTCGCCATCGCTGGTGCTCCCCGCCTCTTCCCCCCTACAGTGCTACTAATAAATAGCCTTCCCAATTCACGCTCCACTCCAGTGGGGCGGGTCAATTCGACTCAGGAGGAGGAACCAGCCACCCGCACGCAAATCCCCCACTCGATCGGCACGAGGCGCTGCGGCCGCGTGCGGGCGAATGGCGCTGGAGGCGGAGGCGCCCGTGGTGATCCACGCGTGGTCGGCGCCGCGCTCCCTCAGCACCAGCCTCATGTACTCCTTCGCCCAGGTCCGCCACCCTCCCCTCTACCCTGCTCTGTCTGTCTGTTCGCGCCTCGACTCACCCTGATCAGGCAGTGAGGCGGGAGATCGCAAACGGATGGGGAACCCGTTCCAGCGCACGCGCGCTCGCTCGCTCAGCTGCGTTCTCGGTGTTCCCACCGACCGACGAGGGCTTGTGGTGGTAGGCGGTAGGAGGCCTATGCGATGCGCGTGCTCATCGCGTCCGAGGAAACCGCTGCGTTATTATCGAGTGATAATCGAGTGCCACTCTTACTGATGCTGCTGCGTTATTATTGAGTAATCGAGTGCCATCTGACTGCTGCTGCTGCTTAACATTTTTCTCTTCATGTGTGCTAGTTTAACTTGGCAACTGATCATCTTCGACTGTTGTTTCCTGTCTGTCTGTATGCCGCCAGAGGGATGACATGGAGGTGCTCGACGAGCCTCTCTACGCGAATTTCCTGCGCACCACTGGCGTCGACAGGCCCTACCGGCAGGAGCTCCTGTCTAAAATGGTGAGATTCGGCGGCACCATGCTTGGCTCAACTCTGTCTTACATTACAGTTTGCATTGCCTGGAACAATGGCTTGTTTCAACTTTCAACTAGTGAGGTGTGGTTGGCAGACATGCAACTAATTTGGTTCCGACTGCAATGCCGCTTTCATACCCTTTCTCTGGTCTCAAACAGATGTCTGCATCTAGGACCATTTATTTGGTGGAAATTTCTCATTGTTTCAGTTAATCCTGCTAAATTTTGTATGCAAAAATACTATCATGTACCATAATCCTGAAGCCTATTTTTTGGCAAGAGCAGAGCTTTTTTTTTTTTTAAAGAGAAATATCTCTGCTTTTATAAAGCATAAGAGCAGAGCATTTCTTTTCTTCCAGAAAACGATGTTTAGGAATTGTGTTCTTTGTATCTAATCTAACTGAACCACTTGGGGGCATTTCTGGTGCAGGACCCTGATGGAAATAAGGTTGTCAAGGAGGTGATTTTTGGCCCAGGGGACAAACAGTATCGTTACTGCAAGGTATGATTTCAAAAAACTTACTGCACAGCTTTGTGAAATTATAATTTTATTTAAATATATGATAACCCACTTTCTTTTCTTTGAGTAGCACATCTCAAAGCAACGTCTCCCAAACCTGTCAGGCGACCTCATGAAGAAGGGAAAGCATTTCATATTGATACGTAACCCTCTAAATATACTGGTATCTGTCACCTTAAACCTCACACATTCAGTTTATTTTTTTTTTGTTCTGATTCACAAGTTTTATCTTGTGACATGCCACTTTTGTGTTTGCCTTTGATTTTTCAAAAAGAAAATACCTGATTCTCTGAAAGATCTTTTTCTTTAGCAGATTTTGCTGTGATGTACATGCTACCTACTGTGTCCCACTAATAATATCCAATTCCATTATCCCAGCCATCTTTTGATAAAGTTGTTCCACCATCCTTCATGGAGCTTGGCATAGACGAACTTGTCTCAATATACAGTGAATTATGTGGACTTGGGAGCCCACCCCCTGTGATAGATGCAGATGATCTGCAACAGGATCCTGAGGTAAATCTGTGACTGGTTACTGCGGTGGTTTTATTAGAGTGACCACTGTCTATCTTATAATTCTAATATAAAAGTATTAGATGTCATCTTCCATGATGATATAGTAAGATGCTTTAAAAGGCATGTCACTTTAGTCTTTAGCTTATATGCTACACCAACTACTTTCCCCCCTTCTTTTTGCATGAGTATACCAACTTCCCTAGTGCTACATTATTTCACATCAGTTTTGATGGTTATAAAACATGAACCCTGCAATGGTAATAGTTTTCTAACATTTAAATAATGTGATGCAAATCTTTGCTGGCTCCAATCCTTGTGTTAGATTTCCCATAATTTTGGCTTGTGCGGTCCAATGTATTCAGTTGGTTTGCAACTCACGCAGGCTGTCCTGAGTGGACTCTGTGAGGATCTGGGCATTCCTTTCCAGCCACAAATGTTGAAGTATGTATGTTGTAGACAAATACTGACACTAGTATTAGAATTTTGTTTTGATATACATATATAGCCTCATCATGTTCAGTTGGAATTGTTTCCTCTTTTTAGATGGGAAGCTGGCCCCAAGGAATTTGATGGTATATGGGCCCCCTGGTGGTATGGGAGTGTGCACAAGTCTTCGGGTTTCTCTAAGCCCCGCCAATATCCTCTGGTAAGCTTACACAAAAACTCTCTTGATCCCCATTCTCCAGTATTTATGAGTACTTTTATGCTGGATAAAATTTGCATAGCAAGTCAGTTCTACCATGATTGGAAAAGGGCATGCTGTGAAAAAAAATGCCTAGACAAACTTAAATATTTTACTTGGAAAAAATATGACATAAATATATACATAGTTTAATAGTTTTTGTGCTCAAGGAATGATGAGTGTTTAACTGGATGTTTAGTATGAAAATTAGTAGGGGCTGTTTCGCGAAACCCTGAGATGTTGCGTATTATGTGTTTCTTTACCATATTATTCCACCGCAACAACAAAATCTTGTGGTTGTAGATAGTGAATTATAAGAATATCATCTGTGGTAGCAGATGGTTGATTCATGGCCTTGTCTGTATAAGGTGCACCTGTGATTTGTACATACTGAAATTCTTGGTCTCTCATCTTATTGTCTCCTCAAGACAAATTTTCACCCATCTTGAACTGACATGTCCATGTGTTCCACGGAGAACCTTAGCTGTTTATTGCAATGCTGCTTGTAATTCTGAAATACACTTAAATGGTGTTGATTGACTAGCAACCAGATTTTCAATATTCTTTTTTTTGAAATTTGAAATTAGATTTTTCAATATTCTCCTTGAAAATTCATTGCTAATGCCTAAGTCATGACCATTATTTTTTGGACATTTATGCATCCTATTTAACCACCTGATGCTTCAGGGTGATGATTAAGCTGTGATGGACTGTAAACAAACTGAAGCACCAATAAGAAAATTATTTGCTAGTAAATAAGCACTTTGCAAACTACTAATGTTTTAGCATACTTCCATTTTAGTTTATCAAATTGTAATTCACTTAATCTTGATTTGTATCATCTGTCACAGTTCTTATTTACCATGGATTTTCTTGTTTGATCGCAGACTTTCCCATTTGCATTTTATGACATGCTTGAGCAAAGCTTGCCTTTCTACAACATGTTGAAGCGCCAAATAAGGAAGACAAGAGGACCCCGGCAACCATCATTACCTGACCCTTCTCTGCCAGTCCCTGCAAATAAAAACATTCTTGTTTGGGTTGGAGATGAACTTTTGCCCCGTGACAGTGCAAAGGTATATGCCACTGGTACCTTGTGGCATGCCACCATTATCAGAACATAGTAAACTCTCTACATTCTTTCTCTAATAATCTTTCTTGTAAAGGTTTCAGTATTTGATTCAGTTGTACAAGGAGGAGATGCTGTTTGGGAAGGTTTACGCATATATGGTGGAAAAGTATTCAAACTAGATGAACATTTGGACAGGTGTAGTAGCTAGTTCAGTCTTCTGTCTGCATCCCATTTTCTGTTTATGGTTTACCTAACAGCTGATGTTCTTTTTTTTTCTTATCTAGATTGTTTGATTCTGCAAAAGCTATGGCCTTCAGAAATGTGCCTACTCGTGATTGGGTAAGCTAACCTTATCATACAAGCTTCATGATTTCACTGTATTCTATTGCAATGTAGGTGCTTGTGGTTCTCTAAAATCTGAATTCTCATTAGAAACCAATTTGAACTTTCTCTTAACTGAACAGTCATTTCGCACATGCTTTGTTTCAGATTAAGGATGCCATCTTTAAGACTCTGATTGCAAATGGAATGTTTGACAATGCTCATATAAGGCTCACACTCACCCGTGGGAAAAAGGTAAAATATAGATCAAGATTCATCACAATGTCACTTCTATAGTATGTTATCTATCACCTTCATGCTACCTGCTCGCTCATTCAATTCATTGGTTGTGATTTATCAAGTGAAGGTGACATCTGGAATGAGTCCAGGTTTCAATCTTTATGGGTGCGCCTTGATTGGTATTCATCTTTCTGCCCCACCTTTTTCTCCTTTTGCATCCATGTGCGCCTTCTTCTCTTTGGCATCATGGGTCCACCTTTGAATGCACACGAAGCATTTTATTTCCCCATGAATTTTATTTGAACACAAAGACACACAATAGTCCATGGAATGGAAGAGTTTAAGCACCAGTGGGTGTTCTATAAGTGTAATAAAGTCAACAGCATAACATCACATGTTCATTGACCGACCTGTAATGCACAAGCTGGTAACACTTGACTATGGTATAGCTTTTGCTATACTGGCAATACATCTTGAGGAAAGGAAGCTAATTCATGTCACTGTTACATCCAATTTAATTTCTATCGAGAGGTGCAGTGAATGCTGTTCTGTTAGACTCTGATAAAATCTTTTTTTTTTGTTCAGTGCTTGCAGAGTGGAAACCACCAGTGTATGATAACTCTCATGGAATAAAATTGGTTACCGCCACCACACGTCGAAATTCTCCAAATGTAAGATATACTTACAGAGTTCTTCATGATTTTGTTTATTTAACTTCACCTAGCTTTAGGGTGATTTTAGATGAGTAGTTTTTCTTAATAGGTGAGTTTCTTCCTCAAATAACTAGCATTTACTTGGAGAGGATGAAAATGTGGTGGAATCTACCTACTAGATGGAAACATAGAAACCAATTCAAGAAATGTTTTGGTTGTTCAAAACATTTTGGAACTTGTCACATCCATAGCGCATACAAATATGTGCTCACATGCAAAGTTGGAATTCAAACTGACATTTGAAAAATTCATACAGAAATGACAAGACAATCACAATATGTCACCAGTAGCCATCAGTGCTGACAAAAGCAGCATTTCGTCCTACCTGGTGGTCTCAATATGTTCGTTTCTTTATAATTGCCACTGAAAACATTGCTTTATAGTTTAACAGGAAAATCATTGTTACTTCATGAGTTCATGTGCAACTGAAGTTCGAAAAATCAACTATAGAATTTAAGATCATCTTTAAGAGGCTGATATATCTTAGACAATCATCTTAAAAGGACAATACCAACTTCTTTGCATCATTCGCTGAGTTGCTTGAATATGAAGGAATTGTGACTAGCACAATCTCGAACATATTTATTAATTATTATCTGTATGCAAGAATTTGGTTGCCTGGTTTCTTTTTAACTACTAGCTTGCCTCTGGGCTGCCATTAGACCCCAAGAGTTCTCATTACTCAAAGAAACTTTCCAGAGCAGTCATAGTATTGTGCAGTTGCTGGGCAGGGTTGCCATGTTAACACGTAAATATACTTCTCGCTGAGTCACTGATAGACATTTGGCATTGATCGATCATAGCTGTAGACAAAAGTGAACTGGAATCTGTAAAACTTGTTTTCTTTTCAAGGCTGAGGAATTTTATATTCATCCCCAAACTCATCAATAGCTGGTGTAAACCAAATATATTTGTCTATTACCTCCATCACTTACAGTCTCAGTTGTTGTCAATGTCTTACAGTTTCACTGTTTCCAATGTTTCATATACCTTTAGTTCAGCATCGGTTCAAATACTCTTAAAGACACTGTATTTTACTTTCTGTTCTTTTTATTGTCAATTAAACCTGAGCATGATTATTCTCCTTGTTTCAGAGTGTGGACTCCAAGATACATCACAACAATCTTATCAACAACATTCTGGCAAAGGTTTACTTTCCTTTTGATTTGAAGCTCTTAATTAGCTCTTAGTTTATAGCAGAACTGTAATGGAGTTTTTGTCTTTTGATATCTTTTATTTTGATATATATGTGGACTCAAATTTTCCATCCTCTTATGCAGATAGAAGGTAACCTTGCCCAGGCTGAGGATGCCATTATGCTAGACAAGGATGGCTTTGTATCAGAAACAAATGCAACAAACATTGTAAGCATCCATACCTTTGGCAAATCGACTAATAGAAACTTGGCACATGACTGCTCTAAAATCGCCATTGTGTTAACTGCAGTTTATGGTTAAAAAGGGCATTGTATTGACACCTCATGCTGATTATTGCCTTCCAGGCATTACGCGAGCAACTGTGAGTATAATCAGATACCAGTTAGACCCAATCTATTCAAGTGCCTCCTTTCCATTCTGAATAAGTATTTTTGAGATATATTCTGCTCTATTTGCGCACCAATATTCTTTCTGAAGCACAAGTTGTTCTACAATATTTGAATTATGTTGCACATTTATATACTATTAAGATATGTAGTGGAAAAATATAGGTTCTAAGGAATGGTTCTGTCTGTTTTCATTTTGATAGAGGGACTCAGTACATATTAGGAAGTAAGTTTCGGTTCCTTTTATTCATTATATTTTAACGCATAAGTTCAAATAATTGGATTAGGGTCATATGTGAACTATCTTCATCAGGACGAAGTGTAAAATATTTGAACTACAGAAGCAGAAATTATCCACAATTCTAGTAGCCGTGCTATCTTTTCGTCAGTGTCCTGCCTAATTGAATAAGGCCCTGTTTGGTTTCCTATGACTAGGCTGGGCAAACCGCGCCGGGGGTGCAGGAACCAGCGTCCCCGGCCCCGTGTCAGGCGGAGGAGCCGGGGCCACACCGGAGGGTGACGCCTCCGGACCCGTGCAGGCCACAGGGCCAGGAGCGTCACTGGCGGGCGGCGGGCCAGGGCACGGGCCCGGCGAAGGGCACGGTGGAGCAGTACCTGCAGGAGGAAACGGTAAAGGTGGCTGGACCACCGTGTCAGTGGGAAAAAGAGAGGAGAGATCAGGGTCAGGGATGGAAGGTGGTGTGGTGGTGGTGGAAAAGGGGAAGATAGACTCATCAAACACCACATGGCGAGAGATGAGGACCCGACGGGAAGTGAGGTCAAAGCATCGGTAACCCTTGTAATCTGGGGAATACCCGAGGAAAACACACAGAGTCGAACGGGGAGCCAGCTTATGGGGAGTGGAGGCAGTAGTGTTAGGGTAACACGCACACCCGAAGACACGAAGGTGATCATACCGAGGAGGGGTACCGAAGAGAGCCTGGTGCGTGTAGGAGCTGGGCATGCAGCGGAAGGAAGACAGTTTAGGAGATAGGTGGAGGTGTGCAAACTCTCTGCCCAGAAGCGAGTAGGAAGCGACGCCTGGAGCAGAAGGGTGCGCATGGTGTCGTTCGTGGTCCGAATCATGCGCTCCGCCTTGCCGTTTTGGGAGGAGGTATACGGACAAGACATGCGTGACTGGACACCGTGAGAGAGGAAGAACGCACGGGAGGCAGAGTTATCAAACTCACGGCCATTGTCACACTATACGGCCTTGATGGTAAGGCCGAACTGAGTGGACACCCAAGCGAAAAAGTGGAGAATAGTGGGGAATGCCTCAGACTTTGCACGCAAGGGAAAAGTCCACGAATAATGAGAAAAATCATCAACCACCACAAGATAATATTTGTAACCAGAAATGCTGATGACAGGAGATGTCTATAGGTCGCAATGTACAAGATCAAACACATGAGTAGCTTGTGAAGTAGAAGACTGAAAAGGAAGACGAACATGACGGCCCAGCTGGCACGCATGACACAATTGCTCATCATGAGCCCGAGTACAACGAATGTCGGAACTACGACTAAGCTGCATCAGAGCATCACGTCCAGGATGGCCAAGACGACGGTGCCAAGTGGTGGAGGAAGTAGAAGCAGCGAAGGCAGCTGACAATGGCGACGGTGAAGAAGGCGCAGCGGAAGCCGGAAAACGAAGAGTGTAAAGGGGCCCTGAGCTGTCACATCGGAGGAGCGGACGCCGGAAAGCCAAATCCTTCACAGTAAGACCAGAAGAGTCAAATTCAACAGAACAGGAATTGTCAGCTGTAAAACGACGAATAGAAAGAAGGTTGTGAACCATAGAAGGTGCAACAAGAACGTCAGGAAGACGAAAAGAGCCATGAGCGCCGGCGGCACCCACGGATGTAACAGGAAGACACGACCCATTTGCGACCATGATGGATGAGGATGAGAAGGAGAAGGAGGGTGCACAGAGGAGAGTATACTAGGGTCGGGAGTAGTGTGGTAGGTAGCACCCGAGTCAGCAACCCAAGTTGGGCCAGCAGGAGGAGTTAGGGCCATGGTACTAAAAGTGGACGCCAGGGCCGCCGGGTCCCAACCGACGGGCCCGGGCGAGGCGTCGGAGGTGCCACCGACGGTCCGGGCGAAGTGCCGAGAAGTGGAGCCCACAGAGCCGCTAAGTGAAATCCCGGAGGAGCACCAACGAGCATGGCCGCCGGCGGGCGAGACTCATCGCCGGGAGCCTGGAAGGGCCACATGGAGATGCGCCCTACCCACGGGTAGTTGAAGGAGGGCCAGGGTGTACCCTGTGGAGACGCGAGCGCCGGGTTGCTCCCACGGCCAGCACCCGTACCACGCCCCCCTGTGCGATGGCGGCGGCCACCACGGCCCCCCCACCCCTGCTCGGCCCGAGGGGAGGAGGACCAAGATGAGATGGCGGCGGAGCAGACGGGCGCAGCGGAGGAGTAGCCGCAAGTGCAGCCGAGGAAGACGAGGATCCCGGTGCAGAGACTGACACGACCTGAACTCCCTGAGTGAGCTCCTCCATGACAAGGTCGTCACGGACCTGCAAGAAGGTGGGGAAGGGTCGCTGACGAGTGATCCACGTCCGGAGGTGAGCGTAGCGGTCGCTGAGCCTGCGGAGGACGTTGAGGACCAGGATGCGGTCCTCCACGGGCCAGCCAAGGTCGCCGAGGGAGTCCGCCATGCCCTTCATCTTGCGGCAAAAGTCACCGACGGAGAGGTCGCCCTGGATGAAGGTCTGGAAGCTCGCATCGAGACGCAGAGCCCGGGCCTCGGCGTTGCCCAGAAACTGGCCCTCGAGCGCTAGCCAAGCCCCGCGAGCGTTCGGAGTGTTGTGGACGAGGTCGTGGAGGTCCAGGCAGATCGTCCCCAGAATCCAGGAGAGAACGATGCTGTCGAGGCGTAGCCACGAGGCGGTCGGGACCGCGCCCACGGCGTCGAGGAGGACGTGGTCGTCGAGGGCGTAGCGGCGGAGGGTGAGGAGGACCAGGTCCTGCCAGCGGGCGTAGGAGGGTGACTCCGGCTCGAGGACGACCGGAACCAGGAGCCGGATGTTCTGGACAACCCCGGCCTGGTTGTGAAGCTGGGCCACGAGTGGGTTGGCCGGGTCGTGCCAGAGGACCGCGGTGGTGGACACGCGATGACCCGCCGAGCCGGAGGAAGTGGCCCCGCCGTCGTGGGAGGCAGGAGAGGTGAGGAGCTGCTCTGCGTCGGCGATCTGCTTAGCCAATGCATCGGCCGCATCGTGCTCGCGCTCCCAAGCGAGGGCGGCCTCCCGTAAACGAGCCTGTCCCACCGCGTACTCAGCCCGGGCAGCAGCGAGGGCGGTGGCGAGGGCGGAATCGGGCCGCGTCGCGGTGCCCAGGGCTACAGCGCCCACGCCCAGTGGAACTCCTGCGGGAGGGGCGCCCGCCAGGTCGTCGGTCGGATCGGCGCCCCCGCCCCCGGCGCCCACCCCGGCCCCTGCACCCACCATCAGGACGCGGGCGGCGTCGGCCGGGGGGGGTGTCAAATCGGCGCCCCCGGCCCCGGCGCCCGCCCCAGCCCCGGTGCCCAGGAGGACACGGGCGGCGTCGGCGGGGGGGTGCAAATCAGTCGGACCACCCCCCCCCCCCCCCGGGCCCCTACGCCAGCCCCCGCGTGCCGGTGGCGGCGGCTGGGCGGGGCGGCGGCGGCGGCGGGGCGGGGCGGGGCGGGGCGGGGCAACGGCGGGGGTGGCTTGCGCCCACGTCGGGCCGCCGGAGAGGGGGGAAAGAGCAGAAGTAAGAGGGAGGTGGGGGAGGAGGAGGGGGCCGGCCTGCCATGGCTCAGCGGCGGCGGCGGCGGCTCACCGGCCGACGGAGGAGGGGCGGCGGCAGGGGAAGGTAGGAGGGGAAGATCTAGCTTGATACCATGTTAAAATTAGGATTTCTCATTAATTGGCTAACCCTAGAAAGGGTAGCTACATAGCAAGTCATACCTGGGCCTCATGGGCCTAATACTCCAACAACTAAAACTAAAGTGGGACTAAACTTCCAAACAAACTGACTAAAAATCTTTAGTTTCATTAGTCACTCAAGAGGTACCAAAAGTTGACTAAAGCATTTTAGTCATTTTAGTTTTAGTCATGAGAAACCAACTGGCCGTAAGTTTGCCCATCCAATACTTCTAGAACTCTGTTATATCAATGTATGCTTAATGTAGTGTATCTGGATTCTGGATGTGTATGCTTACTGTAAAGTGCTACATATATGTGGAAACTCACGGAATTGGTGCTAATAATAAGAAGTTGTGGTTTACTGAGTCTTTCTAACATTTCTCAAATGAAAATAATAGGTCATGGATCTTGTGGTGAAACAAAAATTTGTGTTACATGAACGACGCATTAGTCTGTCAGAATTTCATGCTGCAGATGAGGTATGGTACTTTACTTGGAGATATCCTTTATATGCTCTCTTTAACTGGGTAATCCTTCACTGAATATCTCTTATAAGACTTCCTGTTGATGAACTAATATGACAAGATGGAGCACACTTGATCAAAATTTTCCTTTCAAAAGGCTTCCATGTAGGATGCCATGCACTTAAACTTGATGTTTAGAATTATGCATGAATTGTCATTGATATACTAATCTGCCTACACCCACCATAAGTCCATGACATGAATGTTTATTCTTACAGCTCTGTTTTTCACATGCAGGTATGGACAACTGGAACAATGGGTGAAATTACACCGGTGAGTTTGACTTTCATGCATTACATGGTCATGTTTTTATTTTTCCTAGTCAGTAATTCACTATTTCACTGTCAAATGATTCTCATAAAGATGAAAACTGAAGTTGGATTTGTTGCATTATAGTGAAGAAATATTTGCATATGTTCTCTGATATCAAGGAACACTATTTTCCCATTCCTTTTATTGTTTGTCAAGGTGTGGCCCCCTAAGTAGATTTATCTCTTTTCTTTTGCATGCTGACAAGTGACATCGAGTATTACTACATATGACTTCGTTGTAGAGTGCTCCAGTTTTCCAGCAATTCACCTTTTTTCTGTTCTCTGCTCCAAATTTATGTTGACTAGGAAAGTACTGAGAAGCGTCGGTTGCCACTGTTGGCACACCCAATACTTGTCTTATTGCTAATACATTCTGTGCTTTACAACAGGTTGTAATGATTGATGGGCGTGAAATCGGCGATGGGGAAATTGGACTAGTCACTAGACAAATCCAGAACGCATACAAAGTCCTGACAGCAGGGCAAGGAGTACCGATACCGAAGATTGCTGAGGTGTAATTGTCGAAGAGGCATACTTAATCTAGTTAGGATCAGTCCCCCAAGGAGCCCGATGATACCAATCTAGCACAACAATAAATTAATAAATAATCTCCATTTATCACCATTGTTTAAAAGGCACCATGTAATCATTGTTATTCCAAACAGGATACTGTGTATACTGCTGGAGATTATAAACGCAATAAGGTTGCACTGGTTTGCGTTTAAGTTGCCTCGTACTCTAATCCCCGTGCTTATTGCTGATCCAATTTGCATCATGTTCCCTGCCCATGCATATGACTCCTGTGCCTTTTGTCGAATCCGAATCTTTTTTCTTCTGTGAAGCAAAGAGAATCTGTAGAAGGGAATTGTTCAATTCTGAGTTTCCTTGCAGCATGCAATATATATCTTTACAGGAGAGTACAGGCATTTTCATCGCTACGTGTGTTGGAACCAAATCTCCAAGGAGCTCAGTGCAGGATGGTAATAAGGCCTAAGGGTCATGATTCTTACAGGTGTCCCAGAACTCAGCAATGAATATGACAGAAGGAAAACATACGCATACAGATACAGACCGAAGACATTTCTTCAGCATTAGTCCATCTATAGTTTCAGTAGTCCAGAAACCTTCAATGCTACCAAAGAATGGAGCACAAGTCCATGGCTCCAAACTACTCTGTTCGTGCATCAGATAATGCATTCAGACGAGCAAACAAGGGTGCATACTGACCAAACTAGTATGGCTACAATAGAAGTGCAGAATCACATAGGTTAAGAAGATAAATGTGCATGGAACTAACATGCTGCTGCAAAAACTACAAGGCGCTTTTTGATAGAGGTGTCAAGCAATCACTACACTTGGCAGACTCACAGAGATGCGATGGCATCATCATTAGATATGTTTCCAAATATCTCTTGCTCCAGGAACACCGATAAGCAGTCACTGGTCCACTGGTTGCAGGGTTCGTTCATCATTGTGCTGTCTATGAACTTCATTGTTGAAGATGCTGTCTTGGCAGTAGCTGCTGTGCCAGGAAGGATGAGAGCGAGTTTCAGGAGCAGATAAACCAATGGATACATGGAGTTCTTCCCTGTCTCCACCATCTTCACAGAATGATCGCTCAATCTAACCATTTCATGAAATCTGGCATCAGAGCGCACATCAGTTATGAATGCTTGGAGTTGCAGATCAAGTGTTGCAATAGCTGTATCAGGGAACTCAGATCGATAGAACCGAGCAAACTTAATGAGCTTATCCTTATCAAAAGCTTGGAAAAGGCTGCGTGGGTTTAGGCATGATGAAAAGCAAACCAAATCAGAGCTTTCCTTACTAAAGCGCTTATCAAGCTCCCTGAGTTGGTCATTGATAACTTTTACAAAGACATAAGTATGGTAATGCTCCTATGGTAATGCTCCAAGTTTGTCGATGTTGGAGATTCATCCCACCTGTGGTGTGCGTGCTGCTCTCCCATGTCAGGCATAGGCATGTCACTCTCAGCGCAAAGCAAGTCCACTTCCATGAGAAAAGATGGCCATCCTTCATCCCTCAGTACCAGCAACTGTCTCTTGGACTCCTTGAGATGATTCATAAAGTTCTCAGCATCCAGGTCACTCCTGTCCAAGGCCAGAGACAATTCATTTGTAGCAGCCAGTACAGCTCGCATCAAGAGCAAATCAAAGGGCATGTCCTAGGTGAATGCCCATTGTGCTCTTAATACCGTAAGTTTCTCACAAGTCCTTTTGGAATCATCTCTCCCCATAATGTCAAGTGCATCACAAACAGCAGGTAAATAAGCAGCGAGTTTAACTATTGCCTCATAATATGAGCCCCAGGATGTCTCACCCGGCTTCTCAAGGTTGTTATCCAGATTCAACCCTCTCTCTTGGATCAGAGAGCGGACCTTTTGATTGAACTGAGGAGATTCTTGAACTAAAGTTGACAAAGCATCAATAGCTCGGAAAAGCTGGTAAGTTTCAAGCTGATTTTGTGAAGTAGTACACTGATGCACTTGCTTTATTGACTGATGTTTTTAGTTCAGCAAAAGTTTCATCAGGATCAGCATACCAAGCCAAGCCACAACCTTGGCCCCGCACGTTTGACAAGCTCAATCCAGCTTCAGAAATCATCAAATCCACTGCCACTTTGACATCAGGCTCTGGCACAATCCCAAGAAGCCTCTCCACAACCTCGCCCTTGCCATTGAGATAGCGCGCAAACAGAACCATGTAGTATTTCCCTGTGGAAGGTGGAGAACACACATCAACGACTATCCCAAAGGGATCTCCCTGGATCTCATTGGCAATGCCTTTTCTTACTTCTTTAGCAGACACATGAGCAATTTCCCTGTCAATGGTAGGTTTCACCGCCCGCATCCGACGGGGAGCACCGCGATGCGATGCAGCTCTCTCGAACATCGTATTGACCATGTAGGTAGACATGTCGATGATATTCCTTTCCTCAAATGATTTCCCCGATCCATTATCCAGAAAAGACATCCCTTCTCTCAAGGAAAACCTCATGAGATCAATTGCTTGGTCAATGTCGACCTCCGTATCAGATGGACCTTCCTGAACCTCCTTGTTAGCAACATCAGCTGCATTTGCGCCTGAAGATCTGGCCTTCTTACGTGATGGACCTCGCCGAGACCCCTTCCTATCAACATCAGCAACATGTGGATGCTCCATTGCTGATTTGGCACCTACAGTGGTTGCTCGTGTCAGACCTCAAATTAAAACCAAAAGAACAGTGACAGAGGCACTACAAAATAATGCTTGGGTGCGTGATATTCAAGGAGGCCTATCCATGATCGGACTTCCAGAGTACTTTCGCCTTTGGGATGATCTTAGCGAGGTTGTGCTCTCCCAGGATGATGATCAACATATTTGGAGATTTGATGCCTCTGGAACATATTCAGCCAAATCTACCTACCGAGCTTTCTTCTACGGTTTAGTCACATTTGAGCCTTGGCGACGTTTATGGAAATCATGGGCCCCTGGAAAATGTAAAATTTTTATTTGGCTCGCCATTAGAAACCGATGTTGGACAGCAGATCGGCTTGCTCGCCGGGGACTGTCACATCCAGCGAGATGCCCTCTATGTGACCAAGAGGAGGAGACTATTCAACATCTGCTCACTAATTGTGTGTTCTCGCGGCAAGTATGGTTCAACATTCTTTCGCCCATGGAGATAGGTGAAGTAGTACCACAACAGAATGATCATAGTTTTGCTGATTGGTGGGCCAAGTGTATTCGTAGAGTCAAGAAGGAGTACAGAAAAGGGGTTAATTTGCTAATCATTTTGACATCTTGGCTGATATGGAGGCATCGCAATTCATGTGTCTTTGATGGAGCTACTCCATCCGTTAATGAGGTCTTGAGGCGGTTTAGAGATGAATACAAACTGTGGTGCTTGGCTGGTGCTAAGAAGCTCCAAGCACTTCAGTTAGATGGGGTAGGGACCTCTGTTTAGGTGTCTGGGGTTGGTCACCATATGTACCATAGGTGATAATATTGTAAGTGTCCTAACCTCCTTATGTATAGTTCCGGCATGAGTTGGTGATGTACTCGGACCTTTTTCTTCTCTATAATACAATGATACGCAGCTCTCCTGCGTATTCAAGAAAAAAAAATCAGCAACATGTGCGCCTGAAGATTCGTCTGAGTGAAAGTGGGCACCACTGGCTCCAGTACGGGATTGGCAATCTGATGGCTCCATACCCTAATTCACCAAGCCAAAGAGCAAGCATTCAGTCACTAGCATATCCCCATGAGTATGGAATCGCAGAACCGAATATAACGACACAAAGAGTAGAGATACGGGCAATCATATGGGCTTTGCCTATTTACCCCTATGAATTCGAACCTACACTAGCGAGTAGTGACCATACCTCGAAGAATCGTGCCCTACTGTGTAAACTCCAAAATAAGAACTGAACAATGCAAATGCAATGCCATTCATCGATGCAGTTACATAAAACTCCACAGGTAAACTCGAGACCTAAAACTTTTCCCCTCTCCCATTGATGGGGAGACCTGAGACTTTGACTGGGGCCGCATCTGTGGTACACGCGATCAAAGATGATGGATTTGGAGACCAAGAAATGGTACCTCGGATTCGGAGGGAGGCGAAAGTCCGGCGAAAGTTGGGGGGAAGCGGAGTGCGACTCTGTTCTTGCCTTTCGCACTTTGCAAACCTAGCGGCGGCAGAACACGAATGTTTTGTCCCCTCGTATACATACGTGGCATGGGTATGGTAACCCACGAAACCTGAAATTCCCAATTCCAAAATACCCAAACAGCTCCCACACAATATTTTTTTTTTTCAGTCGAACACTTTCTTCTCCATCAGCGACTCCAGATAAATTAATAAATAAGTATATATTATGTTGGGGCTGTTTCGGTATTTTAGAATTGGGAATTTCAGGTTTAGTGAGTTACCCATGCCACATGGCAAAAGGAAGGAATTTTTTGGTTATTTTTTTATAGCATATATAAGCCAGGATTTGCGAGCGCCAGGGTGAACAATTTGGGCTGATTAGAATGTGGGCTTGAGAAAATAAAAGAGACAAGATGGCTACAGTCCAACATAGACTCAACTAAATATGGCAAGTCACTCCTACAGTATTTATTATTGATATAAAGACGATCTTCGTCACGAACTTAGTAACGTAACTAAGAAGTAGGCTGAATAGAAAAAAGGATAAGGATAAGGGAAATGGAACAAAAAAAATGACAAGGGTGATCGTCTGAAGTCTACTGTTTTCTTAAAAGCACGGAAACAAGAGCTTCCTTTATACATTGGTTCCAGACCAACTTTAAATGTTCGGTGCATGATCCAACGTCCATAAACATATCTGAATCATCATCTCATATAAACCTGCACCAAGGCAGCTAACCTATCTGCTACCGGATTACAGCATATGATGCAAACTGAGGCTAAACAAACTGAAAACTCATACATCGTTAAGTCTCTAATTTGCCTAAAGAGAAAAGGTCAAGTGATTTTATTTTTTTTTTGCCGTGAACCCTTGGATCTCGCCGATACAACTTCCTATGGGTTTCCTTACCGAGATATCTTTTCATTTTAACCAAGGATTTTTTTTTTTTGAGTGTCTATTGTGTAACAATCTTGTAGGTGCTTCTTGACGAGGAGATATCCATAGTACTTTCAAGATTTTTTTTAATCAAAGACCCACCAAATGATGTCAGTGAGGGATGAAGACAATGATCCCCCGTTGTGTTTCTTTTTTATCATAATAATATAATACTAAAGTCACTCTGCAAGTCACTATTTTTTAACATAATAATACTAAGTCACTCAGCAAGTCACAGTCACTATTTGATGAAGTCACAGTCACTATTTTTTAACATAATAATATGCAGGGTTTAGCGGTAATCACGGTCGTGCCGTGCCGGGACATGGATTTGCCGATCAAGAAATGGTACCTCGAACTCGAGCTCGGAGGGAGGAGGCGGCGGCGGCAAGAAGGCCAAGCGACGCGCCTCCTCTGCGGAACCTAGCGTCAGTTGTGCCACACTGCCACTGCGTTCCGTAAAAGCCTTTTCATCTCCTTTTGGAATTTATAAGGTGCGGATTTGCGGTGTTAGGAGGTGGTTAATGATAATACTCTCTTTTTTTGCGGGAAAATGATAATTAATTGCTCAGTGCCCAATCCGCCAAAAGAAGATAAAGTTTGTTCCAATGTATTGAAAGATTTATTTTTGCGGATTGACACTGAGCAGTACTTAGTTTATATATCAGTGTGACCATGACACCTCTCCGTGTTACATAAAGTTTTTTCTAATGGAAGTATTAAAGATATACGATCACACATTACGTTACAAATTTGATCATAACATTATGATCACACCGGTGACGCTCGTGCACAAACTTGAGGTAATTCAAGGATCAAATCATGCTGTTTCCATCTCCTAATCTGAAGCTTTTTATTTCTGTACTATTTTTGGCTTTTTTTCGTTCGTCAGATTAGACTTGGGTGCGTTTAGGGTGAAATTTCTTGAGGCAAATTGGTGCTATAGGACATGTATGAGCAAGGCTAGGATGATTCCCTAGCAAATCCCTCACTGAGTGACACGAATTTGAAGTGAAGTTCCTACTTCAGCTAGGGTTTTCCGAGAGAATCAGAATTCGGCCTGAAGATGCAGGGAGCGGAACCCGACCCCGACTGGGGCGACCCCAAGCTCCCACCGTCCGGCGAACCACCCTGTTCCGGCGAACCCTCACCACTTATCTATACTCCAGTGCCGTCTGCCGCCTTTGCTCCCAACGCTTACTGCCTCCCTCCCATCTTCTCAATTCTCACCCATTGGTGCCACGGTTCCGCATCTGTGAAGGATGCGAGCGCTCCCATTCAGGCATGCCTCGCGAAGCGCCGGCGAGGCAATCAAACTTCCTGCCCGGAACAGCAAGGCTCCGCCCGATGCGACGAGACGCCACGCCACTCCTCGCCGCCCGGCGTCTTCGCTCCCAGGTGTCTTCAGGAGCTCCATTCTCTCCGCCTCCCTGAACTCTCCGGGCGCTGGGCTCTTCTGGATCACGTACATTGGCTTGGCCCTCGTCGCCCCATATCCTGTGCTGTGGTAGCAAATCCGAATTAATTTGGTCGTCTTTGGGGAAATCCTTTTTTTTTTTTTTTTGTGGTATTCAGTGCGTGCCGTTTCAGTCACCAGGATCTTCCTCTGCTCGTTCTGGTTGGAACTTCAGTGTTTCAGCAGCGTTAGGCTTTTGCTAATTCCATTTTCAATAGGCAAATTGGTTCATTGGTTGGCTTCTTTCATTTGCCGCAGGTCTGCAGCAGCTGCTCGTCATCTCCCCTGTCTCAGCAAGCAGCAGTTCCATTCAGCAGCAGCAGCAAAATAGCATCTTGACTTCATTGCACCACTAGCTGTGCGACTGCAATAACAAGCTAGAGCTCCTTCTTGCCGTCCTCTCATCAACGAAGCAGCAGCAGGCCGACAATTGCAGGCAGAGGTAGTCCATGTATTCACTACATGCAAGCTCTGTTCTCTTGCAGCCCCTTTCAGCGGCTAGGTATTGTGTTGTCTGAATTTGCAGCACCTCAGTGCATAGCTTGACTTACATTCCAGTTGCGCTCTATGCAACTCGACTGAGAGCAGCAGCTTGGCGTGGAGTGTTTTTGTCAAGTGTCTTTTTGAAGCTACAATGATGCAACAATGATTCAACTTTTCATGCAATTATTAGCTAATGATGATTCTTTGAGCTTCAATTTATTTCCCTTTGCTGAATCGTGAGTGCAGCTTGTGTCCTAGTAGTCGCAAAGAAGTTGCACTTGTTGTTTTGTTTTATTAATTAATAGGCTGTAGCTCTTGCATGCTTTGCAGATTGTGTCCTAGTAGTCGCAAAGAAGTTGCACTTGTTGTTTTGTTCTATTAACTAATAGGCTGTAGCTCTTGCTCATAATTAGTAGCAACACATTGTCGCTTTGTTTCCGCCCTGTTTTGAGGAACGTCTAATTGTTCCTAGGATCAACACATCACTAGTTGGCGTGTATGATCTTGGAAATTATGTGAGGCGTGTTGGATTATAATTGGGACATAGGTCAAGTTCTTTTTTGCAAAGAATTCTAATCTGCTCCTTTCACTTTTCCTTTCCTCACCACTTTGGCCCTTCGCAGACTCGCGACGCTGACTCTGGACTCCCTAACCCTAGGGCCTAGGCGGCATGGCGGGGAGCGGGCTGCGCCGCGCGTGTCAAGCTGCTAGAGGTAGCAGCAGCACGAGCTATGGCCTCCACGGCGTGGCTCCGCGCCTAGGCCACAGCGTGCAGGGCCGAGGGGTGGCTGCGCGGTGCAGTGGGAGTCGAGCCAGCGGCCAGGTTGTGGGCGGTGGGCAGGGGCAGTGGCCTACCGAGCCCAGGACTCCAGACTCCAGATCGACATTCGGCAGGTCAGTGATTCTAGGCTTCTGGCTGAGGACAAGCAGCTGAGAAAGTGAGGATTTAGTGATTCACAAGGTGAGCTGTACAGTTTTCTGTTATTTATGCAGCTGCAAGCCTGCAATTTGCAATAAAAGTCTAGTCTAGGAAGCTAATATTTGTTGAGAATTCTAATTCACTGTGCTATTGAAGTAATACTGATTTGAGATTTTCTTTTTGTTTGACAGTATGTTGGGCACCAGCTTCATTGAGTTGAAACTTGATTACTCATGCACATGGAACCTGCCCATCGGCACACACATCGTCGATAGGAAATTATTGGCCGGAGGGCGCACCTGGACGATAGGTTGCTTCCCGCGTGGGTTCAATGGGGATGTGTCCAACAATGGCGACTACCTCTCCCTCCTTGCAGTTACCAAACCCAGACACGGCGTGAAGGCAGTCTTCCAAGCCTTTCCTGTGGGAAGAGACGGGTCACCATTGTTGTCCCATGCAAAATGGTCAAGTGAGATCATTGGTAGTGGCTCCAATGAGAATGCGATAATTGGGTGGCATAAGTTCATGAAACGCAGCGAGCTCGAGCTCAACCTCGTCAATGGCTGCATGAGATTAGTTTGAGGAATCATAGATCTCAACGGCAACGACGATCGTGTGCCTGTGCCTCCCACAGATTTGGGTGTCCATCTTGGACACCTGCTGGACTGCACCGATGGCTCAGACATTTCCTTCTCTGTAGGCAGCGAGACGTTCTGTGCACACCGGGCCATCCTTGCTGCCCGCTCGCCGGTGTTCAAGGCGCAGCTCTTTGGTTCCATGGCGGACGCCCAGATGGACTGCATCACACTGCCGGATGTCCAGCCAGCAGCTTTCCGGATCCTGCTGCGGTTCCTGTACGGTGACACACTGCCCTTAGACACAGAGCTCGTCAAAGATCTTGAGAGCTCTTCAGCCACGGACTTGCTCCAGCATCTGCTTGCGGCGGCAGACATGTATCAGCTGGACAGGTTGAAGCTCATGCATGTGCGCGCAGAAGCTATGGGACTGTGTGTCACCGGAGACCGTGGCGGCGATGTTGGTCTGCGCTGAGATGCACAACTGCCCGGAGCTGAAGAAGAGGTGCATCGACTTCTTTGTGGTGGACAAGAATTTCAAGAGCGAGAGGGCTACTCGCGCCTGATACAGGGCTTCCCGTCAGTTATCGAGGAGATCAGAGCAAGGCTAGTCCAGCCATAGATGAATGATGATGATTCGTGAACAAACATCTATCTCTATGTTATATTGTTATGCCAAAGGAGTGTTCGATGTTCTATCATCGCTATTATTATGTGAAGTGCATGAAGTATATCTACCTAATTTCAGTGCTTCGTGACCTACAAAATTGTGAATCATGCTATGTTATTTTGATAAGTTAAAAATGCATCTTATATATATTCTGTAAAGCTGTAGAATGACTGCGTCAAAATGATGGAAGCTGTGGAAGATTCTTGCATGCCGCTGGAGTGTTGGCAGGCATCTGAATTCTCTACATCTACATTTTGTGAATTCCAATTGTTTTGAGGCCTCTACATACCACAGTACTAATATCACAATTGATCTGTGACTGTGAGATAGTAAACTGGCGCAGCATATATCCTCGACTTGGTGGTGGAAGACAGTCTAGTTGTGATACTAGTATTACTGTGGTCTCTGCTGCTCTAGGTGGGTTGTAAGTAATATAACAAGGCTAATCCTGGAGGAACAAGAATTGAAATCTTTTGATGTGTTTGGTCACAAAGTGAGTTCTTTGGTCTCTGAAATTCCATTGGCTCCAATCATAACATCATAAAAGGAATGCTAAAAAATGGCGTCCACCGCCTGCTGAAGCTCTGAAAATGAAGAGATTGGATGCTATCCACAGTGCTGTCATGACAGCATCAGAATGAGGCATCAGATTACTCTGCTGACGGTATGCTCTTCAGAGTTCAGAGAGATGAAAGAGTTGTTCTGGTATGTACTGAAACTCTGAAAGAGTTCAGAGGTAAATGCATTAAGAGGTGAATTCCAGGAGTATCGAGTCCTCTACCTGTGTGTGTACACACATTATTATACATGAATGAATATTTTCTTTTCCCAATTATGATATGACATGATCGCCGCTATGGCATTGGGTTCAGGTTCGACTACACAAAAGTACAGAAATGTACCCTCGCCGTCGACGACGTCGTCCTCTCGCCAAGTGTGGAGGACGATACTCTCTGCTACACTACCATCGTGGCGAGTATATGCCGGTCTACCGGAACTTAAAAAAAAAAAAACCACGCAGCTCCTGCACGTGTAAGCGGCTGCATGGACGGCTCGCCGTCGTCGTCGCATCTCGCCAATCTCGCATGCACGCGCAGAGGTTGGTGCTCGTGCAGGCGGGACAGAGCCCTGGACGGCTGAACCTGGAGTTGGACTACATGGATGGCGGGCGTCATCGTCCGGCGCACCAGAACCGGTGCGTGCACGCGTACCCGCCCGAGGGCTTCGACGCGTGGGGGTGGAGACACTTCGCGCGGCGGAGGGACCTGGAGGAGTCGTCGTCGTCGACGGCGCCGGACGGCCGCGTGACGTTCGTGTGCGGGGTCATCGTCCTGGGCGGGCGCCACGCCAGCGGCCGAGACCGCGCCCACGCCGCCGCCGTCCCCCGACGTCGCGACCAGCCTGGGCCGCCTGCTGGAGAGCGGCGACGGGTCGGATGTCGCGTTGCAGGTTGGCGGCGAGACGTTCCGGGCGCACCGGGCCGTGCTCGCGGCGCGCTCGCCCGTGCTCAGGGCGGGTCTGCTCGGCTCCATGGCGGCGCGACATCGAGCCGGAGACGTTCCGGGCCATGCTGCGGTTCATGTACACCGACGCGCTGCCCGCGGAGCTCGACGGCCCGTCGGCGAACTTCTTTCTGGCGCTGCTCGCCGCGGCGGCGGACCGGTACGCGGTGGACATGCTCAAGTCGTGCGTGCGCAGAGGCTGCGTGACATGATGTCGGTGGACTACGTCGGTGCGATCCTGAGCTGTGCCGAGGCGCACGGCTGCCCGGAGCTCAACAACAAGTGCCTCGAGTTCTTCGTCGAGGACAAGAACTTCAAGAGGGTGGTCTCTTGACGGAAGGGTACTTGCAGCTGATTCAGAGCCTCCCGTCACCTGTCGATGAGATCAAAGCGCGCATCGAGGAGAAGGACGAGCGCGTTTTGCAGGAGAAGGGATCGAAATATTTTGATTTCAGAGTACAGTCGTGCTCAACTTTAACTGAAAGCTTTCCTTTTCGATACTCGAAAGCCCGCGGTACCAGCAGAGCCTCTCAATCCTCGGTCTGCAATGTGTGCTTATACCGTCTAAAGGTAAAGGATCAGGTTAATTTCTAACACGAAGTCTGCAATGTGTTACTTTGGAAGCAAGTCGCGAGGCGGACATGGAGGCGATGGCGTCTGGTGCTTTCATCAGTCACCGCGAGGAAGATGATGCAAGGAGAGGTCGGAGAGGGATAGATAGCTCCGTTGATCAGGCCGGGGTAACAAAGTGACAATCAATTTGCAGCATGTTTTCCTCTGACACTATGAATGAACTCTGCTGTCTTCACCTGTGAAAAAAAGACACCATCCTAGCACACGTTAATCTTTGTTGTGTGTCCAGGTGGTGCAGTTTGGTTTGTTTTTGTGTCCAGGTGCAGATTGATGTGAGAGAATAGAGAGATTCACGCCGGTACAGTGTAAGCAAGGCTAGCATTAGATTAACAGTAAAATATATCTTTGTCATAATAACCATGTTTATAAATAGAAATGTTGATGCTAGCATTTTCTATAAATTTAATTAAATATACTCCAAAGTTCGGCTCATTATAAAAACCGCAATGTGTGTTCTTTCTATTCTAAAGTTTTTTTTTTACAACAATTTTTTATTCTAAAGTTAGTAGTACTGTCGTCTACTCCTACCGAGATGATCCGTGCGCCGAGTCCAACGGGAGCAGGTCCCGGACAACGACGAGTCAATGGCATCGGTCAAAGCAGCTGCCAGAGCAGCAGAAGTCGCATCTCGGGGGCAAAAACAAAAGCGCGCACGTCGTGGCCCCGCTGCCCCGCGGGCCCCAGTCGTTGCGTCGTCCCCCGGAACCGAGCCGAACGATTGGACGGAACCTTGGGAGAGTACAAATGCACAGCTGGCACGAGCCTGGAGGTGGAGGCCGTTGCCGCTTAAAGCCGGGCCCAGCTAGTTAGTATTAGTATACTACCGGTTTCCACTTGCGCGCCGGCGGGTGGCTCAAATCATGCCGCGCACGTGCCCCACCTGCAATGGCAACGGCTACAGCAAGCAGTACAGGCAATGCGACCGGCCCTTGGGATGGCCCGCCTTCTATGCTCTTCCTGCCTCGTGGGGTCGATCGACTTTGCAGATGAGCCCTTGCCGCTTCGGCTTGTAGAATGAATGAAAGTGTTCTAATGGAAAAATTACAAGAGCTTCTAGCAAAGGGATGGGCATCGTCAAAACTTATCTATTTTCGTCTTTGCTTACACGGCGGAAGCCTATGCTCTGAATGAAGGATGATGGGACGTAGAAACTTATTATGCAGTCATATTGTCTTGAAGTAGTAGTGGAGAGGGAGACGATCAAGGATGATGGCTTCTCGGCTCGGCAACATCATATCTCCGATCCTCAAAAAATTGCTACAACATATGGATGTAAATATGGATTTCCCGACGGCTACAACGGAGCGTTGTAATAGAAAAGCAAATCAAGTCACTCACGAGCTAACCCAACAAGCTCTTGTTTCTAAAGGTTTTTATATGTGGCCCCTCTAATTTCATTTTTTCAGTTTTATCAAAATGATGAACCGATGTTTTGCGAAAGAATGTAACATGTTTCATGAGTATTCAATAGAGCTCTCTCCGTTTTCGAAAAAAAAAGAATAAAAGCTTGTCGGAAGCCTGTTTATTTTTTTTAAAAAAAATCACTACTTTCTTGTGCTTCATCTAAATTGTGATGCCCCGGTGCTCCATAGTCTTCTTACATATCTTCATTTCATAAGATTCAAGGTGATAGATCACTATATTTATGCCTTTAGAGAAGTCAACATCCCACGCACTCCCAGATTCTAGTTAATTATTATAATAGTTTTTCATTTGAATTTCTTGGATACATTTTGAGTAAAATCCATGTAGTCATAGAAAAAGAGGAAATGGTTAACAATTTCTTTTAGTGTGCACTCCTCTCCTATTTTAAATCACAAAGATTATTTCAGTTTGATAGCCAAGATTTGTATTGATTGTCATTCTATTGGATATATAACTTATGCAACACACAAGATTGATGCAGTTACCTTTTTTATATAATATACTTACTACTCCCTTGGTTGTAAATTAAATTTCGCTTGAATTTTTTATCTTAACCACTTGTCTTATTTAAAAATTTTGTGCCACATAGTGAAATTTAAGTCATTTTTGAAAATTTTTGTTAACAAAGTAAGTCAAAAAAAGAAGTGATATTCTATATAAATTTCTGAATAAGACGAGTGATTAAACTTGGGGTCAAAAAAAGTCAAATGAGCTATAATTTGAAACGGGGTTAGTATGAGTCAAAGTTTATAATGAAACATCAATAAAGTACTCCCTCTTCTAAAAGTGCATTTCTAACTACGTACAAAGCTACCATCTTTAGCGTGAGCTTTATGGATAACAAAATTTCTTTATTTATGATTGATATCATTAGATTCATGGTATAGTACAATTTCATAGTATTATATAACCGTTGATATTATTTTACGTAATTTAGCTAAACTTAAAATAGCTTGGGTTACACTTAATCTCAAATGACATTCTTTGGTATAATAATCATTGTAACCGAAATACTATGAAAAAGAGAAACGGAAGTACATGATTGAAATACTGAAATAAGGGAGTACAATTTCACAAGAAAGCAGTTCAATTCCCCCAACAGGAAACTTCCTGTTCCAAAAAGATCGCTAAGTAGGTCCTTGTTTGGATGCAAGCATACGTGAAGAAAAAAAACCAATTATAAAGTTTAGTTATAAATCACGAGACGAATTTTTTAAGCCTAATTAGTCTATAATTAAATGCTAATTTTTAAATACAAACAAAACAAAAGTGCTACAGTTAAAAAAATTCTAATTCTTCGTCATCTAAACGAGGCCTAGGAGTCCCCCAATTGCCAACTAGCCATCAATGAGAGCAAATATCCTGCCGTAGCCCGTACGTAGGGCCGTGCCGTGCCGCACGTGTGGTCCAAAACGGCAAAATCCATTACCCATCTTTTAATAAAATCTATTACCCATTTTTTAATATTCATTCATGAGCACCATTTTATATAATAAATAAAGACACGGGTCAACTGTACTTTTGAGCGTTATCAGAATCTTGCAAAGCCATTTGAAAACGACCGCTAGGAATATCTAAATTCTACCGGAAAACCGCACCGCACCTGACGAAATTTGAAAGTTGCAATTGAAAGCGCAGTCATCAAAACTGCAGCAAACTGAAAAAAAAGGTTCGCCCGGACCGGACCAATGGCGCAGTCTTACTTGTGTCAAAACGGAAGAAGCGAGGGTCTCAGACGCGAAAACCGCCATTCGTTTCCTTGCGCTGTCGCCGTCTGCCGAGGCCGCGAGCCCGGAAAAGGGGAAGGCAGCTACGCAAACGCACGGCACGCCACCCCGTTCACCGCAACCCAAGCAATTAAAAAGAGGCGGCGGCGAGAGAGCGAGAAGGTGGGTTGGGGAATCGGAAGCGAGCGATCAGAGAAAGCAAGCAACAGCTTGCTTGCTTCGTCTACCGGAAGGAATCCCCCATCTCTCGCCGCGGAGATTCGGCGCCCGCGCCGCCGATGGACCAGCTCGTCAATTTCATCATCCGCCCGCCCAGGTGAGAGAGCTTCCCCTCCCCGTTCCCTGCCCCGCCGCCGTGATTCGGGTGCTGTGGGGTTGGATCTGGGCCCGCGCCGGCTAGAGGGTTTTCTGGTAGGGTGGATGGGCGGCTGCCGCCGCGGCCACGCTCTGGCCCTCTCTCCCGGGGTGGGCAGTGGGATCGGGTTCCCGGGTGGCAGGCGGTCCGTGGTTTGTGCTGTGCTCCACGCCGCGCAATTTAGGAAGAGGCTGGTCTTGTTGAGCTTATGTATGTAGGACGGTGACAGTGTTTGTGTATGTATGCGGGGCTCGCAATTCGGTTCATCCGGGTGGCTGGTTTGGCTCGTATGGGTTACTGGATTTGGACGCTCTGGCAATCGGGAGTACTGTTGTTTTCGCTTCGCTGAAAAGCTGGGGTCTTGTCTGTTTAGTTCAAGCGAGCAGGGCCTTGGTTCAGCTCAGTAGCCGTTAGCTCCAACTTTTCCTGTGCATTTTTATATGATTTATAAGTGCATACAAATGCTGTTTAGTTTCTTTAAGAATGTATGAGAGAATGCATGACATTATGGGGAAGTTATTAATGGTCATCCATCTCGACTGAGTCAGATTCTAACAGGATTTCTGTTAATATGTGTTTTTCGTCTTGTGAGACTAGCATACTTGCCAGTAAACTGAGCTCATGACATACCTATTACCCTTGATCAGATCTTATGTTAAGAATGGTATTCAATGCATTGCTTTCGTGGCCTGATTGGCGTGCCATCTGCAGTTCTGCACTCTTATCCTCACCTCTTAATTTCTTCATTAATACTTCCATTTCAACAACATAAATTGTCTTTCTCAAATTCAAGGGTTGCTGGAGTTCTTTCTACCACCAATAGACAAGTTGTTATTTCTGTAACTATTCGATTGATGGCAATGTGCTGCTGTCTCTTTGAGTAACTCACTGTTATTAATTGTCTGGTATTTCTTTGCATGACAGAGCTGACTACAGTCCAAATGATGATCTGTTAGAGCAGGAGTTTATGCTGAAGGGAAGATGGTTCCTGAGGAAGGATTTGGAGGTCAGATTTTCTGTTTATGCTGCATCATAATGCTAACAGACTAAAACCACATGAACCTCTAAATCTTTTGCCTCTGTGGTCTGTGCTACTACCTTTTGCACTATTATTGGGAACAAAGGTCTCATGTCTTGTGAATGAGCAAACCTGCTAGACAAACACCAAAAATGTTGCAATGCCAAAGTAACTCTGGATCTCATACATTATGTTTACGTTTCTGGATATCCAGGAATAATCCGTATTTGTTTGAGAGGATAATAGAATATGTGGATCCACACATTAAAATGTTCCATGGATGTGTGGCAATGTAGATATTGATGTCTAAATGAAAGTTTTCTTCTTCTTTATTCAATAAATGGGTCGACTGTGCTTTTAGTTGGTTATGTGTTCTGATTCATGGAAAGTGATTTCTAGTTTGTTTGACTGTGGAATGTTGATACGCAGCTATTGATTTTTGGACATATGCTACCATGGTTGGTGGATGTGATATTGTGTTGCTTACATGATAGTTACATTCTTTATTTTATTAATGCCTCATAAAATCTGTCCTTAGTTGCTGTTTTGCTGTGGTATGGTAATCTTACACGGTTACACTGAAACTGACCTGCACCCTTTTGTTATTTTGTTAGATGGCTTATATATATTTCAAAATAATGAACAGAAAGATTAGTACTGACGGGGATAAACTTGGGTTCTTCTTCAGTTTGATTCTTTTGATTAAATGTTCCCTTTATTTTTGTCCAGGTAAAAAATGGCCAGGGCAAAACGTTGCAGTGTAGTCACTACATGCCTGTTGTGATTCCTGAAGGAAAAACTCTTCCTTGTGTCATATATTGTCATGGAAACAGGTAAGGCTATATGCACATCAACATTATAGTATTTGTTAATTTGTTAATGTCTGCTAGTGAAAATGGTATGTCACCTAGAAGAAATTCAAAGCCCAGTACTTATACAGTTGTTATAATATTTATCTCTTATGTTGACTTTCTGTTAGTTGATCTGCATTATTTTTTTTCCAGTGGGTGCAGAGCTGATGCTAGTGAAGCCGCTATTATTCTTCTACCATCAAACATTACAGTCTTTACACTGGACTTTTCAGGATCTGGACTCTCTGAAGGAGAGCATGTCACCTTAGGCTGGAATGAAGTGAGTTCTTGTGCTTATAGAGGATAGAAACTATGTTCTTATTATGAAGATTCAGTTTGCTTGTATAGTTTTTGCATTCAGTCTAAAAATATGGCCAGGAATCTTGAGAAACAAATTGTATGAAATACTTTGGCATCTGTTAATTTTTATTCAGAAGTATCTGAAGAAACATCATAAATGTTTGCATAGAAGACTAATGAAAGCTATAGCATGGAGTGATTTATGTTCTCCACCTGATTATATGTTCCCAACCCTCGATCCCTTTGTTTCTCTTGTGTTCTGAAGTAACATGTCTCTGTCACTGCATATTTTCACCAAGTAAATATCTTAGTAACAGCATATTTTTGTAAATGGTTTTGTTGTTATCAAAGAGCACCTGCTGATGAACTCTCTTTTGTTTAACAGAGAGAAGATCTGAAAGCGGTGGTTAACTATTTGCGAACAGACGGGAACGTATCTTGCATTGGTTTGTGGGGTCGATCAATGGGTGCGGTCACAAGGTAATTCCATGTGTTTAAATGAATCTGGTCTTGAAGTAATTCATGATAGCACTTAGTTCAGCTTATCACAGCTATAATATGATTTAGGATTAGGCCGCTGTTGGTTGTAAATCTGGTTCGTGTGTTTGGTCTGAAGCATTTTTTTGCCAGGAAGACATGTTCGACATTCTAAGGGAAACTATTAGGGTTTTGTTTCCGCAACTCAGTTTTGTTGCCACTGCCAAAGAGCACATGTCATGCTAGGGGACATATCATGCTCTCTTAGCTGGTGGTGTGAAAAAAAACCCTGACATTTATCTTCTTTGTAGGACAGTATGTAATGTTTACCTCCTCCATGTGTGTTTCCATGCTTTGAAGCCTGCCCATACATCTTTGATACCTCTAAGGCAGATTCATGCTTTGACTCTTATCTTTATTATTTTCAGTCTAATGTATGGAGCGGAGGATCCATCAATTGCAGGAATGGTTCTTGATAGCCCATTCTCCAACTTGGTTGACTTAATGATGGAGCTAGTGGACACATACAAATATCCACTGCCAAAATTCACTGTAAGTAAAATTCAACGATAAGGACCTGTCATTGTTACTTTTAGCTGATGTATTGATGGGCTTGTTGGCCTAGGTAGCCAAGATAGTTAAGTATGTGCTTTTGCCTTACAATGCTGTTACTACCATCATGTCTTACTGTTACATATACGCCTTATTGTGCCACCTCAATGCATGAGTTTAATAATGCAGTGGTTAGAAGAATGTGCACCAAAACATCAAACAAGAACCACATGAACAAGACAGGAAGAGCTAGATGAATTGTAACTCACAATTTCCTTCTAGTATTCATCAATACTAGTGAGTGATTTTCATTTTCAACTAAATTATCAAAAATGAGGGCCTTGAATGTACCTGGAAAGGCTAGATAAAACCAAACAACTTAACACTGGGGCTATTAATCTTTTTTTTAGCCAAACAATTACTAGGAGTAGGACTATATGGTTCGCAAACCTCCCATCAGACTCGTGCATGACCTCTGCAACCTCAGGCTCTAATTTCTGTGCCCTATATCTACTAGTGTATCAATTCTGTTGCTGCATATCTCTTTTACTCTCCACCCTTCTGTTTACCACGAGGATTCATAGTTATACCTTGCTTTTTCATTGCTGCACATCTCTTTTACTCTCCACCCTTCTGTTACCATGAGGATTCATACTTATACCTTGCTTTTTGAAACTACAACTGTATATCACTTTCAGTTGACTTATATTGAATTTACTTTCTTTATATATGTATACATATCTGCAGCTTTTCTTGCATAGAATATATTTAATTTTGTGGTGATTCTGCTTGTTGCTTAGGTCAAACTTGCAATACAGCATATGCGAAAGATTGTCAAGAGGAAAGCTAGTTTTGACATCATGGATCTTGATACCATTCAGGTTATTATCTTCTATACATAAAGCTATTTGTTTGCACTAAATATTGATACCGTGTCAGCCATTAGGGTTTTGAGGAATATTTCTGATATATCACACTGTCGAATTTCATGTTGTTCCCAAAACTTGACTTTCAGTATGTTGGATTCATTTTTTCCCCTTGGTTTATGTTTGTTGATTCTCAGCTCTTTCTCGAATGTTGTTAGTCGCTATTAGCTGCTAGGAGATTTTCAAACATATTTTCTGATATTTTCTTGTTCTTTACATTGGATGACTACATCCTATACATCCTTTCTTCACTTTTTCCCTTGTTATCTTCTCACTTCCTGACCTTCAGTAAACAAGAAGATTAGGCTGTTTCTCTTATGACTGCCCACTAAACTAGGCAAGCATTATTCAATAATGCTGCAACAGATCATCAGAGCATTTATAGGTTGTTGGTGAATCTTAGCTCTGAGTAGCACCTGTTTGGTGTTAGGAACTGAAGAGTTTGACTCATCACCACCTTGTCCCTCCCAAGCATAGGCCTTTGTATAATATCAAAATTCATGGGATGGTCCCAAGATGGACTATCTGAAATGCCTCATTATTTCTGGTTCTGTTGTGAAGGGATGCTAATGTGTATTGTCTACTGGAAATGTAATCATGCAGGTAGCAAAACGATGTTTTGTTCCTGCTTTGTTTGGACATGCAACTGAGGATGATTTTATACTTCCCCATCATTCAGACAAGATATATGAATCATATATTGTAAGTTTCCATCATTCCCTTCAATGTTAACCGCACTTGACCTTTTGTCTGTCAAGTTAGTAATATGTGGTTGTTCCAAATTCTGCAGGGTGACAAAAACATTATAAAATTTGATGGTGACCACAATTCACCACGTCCTCAATTTTACTTTGACTCAATCACTATATTTTTCCATAATGTGCTAAACCCTCCTGAAGTGGCAGAGGATCATTATTTCCTGACACCACATGCTAGCCTTGGTCAGGTAGTATAACAATGTTCTTCACACTGATTGAATTATGTTGGCTTTACTTACCTTAGTTCTGCTGATAGGGTCATTGGGATACAGAACAAGACATTGAGTATAGGTTCTCTCAATCTCCTACAGGTACAATCTGCAAAATTTGATCTTCACCTGGTATGACAAATAGCAAGAAACCAAGAACCTATTTTGATTTGTTTCAGGGACAGGCCATGCGACTACGACAGAAGATGCCATTGCACAGTTGCGTTCTAGAAGGCTCATGAGTAGAATGGAGGTGTGTGTTTCAATTGTTTGATACTCTTATGTTTTCTTAAATAAACACTTATGCTCCAAATACTATGAACTAATTTACTGCGTCCATTTTTTAATACTTTTGCTTAATGTATTTTACTGGGAATCATTCCTTATATAAAACATGACCAAACAAAACATCCCTAATTTGTATCTCAAGCACACATAATGGGCAGACAATGGAGGGAAAGGAAGAGATAAGGGGGTTATGTTGGCATAACATCTTCAGTTGTTCTCTGTTTTAATGAGGTAGCAAGCATAGCTTCAGCTTCTTATGATTGTTTTGCAGGTCCCATCTGGTGCCACCACTGAAGACAGGGCTGATCGAACTGAGGTACTTTCCCCTTTAGGATTATACATGTTGCCACCACCGAAGTTTCTTATCTGATCATACCTAACTGTGTCTTTTTACAGTTTGGAAGCAAATCACTCTTACTAATCCTAGAACCATTGCAATTTGGAAGATATAACATGCTTGATTGCCATCAATTACTGGCATACTGGGTTTGACAAGGTGTCATAGAAAATTTATAATCCCGAGCATATGGCATGACTAATAAGAACTTGTATCAAATTTGTACTAGTAGTATTTATTAAACACATTACACATGAGAGGTTGATGTGTTCAAGTATGATACTCTAACAGGCCCATATGCAGGGTGCATTGCACCACACATCTTAACCATTATAAAGTCCAGCTTCGATTGTAATATCTTTTCCTGTTCTGTGTATTCCTGCTGATTAGCCTGAACTTATTAGGTTCCAAAAACCATGCACTTGAACGGTTACTATATGAAATGTAAATTATATAATCAGTATTGAGTGTGCGGTGCTCTACATATGAAATTTGAAATGCAATATGGAATTTAGATGCCATTTATCTCAGAGTTGCAATTATAATTAAAATGGGCATTAGACTTATGTGTTGTGGTAGTGATGTAGTGTTATACCAAATTCATCTGCTTCAAGAAAGTGTGTGGGCTACCTTTCAATTTCATATATTTTGCTGATAAATTCAGTGGAAATGCTTTTTTCTGTCAAATGCTGATCTTTGCTAAGCTAGTTTACACCTATTGAGCATGACCATACAGATTCTTACTTGGTTGCTGTCTGAACAGGGTTTGGATAGTGATCTTGGTCCCTCCTCATCTAGTGTATCAACAGCAACTCCTCCCAATGGTCGCAATGGAAGGCTGCTAACTCCAACCTCTGATGATGGCGAGTATGTGGAGTACTCATTTGATAGCTTGTCAGATATGCCTTACACCGTGGAAGATGAAGATAGAGTAAGTCATATCTCAAATCCCTTACCCTTCGGAGTCATAGCTGTGCCATTATGCTGCCCTTTCTTGTGTAGTAACTTATGACTTATATATAGTTCAACAGAGGGTAAATATAGAATCTGGAGCTGGGTGCCTGGATCCCTGATTACACATAAGGTCATGCCGTGATAAGTTCTTACTGATCTTCGGTTGAGTGATGACAGCACACTACTTAGAGCATCTCCAACAGATGTACTATCCAGCTCCCAATAGCAATATTGGAAAACCCAGGTCAAATATGTGCTCCAGCATCTTCTCCATCAGGCCCTCCAAAAGTTTGGATGCCCAAAAATACTTCTCTCGCTTTCCACTGGCGGAGAAGCTTCTCCTGCTTCCCACTTACTGCACTTTGTATTCTTCCCTCTCCTTGCTGCAGTCCTTGCTGATCTGGGTGTCCTTGCAATGAGCATCTGTGCGACTGTGCCTCCTCACAGTGTTGCTCGTGCCCACCCCCTGTGGCCCTGTCTGGTCCTCAGGAGCGCTCCTTGCCAAGTCTGGCATCACCCATTTGCCAGGCTGGAGTGAGACTGCCGGCTGCGGGCTGCCTTGCTTGTCGATGTCCAGTCAGGTCAGGCCCATCTGCGTATCCTTGGCAACTGCGTGGATATGGTCTGCCTGTGCTGGAGTGATGCTTCTGCTTGGGGTCCCATCCTCCTGGACCCAGCCCCTTTGTGCTGAGTCTGTAGGTGACTTAAGAGATATATGGGATATACAGAGGTAAACTTATCAGGAAGGCCCTCCAAATGAGGATATATGGCCTATTTGGTTCAACTCCAAGAAAACTTACCTGGTGTGCCATGTGTTCCTAGCCATCCGATTTCTGTCGCTTGGGGTCTGGATCGTTGCCTGGCCGTGAGCCTGCCTTGGAGGGTTCGATCCAAACAGCCCTAGAAAGTAAATAATGGAGAAAGTGCTGGAGATTGTCTTAGGGACTATTGGTGCAAAGGAGCACTCTGATTTGAAATGGGATCTTAGCACAATGAACTTGGCCTAGAACTGTTGGGTATGTAGAGAACTTTTTTTGTTAGCACTTTTAGTGTGGTACCATATATCTTATTCATGTGCAAATCAATGTCTTAAGGACTACAAGGATGAATGCTAACATGCTGAATGTGCTATACTTTAAGATTCATCCTTTTTTGTGTTTCTAAGCTTATCAATATTGAATCTTGTATTGCTGTGCTAACATGCAGATGCTGATGCAAGCAATTCTTGAATCACTGAAAGACTATGAACAGTCAAACACAAAAAATGTGCAACCCACTGCATCTGATGCTGCATCTAAAGAGAACGATACTGTAAAAGACAGCAATGGTGTGGCTGCAGTAGCATTGGAGCAAGATGCATCTTCTGTGTCATCTGATGCTCCTGGCAAGCATACGAATGTCTGCAACAGTGGAGAAGTCAGTGAAGGGCAAAGTACAGATCATGACGCTGTAAAGAACAGTGCTTCGGTCTCTGCTTCTGGTTCTTTGGAGCCCCTGGCATCAACACAGATGACAAATGGAAAACCTGCTTCGGCAGAATCCCAGAAAGTAGCTCAGAATCAGAATGCCAATGGAGAGGATGGCACAAGAGCAACTTTAGTAGTTCAGAAGAGCCGGTCTGGCGGGCTGATAGATGGTTTTACACAAAAATGGGGTTTTTTCTTCAAGAACAACGACTAAAGACGAGGAAAGATACATAATGATTCCCTTGACAATACGTGTTCCGTCGTGTTAATAGTCATAGAGTTGCCGTTGGCCGATGTCCAGCTTGATTGGTTTTACATGTAAAATGGGAAGGAAACAGGTGATTTCAGGACGGTTCGTGTGTATATAGAAGTAGGAATTGTAGCGCCCCCATTGATTTGTATCATCTCGCAACGTCCACTGTGAATGTGAATTGGCAAGACCTTTCTTCTTGCTAATGTGTTGTAACATAATTTGAAAGCCGACTACTTTGTAGGTTTTTATTTTTTTTAAAAAAAAGTATAAATGCTAATGTGCCTCTTAATGTTGATTCGAATTCTCTTACACGAGTGATACGATCAAATCTTTAAATTCTATATTTATTTCGTTCACGGTGCCCAAAAAATCATTGTAATTTGTTTTGCATAAATTTATGTATGGTAACTTCGTCTTGGACTTGAGACATCAAACTGAAAGCAAAACGCCGGTGATCTATTTCCGGTTTGCCGCCGTCCCGCCCCGACGTCAAGAGTACGTGGTGAGTCTGGTGGCAAGCAGGTAGAACGACGGCAAATTTAAGTATGGTACCTTCTCGCCGATAGAACGACGGTTGGCGTCGGAGCAGGTTGGTGGGAAATGGGTCGTTGCACTTGCATTCTGTGGAAGACAATATGGGCTCGATGACACGAGTATACGACGCTTAACGTCGGAGCAGGCTGGTGGTATGGGTTGTTGCACTCGCATTCTCTGGAAGATAAGATAATATGGGGCACCGAGGTGTGGCACGATCTGGTAGCAAGCCCGGTGTAGCCGCACTACGCTGCATCACTCGCAGCGTTCATGTTTCCTCCGTTCACACACAATGGTGGATGCATCCAGTTGCGCACTCGCCGTTGCGCGCGTGCGAGACTGCGCGTACTGGGTTTGGACCCAACCAACTGAATCGCCACGGCGCGGCCACGGCTACTGCCCCGCTCGCGCGGCCGCGCCTGTGCCCGCTCAGTGCCTCTGCAATTCGAGCGGGACGGACACGGACCGGCCCATGCCCACCCAGCCTAGCTGGAGTTGCATCGCACCCGTCCGTCCATCGCCCTCGCCGCATAAAACCCCGGCTCGCCTCTGCTCACGGGCGACGGAGGACGCCGAGGAGGCTCTCCGCTGCCGGCTCCATTTCCGCGAGACCCTCGCCGCGCGAGAACACACACTGCCTGCACCCGCGGGTCGCCGGCCGGGGTCTCCTTCCGAGTCCCGAGTCCCGACCGCTTGCCGCCGACACAAACTTCTGACGAGTGTCGGTGACCTCGGAACTCGGGTTCGGCCTTCGACGGAGAACCGAGGGAGGTCGCTGCCGACGCAATGAGCGCCTCCGCGACCCCGACGCCCGCAGCGGTATGGCTGGCTCCACTGTCCACGCTCCTCTTCTCGTTGTCTCCCCTCGTTCCGCCTAGCGGACCCGTCCGTCCCTTGATCTGCCTGCCTGCCCATGCTTCTACCGCCTCCCCATTGACTCCCCCCGCATTCCGCCTGCCTCGCCGACGATTCCACGGGCCTCACAACGGGCGGCAGGACCGGATCGCTTATACCAGCTTCTACGCGTGTCTGAGTCTGACTGATCGGTCGATCTCGCTGATGCAGGGCGGGCGATTCTTCACGGGCTTCACCAGGCTGTGCAAGGGCCTCGCCGTCATCCTCTTCCTCGTCCACATTTCGGTCCACCTCTTCCCTTCAGCCGCCACCTATCTCACGCTGATACCAGCCAGGTACGTACCCGCTGCGATTCCCTGGTCCCGGATCTCTGGCTCCTGATCCCATTGTGGGGTGGGGGGTGGGGGTGGGGGGGGTGTATCCCTATTTGGCTGGACCGCGATCAGTCATGCAATCTGTACCCCCATTCACTTACTGTTCAGTTTGTTTAATTGGAAAGTTATTTTACTACTCGCATTTCCCTTAGGTTGCTGCTCGGTTGTGTTTAACTGGAAAAAAAAAATGTACGTGCCGTAGGCTCCCGTACTGCGGGGTCTGGGGAAGGAAAAATAGCCAGCAGCCATCTCTGCACAAATATGCAAAGGGTGGGGCTTGAACCCTGGACCTCTTGGTCACAGGCGGTAAAGCTCTACCTCTTGTGTTTAACTGAAATCAGAAAAAAATAATTTACTAATGCTCTTCTCTATATGGGGGGAAGTATAGGTTCTTGTAATTCACGCACTGACTCGATTACTCGCTAGTTACGTTTAATTGGAATTTTACTGATTTCCATCTCTTTTCTGTTGCTGCTCAGTTGCCTTTAACTGAAATTAGAAAGGAAAAAGGTTTCTAAACGGCAGTAGTTAGTGCTTAATTCAAATTTTGATGGAAGCTTCAATGTTTATTCCCACCTCCACCTATGTTATACTATTTAGTTATAACTAAATCTGCATACTAAGATCCTTATTGTACCATTTCTTTATGGTACATTACATGAATAGCTCTTTCTAGGAGATTAACTAACTAGAGGTGTTCTCTGTACAAGACAATCCCTTTCGCTTGGAACCTGGTTACCGCTGGTTATATTGAGCAAACAGTTCCAGGGGTATGTTTGCCTGACACATCTCCAATAGACAACACACTAGTTTACCATTCTTTGATTATGTTTGCACTTCCTGCTGTCAAAAAATTGAAACAAAAGAGGAACTCGAAATGAGATATGGTGCTTGATGTGTACTTTAATTTGAAATCATGCTATTCTGTTGTCTGTTGGTCTTCAATTTTCTAGGAAATCTCTTTATCCCATGCTCATTATTCTCTCTTACCTAGGATACCGCATCACAACAGAATGTTGTGAAGGCTCTTATTTATTACATTGGGCAATGGCACCCTTATCTAACAAGGCTTCTGTGTTTGCAGGTGATAGTGAGCATAGTTAGTCTTCTTCTATTTGGGAAGGTGTTGGAGCCTTTATGGGGAGCTAAGGAGTTGCTCAAGTTTATTTTTATTGTTAATCTTTCAACTTCAGCTTGTGTCTTCGTAACTACTATTGTGCTGTACTACATAACACAGGAGGAGAGCTACCTGTAATTGTCACATTTCATTACTAGCTTGCTAGTCAAATAGTTCTTTTACCCGATTTACATGGGCACTTTGTTATGGAATATTTTTTTAAGCATACTTGCAAAAGTATTTCCAGACAGGCAACCTGCAGATTCCATGTCTGAAATGATGTGCTGAGCTTC
>CM041628.1:75312188-75331081 GCA_023333625.1 Bothriochloa decipiens
TTAGATCCATAATGTATACTTTCACAGTTTACTTTGAACTTGTAGATGTTAATATTCTTCTCTATAAGCTTGGTCAAACTTAAGATAGTTTGATTTATGACAAATAAAAAAAAATCCTTGTGTTTTGGGATGGAGTATAGTTTTGTTGCTAAGATAGAGGATTTTCAGGCTTAATTCACGAGCTTCAGCTAAAAGTCAGGTGGGACCAACATGAAAAAGAGTGCCATAATTTTGTTTAATAGGATCAGAATCTTGTTCTCCATTTATGTTTACTTTGAAAAGCAGCTTTTCATCAGTACTGTTACTTATTATAACAAAGTTGTATTTATTTCATTTGCTTGTTGTGAGATGCTAAGATCCACTGGGTATTTTTGAAAGAAAGCTTCTCACATTCTCTTGCGTGGTGGATAAAAATTGTGGATCCTAAATGTACCTTTCGTAGTGCAGGACATGGTGGATGGAGACCTAGATAACCTTCTGCAATACTGAAGTGGTAGGCTAAGTGCTTTTGTTGAGGTTTACAAGGTATTGTCTTTTCTGTTTCATCTGACATCCTGTTTGTTTCAGGTGCTTATAGAGGATACCACTATCTTAGTCTGTGGGGGTTTAACCTGGGAGAGTCTGGGGCCTCTGCTTCAGACTGAAGGCACCCACGGAATACTCCAGGAAAGTGGGAGCTCCTTGTACATATATGTATCTCAAGGATTCTATGGCAGTCGGGCTGCCTGAAGTGCTGTTGTATCCTAGGGGTAGACTTTGCGACCACACGCAGAGCTGAGTTGTAGGGGTAGGATGTCTTTTGTCAACCGATTGTAGTCGTAGATTCTAGATTGTATTTGATTTCATTGCTGATGTCTATTCCTGAATTCCCCCTGGCCTCAGACGACAGCCAGCTGCTCTGATGACTTGCCGAAACTGTTTGAGTACAGCGTACATATATGCCAAAAAAGAGTGAAATACAAATCATTTTGCCCTTTGCACCTGCTGGTGACCTGTCCGATCAGTCAGTCCTTGCATCTGGACAGTTTCTTTGATGTTCACTTCCTTTTATTAACCCTTTTCTCGTGTGTGTTTGTGATGTTCTCTTCCATTTATTAAGCCTTTTCTCATGTGTGTGTGTGTGTGTGTGTAGACCAAGTACATACGGAGGAACTAATGACTTGCGATTGATTTTCCCTGGTATATCTTATCTAATGTTACGTGCTACTTCCTGTGATGACAAAATATAATTTGTGGCTGGTGTTGGTCGAACTATTTTAGCTGAGATTGACAACACTACTGGTGTTACAATGAAAAATTATCCCTTATAGTTTATATATTTATTCTGATTTAAGATATGTGGTACTCGAGACCGACTAGTATTTGTGATGATATCTGAAAGGTGTTTGTTTTAAATTTGTCCAAAGTCCTCAAACGTTTCTATCATTAACCATCAATTAATCTCTAGGAATTAATATAGTTTGTTGCAATAAGATTCCCTATGTTTTTAGATGAAATCATGAGAAATATTTTCATAAAGTATAATCCGTATGTTGCTAAACTAAATATTCTGCTTAAAACAAACAACAAAGCTAGAACTACAACGGCTATTAAGTAAATTATTGTTCATGAATTTAACGGATGCAGCGTATTATTGTTCATAATTTTATTGGTGTTAGCCGTATTGTCAATAGCGCGGTGGATGACCAAGTCTGAGAGCTAACTCGCAATGTCCCCCTAGAATGGCAGTCTAGTATGTCAGCCAAAAACAAGTGAGCTGCATGGATGACCAACGAACCAGCAACCAGTAGCCGTGTATATAATATATATGTGCATGTAAACAGGGTGGCCATGGGCTCAAGGACGCAACAGGTCGTTGGCCTGGGCCGATGCATCATGCCACCGGTATGAAGCACCTAATTCAGAGCATGCACCGATGATCCGCTCACTCCTACTCGTCTCTCTCGTCTGGTTACTGGTTAATTTATACGCAGACACCTAATCCAGACCGAGACGAGACCGTGCAGCGGCTGACCCAACTACTTGAAAAAACCCCACGTCTTTATATAAACAAGTCGCACGCCGCCAGCGAGCTAGGGATCGAGTCTGGGAGGGGGCTTGGCCACAACGGCTGAGCACTAGCTAGCAGCTAGGCCACAATGGCGGCCCCGGCGCCCCACGTCGCGGTGCTCGCCGCCGTCCTCATCCTCCTCCTACCGTCCCTCCTCGCGCGCCTCGCCGTCGTCGCGCAGCCGACCAAGGGCGCCAAGGCGTTCTGCATTAGCCAGTTCGCCATCGCCAGCCAGGCCTGCTCCATCCTGCCGCCGAGCCCACCCGACGAGCACCACCACGACGACGACGACGACGACGACGACGACGAGCATCATGACCGCGACCGTCGTCGCGGACACCGCGCGGCGGCGGCCGTCAGCCTCTCGGCCCTGTTGGCGAGCAATAACGGCAGCCACGACGTCGACGCTGGGAACCGCACCGTTGGTCACCACCAGCACGAGGGCAACCGCACCCGCGGCGGCCACGGGCGCGGTCGCGGCCGCGGGCGCCTGCGGGACGGCGAGGACGACCACCATGACGCCGACGATCCTGACCACGACGACGACCATGCTGACGACGACGATGAGCACCACGACGACGACGAAGACCACCACGACACTGACGACTCGGACCACGACGATGACCACGAGGACGACGACGACGACGATGACGACGACGACCACCACCACCACGACGAGGAGCTCCGCGCGTACCGCGACTGCTGCAGATGGCTCAAGGAGGTGCAGAAGGACTGCGTCTGCGAGGCGCTGCTGCGGCTGCCCCCGTTCCTCGTCAAGCCGCAGCACACTTACGTGGTCAGGGTCGGCAGGACGTGCAAGATCACCTACCGCTGCGGCGGCGTCTAGCTAGTCCCATGTCGCCGCCGGCGGCCGGCCATCCACCGTACGACGACGTCCATGCAGCTGCCGCTCATGGCCGGACTTTGATATTGACTGCCGCGCGCGTGCTTTCTTTACGTACGATTACATGCATGTCTGGTAATTTTGTTCACGTAGGCAATATATATATATATATTAGGTAGAGATGGGGTGTGTTTGTTTGATTTATATATGTGGGTGCGATGTTGGTTGTCCACGTCTAGTAGTTTTGAAGGATAGTGTAGTCCCTGGAAATTTTTCTACATGTCTCCTTGTCCTTGGTACTAATTTACTCCTATTTTTCGTAAATGCTAGTACATCCTTATTTTAATCACGGTCGACTTTATAATAAAGATTCTCAATATTTTTTATACTGAATAGTCACACTATGAAAATGTATATTTCATGGTGAGTATAATAATGATATATACTTATTTGGTCTCATGACTTTTGATAATTTTTATATGATCGTCTTAATCAAACTTGAGATAATTTAATTTAAAACAAAGCAAAAATACCACTCTTTGTGTGGCAAAGGTATTTATAGCATCTCTAAAAGTTTAACAAACCAATTTAACATCTATGTATTTATGACAAAACAACAAAAATATTATCTTTAACAATTTATCAAAACAACTTAGCAATTTTAGGAACTTGGCATCTGAAGCCTCCGCATACGCGAGAACTTCTTCCCGCACCAAGCTCTCTCCTTCCTTTTTCTCTTGGACGCCACGCTGCCATTTGTCGTTTGGGTTCGACGCTGGCAGATCGATCCTCACCGCTGCCGCCGGCTGCTGTCCACCGCTGCATGTTACTGCTAGATGCCTAGCTGCGGCTTCTGGCAACGCAAATGCTTCTGCTGCTGGCCGGAAAGTAGTACTGCTGTTACATCGTACACAGGGAGGTCGACGCGCCCTCGCTCGCGAACCCGTTCCTCCGCATCCGCTCAGCATGCCTAGCGCCGGACTCGAAGCCGTCGGCGTCGTCTCCGCCCAAGCTCAGTCGTCGTCCTCTCGAGAAGGCGAAGGCGGAGGAGGGAAATTAAAAATATAACTATTTCTTGTGTTCACTTTACAAAATATCTAGAGATAAAGGATTTATATTTATGGGCTTAGTTAATTATAAGAAAGACAATTTTGGTTTTAGAGAATGAATTATGCCAAACTCTTGAAGAGAGGCTCTTTTTTACTCTCCATGTTATTTTAGGAGCTGACAAATCATAAAATTTAATAAACAATAAAAATAACAAATTATTGAAGATGCTTAGCTTTTGTCTTTCAATTGAAATGGGGTGTCACTTGCTCCTGCATTTCAAGTCGCATAATGATCGCAAAGAAAATTAATGAGACGCGATTCAGATTCTCTTGGATGACCCTGGTCACCCTGCTGGATCCTAATCTTCGACTGGTCGTCATGACGAGAAAAAAAATCGAGAACTTAAAGATTTGCACCAATAATGAGCGTGATCAACGGACTGTTGTTACTATGGGCCCTGAATGTGGCTCGGCCATCCATTTCTAGCGCGTGCATATGCAAAACTGATATACTAGCCTGTGGCCCGGCGCTTCACGCCGGCATTAAACCCGTATTATTTGTAATTTTAACGGGTATTTATCGTTTTATAAAGACAACGCTATTTTGTAAATAGATTTTTACTGTTACATAACGGGCTATAGGATTTTTTTATGGCAGATTTATACTGTTCTCTAACGGATATGGTGGGTTTATACTATTCTATAACGGGTATATACCGTTTGTTAACGGATATGATATTGTTCCATAATAGATTGTGTACTGTTTTATAACGATTTTTTTTCTGTAGCCACGGGATCCGTTTACTGTGGACATGATTTGTTACTATTCATAAACAGGAACATACGAGGGGATCCCGGTACGATAAACAATACGATCTGGCTACAGTGATTCCACCAAGGACAAAGTCATTTATAGATGAGGCGAGCGAGCATGCCCGAGCGAAGTCCACGTTGCAGTCCGAACAACCATGATTGCCTCTGCCTAAGCCTATTCTATTTCTATCATGAACAGTTGGAAAAGCGAGACGGGCTAATAAATCTGTACCATACATACTCTTTTGTCCCAAAAATATCTGTGATCGTTGGTGGACGTACCATAACACTGTTTATTATTTTTTGATATATTTTGGGACGAAGAGATTATCTACTTACGATGGAATCTCCACTCCTGTTGTCGTTGCTTGCGCTACTATATACAGGATGCTTGGTAGCCCTCGTCTTAAAATGTGTCTCTGTTGACACCTAAAAATATCCAGAGAAGCTAATAGACTTCATCATCATGTTTTCTTCGTAAAAAAGACTAGAGAACACCCTCGGATTATCACATTTGGTACATGGGCATGGAAAACCACCTTTTGGGCGTTCGATCAGCCAGAGTCGGCTTAGTCGGGTCCTTAAGTTGGCTAAGCCGACTTGACCAAAATCCTCAAAAGCAATAATTTACATTAACATTGTGTTTCTCTCATCGAGTTAATCAAAAAACATATATGGTTTGCTTCGTTTAGAGTCCGAATAAATTAATTGTGAATTTTGAAAGATTTCATCCGCAACCCATACCTGCCAATCGGCTTAGCCGGGTCAACAAGCCGGCTAAACCGATTTTGGCTGCTTTCAGCCCACCAGCAGTGTCTCCGGCCCGAGAAAATCTGCTAAGCCGGCCTGGGACCCTATTAAGCCGGTTCGAGGCTGTTTTCCAAGCCGATTTGGCTCCCAAGTTGGTTTTAGATCTATTTTGGACGTGAGAAACTTGAAGATCAAGTTTAAAAGTTGTTTCCTACTGAAATAAGACCACCCCCTCTATATATCGAGAGGATCATGACCGATTGATCTCATCCTATCAAATGTCAAACGTACAACACAATTATCTTCTTTTACTCCTAATATGCTTTCCTCAACCCCTCTACTTGCTATCCGGCACCTCTCTTCACGGGATTTGTTGGCTTCATAGACGGTCTTACTGGTCCTAGGAGATCCTCCACGTACTTCCTCCTGACGGATCCTTCCAGAAGTAGTTAGGAAGCCTTTTCAGCCAAGATCGAGCTTTACATCGACCCTATCGATCTCTAGATTGGTTAAGCCGGTCACACTACGCTCTTGCTGTGTTGTAGTTGATCAAGCAACCTCTTTAGACGTCCAAGCCCCGCTGGTGTATTGACACGGATCAAATTCATCGTCAATAGTATCTATAAATTACACCGACGTGCTGCCATATAGCCGGTTAGCATTAGGATTACTGTGTTGCTAGAGCTTGTTTTTATTGTTCGAACAATCTCTTCTCGCTTAATGAATTACTGTGTTTTTTATTAGAAAGGACGACAAAACCTTTGCAGTTATTTTTATTAGACGAAGAAAGAAAAAGACAAGTGACAGTTCAGTTTTTTATTGAAAACTAGGCCAAAAAAACCATACAACTTAGGGGAGACCCACTTATCTCAACCACTCAACTTTGGTACAACTATCATGACTCATGCCACCACTTCAACTTAGTTGCCCCGACCCCACTAAAACAACTAACAACTAAAAACAACCTGGCCAAAAACCTCCCGAAGAAAAAATTACCCAACTAAAACGACCCAACTGAGACACCTAAAACTAGAAAAAAAGACAAGAAGGAGAAACTGGCCATCATCTCCCTAGCGGCATGGAGCACCATCGATCCTGGGGAAGCGCTATGACCTCCAGGGCCACCTGGTCCTCTGCGGGAACTGGATCACCTAGCAACCGCCTTCCAGATGGATCCGCTGATGCTGTAAGCCCGCTAGACCTCCAGGGCCACCTTCCCGTTATGTTGTTCTTCTTTTTCTTTATTTTGGCCTCCTCTATCATCACCTGAATGGCATCCATCTTTTTCTTCTCAATTGGTCTCTGGAAATGTTGTGCGTAGAAATCAAAATCTTCATTAGGTTCATCATCTTCTTGCTTGGTTTCATCTCCTGCTAGATCGCCTAATTTTTTGATTAAGAGATCTTGCGCCACTTGCATTGAGTCTTTGCCTATGTTCAACTCAGCCTTTTTTGCAAGTCGTGTGCTTTTCCGTTGTGTCAACACCTCTGGGTATGTAAATTGTTCAGTTCTATTTGCCATCGTGATCTCATTTTGTGCTTGTGGTGTATGGAATCCTTATGGGATTAAAGGCTGCTGGATTGGTAGGGAGATGGAATCCAAAAATTCTTCCATAGATTGTATGTCTGTGGGTGGATCTCTATTGTGTATTGGGCTTATTTCCACTACTGTTCCTTCTTGGTTCACTGTCATGACAGTAGGTTTTGGGACACTGATAGTTATATGCTGTTGTACTTTGTTTCTACTTTGGAGTTTGTGGTGCTCATCAACTGCCACCACCTTGAGGCTAGTTAACTGCTCCTCTTCTGAATCCATCTCATGGGCATCCCAACTACTAGAGAAAACAGGGTTTTTGTGGGGGTTTGTAAGATGATGTTCTGCTCATCTACTGCAGTAAGGTGGTTAGCTGTGGGCTGCCTCTCCATCATGTCGGTAAATTCAGGGAAACTAATGGTTAGTGTTGGTGGTACAGAGCTCTTGTCACAAACTGGAAGATCTTGGTTTTGCTCACAAACTGCACTAGGGTGACCTTCTAATGTCATGTTATCAAGATTATCTACTTGGTCATCCTCTAAACCATTCAAGATAGGCGTTGTGCTATTTGTGAAACTTTGGCTCACCGTGTGGTTGTAGCCCAGCTCTACCTCCATCAGCTTGAGGGTTTGGGCCAGCGCATGCTGCACTTTTTCCACCTCGATATCACTTCTCACCATCTTCATGTTGATGTCATTGTCATGCATCAGCCTAGTCTCACTGCCGGTCTCCTCGGTTATGCACATGTTAAGTTGGGGTTTATACAGATTGATTTCATGTTCCAGGACATCATGAACATAGCGATTGAAAATTTGTTGAGGTTGGTCAATTTTGTTACCCATGATGAGCATGACACTGTCGTCGGGGATGACATGCTGTGGCGGCTTGAGCTCTGTAGTTGTGGGGTCTGCAAAGGAGACCTTCTGCTTCTGTCCAACATTGTCCTTCTTCGCCCTTCAGCCCATGATCGGAGTCTGGTAGGGCTCTAGAGCGACTCTGCCGTTGTAGCTGGTGCAGTCCTGGACGCCGCTCTCACAGCATGCTTTCCTGGCCCAGTTGGAGACACTGCAATGGTGGTGGGTGCTGTGACCATGATGCAAGCGGTCGTGGTTGTAGTCGTCGTCATCGTCCTGCCTAAGATGATGTCCCTGGTCCCTTCCACGATCGTGTCCCCTACTGGCAGGGATGAGCTCGTCACGGCGCCGACGGATGTCACCGGGGTACCGAGCCGCCATGCCTTCCTTGCCACCTTCCCTGCTTCCTCTCTCGCTGCGGACTACCTCCACAAAGGAGCGTTGGTCAATCCAGCTTGGCTTGTGACTGACGCTGTGGCGGTGATGCTCTAGGTGCCTCTCTCTGTTATGCTGCTCTGGCCTTGAATTGAGAGCGTGTGAACGGTAGCAATCCTTTGCTCTATGCCCAGAACGATAGCACTTCCAGCATCTCGAGAGGCGATGGCAGGTGTGAGCAAGGCGATTTGGGGAAAAGCAATTAAAGCACCTGCCTTCCAGTCTGCTCTTGAAGAAGGCAGAGCCCGTTGGTTTGTCATGTGGCCGATATGAACTTTGAATGATCTTGCTCTTTGCTTCTGGCTTCTTTCTATAGTACAGCTTTGCTGGTTCCCATCCGTCCTCATCCATGAGAGAATCCGAGTTATGAAGCTTCAGATGCGTGCTCCGAGTAGCAGCACTATCAGGGAGATGGGACTTTGTTGATGTATCCTGTGCATGGCAAGAAGTAGCCTGTCCACCATGAATACCCTCTTCCGTATGAACTGATTTTCCTTTTTGGCGCGCCGGAATCCTAGAACGAAGGAGCTCATCTTGAAGCACCATATCCTCTTGGGGATTCATGGCAGAGCCATTTAGCTGCTTGCGAGCTTCATCCTGGCGAGGTTTGATGGCCTTCCCCTCTTCCACTGTTGTTGTCCGCTGCTGTTGATTCAAAGACTTTTGGTTGTTTAAATCTTTCACCAGATCCGGAAGGATCGCCCATGCCTGGGCCTAAAGCTCTGGATCGATCTGAGTTGGGCTCCTCGGCAACTGGTTGTCTTCCTGTTCCTGGCTGCTCTCCTGTTCCACCATCTGCGGCGACCGTTGGCTGGCATTGCCTGGGAGTGGATGCACTCGAGCTCCGTTGATGGGCGGTGGCGATGGCACAGGCTTCTGCAAGTTGGCACTGGTGGCTGCGAGCTCGGATGTGCTTGATGGCAACCGGGCCTCGACCTGAGCAGCCACAAGGGCCATCAGCAGCGCCGCAGCAGCGGCCCTCGCTCTTGCCCGGGTCGACGGAGGGGCGGCGGGCGTTGCTGGCGGCGGAGAGGCGCCACGGTTGTCGGCCACCATGAGCAGGGCACTCGCACCGACGCCCGCCGGCGGGCTAGGAGACGCCGGCGATAGAAGGCCCTCCTGGACCCGTTCTTGAGCATCGTCGATCTCCCTCGTCGCTGCGAGTTCGCCCTCGAGATGGCCATCGATGCGTAGGTCATGCTTCAGGGATTCCGGATCTGGTGGCGGTTTATGGAGTGGAGCTAAGGTGGTGGAGGATCTGGGCACGGGAGGTGGCGGCGAGGTGGGGACGATGAAGTCGCCGAGAGGGTCAGGGGGGTCGTGCTGCTTAATAATACTTTATGAATTACTGTGTTGCTAGAGCTTGTTTTTATTGTTCGAACAATCTCTTCTTGCTTAATGAATTCCGTGCAGTGCACATTCAAGGAAAAGCATGAAATATCTATCACTATGAGCTAACAATATGATTAGAAAGTTTCGCAAAAAAAAAATGATTAGACATATGCATGACATGCTTGATTTCATATCTCAGTATATATCATAATGTAATACTATATAGAAGCGAACTAAGCTACTCTCCATCTTGAATTTTGAGAGGTTAAATAATTTCAAGTCTAAGATTTATAAATAATAATAATAATATCAATTTGCATATCTAAATAGATTCTTTTTAGATATCTAAATAGATTTAGTATAAAAATATATAGCATGATCGATTAATCTCATGATGATGTTTTATTTGATATCATGAATATTAGTACTTTTTTATATTTAATCAACTTTAATATTAGTCAATTAATAACTACCGAAATACGAGATTTATGTAAGATGCGTACATAGAGAGAGAGAGTATATTCTTTTGCAGCCCGTAGCAACAGCGGAATAGAAAGAAGGAAATTCCAATGGCGGAAGCTAATTAAGGATCAGGAAGGCTAAAAGCCATTTGGGTCTCTATGGGTGGCTAAACGTGGACGCGGAAATATTGATATCAGAGACAGAGACATAGACAGACATAGAGAGAGAGTATATCTTTTGCAGCCCGTAGGAGCAGCAAATCCATTTGCAGCCCTCGTATTTCTTGCTTTGTTTTGTGTTAGGAACTACGTGGATAATCCATGGATTACCTATGAATTCTTCTGTAACAACTATACGTAGGTCTATTGATTATTTTTTTTCTTAATAAAAAATGAGCTATATCTCTGATCGTAAAAAAAAGCAGCAGCAGCGAAAGAGAGAGAAGAAAATTTCATTGGCGGAAGCTAATTAAGGACCTGGAAGGCTAAAAAACATTTAGGTCTCTATCGGTGGCTAAATGTGGATTCGGAAATATCGATACGAGAGAGAGTATCTTTTGCAGCCCGTACCAGCAAGTAGCGAAAGAGAAACAAGGCCCGTACCAGCAGCGAAAGAGAAAGAAGGAAATTTCAATGGCGAAAGCCAAAATTAAGGATCCAGAAGGCTAAGAACCATTTGGGTCTCCATCGGTGGCCAAACGTGGACGCCGAAATATTGATATCGAAGACATAGCTATCAGTGTGGAGTGTGACTCAAATCAATAATATATGTCGCTGGTAAAAACACGTTAGTCTAATTAAATTATCATGTTACAATTAGTTGACAAAATCGCACTAGATGCCATGCCAAGATACATACGTCCGCTCTTCCACCGACCCTTGTTGATCTATCGCCTTGATTGGTCTCCTAATTAATTTGATTTGATTTGATGGGTCTCGTCATAAGTGGACCACATTTTTCGCGATACATTTACTCATGTACATATATAAGCTTCTTTACCAGGTCTTGAAAACAAGTACACTCTGAACGAAGGACGAGCAGCAGCAGGAGAGTACGTCGTAGGAAGCACCAAAGCAAGATAACAATGGCGGCGGACGCAGCAAGAGGCACAGGGACGGGGTCTCTCTCGGTGGCTAACGTGCAGGCGCTTGCGGAGGCTTGCAATCACGGATCAGTTGATGAGCCGGTGCCCGGCAGATACCTCAGCAAGGATCCCAGCGCGGAGGAGGTTGTCGCCGCCGACGACAGCGCTTGCGCCATTCCGGTCATCGATTTCCGCAAGCTGCTTGATCCGGAGTCGTCGTCGTCGGAGTGCAAAAGGCTGGGATCCGCATGCCACCACTGGGGATTCTTCCAGGTACATGTTCCGGCCAGTACATATGTACAAAGATGAACCATTTAATTTGCTGCTTATCTTTATATAAAAAGACGAACCATGCATTCATGAAGCTCATCAACCATGGAGTTCCGGTTGAGGTGATTGGGAATCTGACGAAGGACGTGGTCGCGTTCTTCAAGCAGCCACTGGAAGCCAAGAAGGAATGCGCACAGCGACCTGATAGCCTCGAAGGCTACGGCCAGGCCTTCGTCGTTTCCGAGGACCAGAAGCTGGACTGGGCAGACATGCTCTACCTCATCGTTCAGCCCAGGGAGTCGAGGGACATGCGCTTCTGGCCTACTCGCCCTGCATCCTTCAGGTGACCGATCGATCATATCCGATCCATGCAACGATCAAGTCTGAATCCGAATCGATTCCTACAGGGATTCCGTGGACTCGTACTCGTTGGAAGCTTCAAAGCTCGCGTACCACCTGCTGGAGTTGATGGCCAAGGCCGTGGGCGCCGACCCGGCGTCGCTGCGCGGCGTGTTCGACGGCCAGGTGCGGGGCATGCGGGTGAACTACTACCCGCCGTGCCGGGAGGCGGCGGACCGGGTGCTGGGCCTGTCGCCGCACACCGACCCCAACGGCCTCACGCTGCTGCTGCAGATGAGCGGCGGCCACGACGTGCATCATCAGGGGCTGCAGGTGAACAAGGACGGCAGGTGGTTCCCCGTGCAGGTGATCGACGGCGCCTTCGTCGTCAACGTCGGTGACGCGCTCGAGGTACACGCGTAATTGGTTTGGTTCGTTTCTCTGTCGTTGGCTCCGCCTGTGATGGTTTTTGATATGATTATATTCTTTGTTGCGCCACCGCTGCGCATGCAGATCGTGAGCAACGGAGCGTTCAAAAGTGTTGAGCATAGGGTCGTGATACACCCGACTAGGGAGCGGATTTCGGCGGCGCTGTTCCACTTCCCCGACCAGGATCGGATGCTTGGTCCTCTGCCGGAGTTGGTCAAGAAAGGCGGCAGAGTGCAGTATGGAACAACCAGTTACCAGGATTTCTTGAAGCAATACTTCACTGCAAAGCTTGACGGAAGGAAGCTCATAGAGAGTTTCAAGCTAGAGTAGTAACTATGACTGTAATTATCATTGGAGAACAATAAATAAATTATCTTGTACTCGTTGTGTTCGATTTGACTTTTTTTGATACAATCATATTATTATCCACTTATATATAATAATATATCTACATACTTAGAAACAAAGGAGCTAACAACTAGCTCTAAATATCTAGCCTTGAATTGGTAGTGTTTGGTTCTTGCTCTAAAATGTAACACAACCTCGAGAATATGCATTATATTATCGTTAACATCTGTTTGCTTCCTACTGTCAGTAACCAACTTTATTTCTAAACACAGATCGCAATCAAGTATCCTAGCTTTGATTACAGTGTAACTAATTTCATTTCCATTTGTGTGCTACCACTCACTAGACCAACACCTTCAAATAACAAAGGTCGCAACGCAATAAAAAAGAGCTCTGCTTGAAGCAATAAGAATTATATGGCATTCATACATAAGACGAGATACGTGGTTGAACCGGGAGTAACCTTTTGTGATGAACAACCTATTGGGGAATGGGTATGCCATATGCCACACTAGCACCAACAAATCTATCTTGTTCAATCCAGATATCACACGCCCACTCTTACTAGACGTGACTCACAAGAAGAGTTGAAGCATCTCGGTGCAACCGTGAATTTCACTAAAGCAAGAATTTTGGGTCGGAGAAGAAAAAATATGGATTTTGAATGGTACAGAGTTCAGTATTGAGGTTAATAATCCAATCATGCACTCATCTCCAAAGGATCCATAAAAACCTTACTCGAACTCAGATCTATCACTGCTCCAAAAATCACCGAGAGATGTTTTTTTTTTCTACACAGGAACCTCCATTTCCATTACGAAGAACGGAAACACAAATGCATTCATAGGTAGACAGGATAGGAGATAACAAAAAAAAAAAGAATCCCATGGCTCAGCTATAGGCGGCAAAGGGGAGAAGTGCACAAACGCTCAGCAAATTGATAAACTAGCGAAACCAAAGGAGAAGTGCACAATCGCTCAGTAAACTGATAAACTAACCAAACCAGTAAATTAATAAACTAACCAAACTAGCAAAATAACTGATAAGACTCGCGAACCACCAAAAAAGAGAGTTTGTACAGCATCGACGATAACCAAAAAGGAAAAGAAGAATCATACTGTATTAACTATTTGAAAACAAAGCATCAGATCGTATAACACTATCACATGTCTTTCTAAGCACATCATGGCTCATTTCCTGATTTGCAGAACTGATACATCCAAACCATACATCCAAGCCATCAAGCGGAGTCTTTCGCCAGTCTAGATGGGTCTTTGTCTTAAAGAAACAGATGATTAACTTGTCTCATGGTCTAGTTGGTTTCTTTGGCCAACCTCGCCATTATATTACCCCCGTCCTCCACCTTCTCCTTTTTTTTATTTATGCATAATCTCAAGTGAGTTTTTATTAACTTTTTTCAAACACTGTCTTATTCTTGTATTTCCAAATTGCCTAGAAAATGATATTTTTCTCCAAAAGGAAACCATATTTCACACCATAACAAATATTGATCAAAATTCATAGGGATATTAGTGGCTCCAAAATATTTAGCAAGGATCTACAGATATATGTCCTTTACTTCAAATGAACCATAAGTTAGTCTACACATAAGTTTTTCTTCCTCCCAGCATCTTTCCACTTCGATGACAAACTAACTTAAGAGGGAACCACACCTCTATAGCCTAACTTATCTAATCTTTAATTTATAGCACCTGACTAACCCTAGAAATTAAACAAATGGTGGAAGGATACTTGTCTTTGGCAGCTTCCTATCTTATTTATAGAGGGCTATTACACATCACCAAAATAATGTTAGCATTAGACATAAACAACTTAGCCAACAAGGGAAAAATGGACCAAGTTGTCTTCCATCCATCGAACGACCATGACCCCTTTGTGAAGTCCCCAAGATCTTTTCCTAGTTTTTGAGGCCCAAACTCGGAAAACACTCCCCCATAGTTTAAAAGTCAAAATCATCAAACCTTATAGGGATTCATAGCTAGTAACCAACCTTCAATATCAATGTGTGTCCTTCGTGTCCTTGGCGTGGCAATCCACCAAGTGCTCATGACGCCTTGCATTGACTTGGTCCAACACCGACCTTTTGTCTTCGGTCAATGTATCATCGTCACCATCTCGCATGTGCACTTACTAGTCACTGTGCCAGTGCTAACCAGCCTCATTGATACGTCCTACGGTGTATTATTGGTCCCTCAATTTGGTCCAAGCCTCCGTGTTCAACCTTCACTGCCTGTGACCCATCGACCCGAACATCTTGTTTGATCTTCTCCATTACCATTGGGCACCTTGATGCATCCAACACATGTGTATTCATAAGTCAAGCAAGTGATATGTTGCTCAACGTACACACGCCAACTTGACACTCGTCTTGGTCAGTCAAACCATGCCAAACCCACCAGCTCAAAGAAATCTCAGTCATCTCACCTTGACAACTCATTTTCCATGACACACTATGTTGTCTCAAGTCTCAAAAAGCGCACTAGAACTTAAATTTAACCCATGGCCAAAAAATAAAATACTCCCTCCGTTTCAAATCGTAAGTCATTCCAAGAATCTTGAAAAGTCAAAGCATCTTAAGTTTGACCAAGATTATAGAGAAAATTATAAAGATTTGTGATATCAAATAACCCTATGAAAATATAGTTAACGAAGAATCCAATAATAATTAGTTGACATTATAAATGTTATTACCTTATCGTATAAATTTGGTCAAAATTAAGATAGTTTGACACTCTAAGATTCTTGGAATGATTTATAATTTAAGACGGAGGAAGTACTAATTAGATCAAAATAGTAATGAATTTGTTCCATCGAGACATCGAGTTTGCATCCAAGAACCCCACGAAACCAGACAAAGGGTACAAGAGAACATTAGCTTGGCACTCCTCCATTGTCCAGAGCTGCGTGACTATAACTGTTGTTCATTGGAGAAATAAAAAAGCCCAATATTTATGAATATTTGTTATATTCTTCATCGATTTTTGTACGCAGTTTGCTTGACGGATGGGGCGAGGAGATATTGTACTAATCATCAGAGGAGTAAAAGTAGACAAGCCAAGCCAAACACTCGCGCATTTTCCATTTCCTGTGCCTCTCTACGTCCGAAACTTCGAATCCTAGCTCTACAACTGACGCTATGCGTTGTCAAACGGCGAGTGGTGTGCAGGTAAACAAGGAGTCTAGAAAGTGCTGTGTGTCGTCGGTGTCGTCACAGATATTTGAAGTTGGGCGCCCAACTTCCGTTCGAGAGAGGACCCTCTGCCTTGGCAGACAGCACGCCGTTGACATGTCGGCATCGATTGACAGCACAGGTCAGGCGCGAAGCAACTCCGCTCCATGCATAAAGCCAGGGTCGAGGGCACCAGAGCACCAGCAGGCAGCAGCGGAAGCAGAAGCACAAACAAAGCAGCAGCAGCAGCAGCTCGATCGTTTGGTGATGGGGAAGAACGACTGAGCCAGAGGTAGTAGCAGAGCGAGCAATGGCGGAAGAAGCAAGGAGCATAGGGTCTCTCCCGGTCCCTAACGTGCAGGCCCTCGCAGAAGCTTGCAACAACGGGCCTGACGAGCAGGTACCCGAGAGGTACCTCGTCGACGACGCCTGCTCCGAGGCCGAGAAGGTCGTCGCCAAGGATTAACACCAAGTCAATAAAAAGAATATATGAACGTTGTGATCCAAAAACTGTAACTGAAGGACTATCACCTTTAGGTACAACTTCTCCAGACATGGAAAGCATTTCATCAACTCAATGACCGTATCGATATTAATATGATCTGATGAGACAGCTAGAATCTTGACATTGTTCAATGCTGTTATCAAGCTTACAAAGTTTAACCCCTGAATCAAGCATGGAACATCAAGCCATGTGCAAATGCAGATGATATGAATACAAATATCAGCCTATTCATGGGAACAAAAAAAGAATATGAATATCATGTCTACCTGAATAGCAGTGGTGCCAATAACGAGCCTGGGATGATCAAACCCTTCATCTTTAAGACAGCCTAAGGTCTCCAGTTTAGGTGTAGAGATTACAGTGAAATTCACTGGCTTGCCAAGATAGAGAAATCTTTCTTTCAAGACAAGGGGCATCAACAATTATGACTTCCTGTAATAACTGGAGATAGCCCCTACGACGACCAACACCCGCGCCTATGCTTGTAAGGCTATTGGAACTAATCCGGAGACAGCCAACGACAAAGCTGCCTTTAAGCAGCAGGCACTCGAGGACAGGACAGCTGGAAATGATGGTATGCAGTGAGCCCTCGGAGATGCTGACATCTGGCCGAGCTGCTTGAGGTAGGGAAAATGAATCCCTTCCAATGAGCTATCCAGGAGCTCGCATTTGTCCAAGGTGGCAACTCGGAGGGTGGCCGAGAACCGGAAAGTAGAGGCAGGTAGCGATGGTAACGATGGCGATCGTATATACCAATATTTCATATTTTTCGGTTCCCAGAAATCAAGCTCCTGGAGGTTGGCAAGCGCCGGGGAGCCGAGCCAGGCGTCCACGGTGGCGGGGAAGTCCTGGAGGAAGTGCGGCGGGACGCAGAAGCGGCGGCCGGGGCCCCGGTGGGCGGAGAGGATGAGGAAGAACATTGACTTGGTGTAGAGGTCCGTTGCGTCGAGCACGAGAGGGGAGGCGAGCCAGACGTGGCGCCACCGGGAGGCGAGGATTCGGGTGCGGCCGGCTTCCTTGGTGGAGGGAAGCGAAATTATCTCACCGAGAATGGCGTCGGGGAGACCGCTGATGCGGTCGACGTTGTCGCCGTCGCCGTCGCCGCCACCGCCAGCATCAGGCGGCGGTTCTTCGCTGTGTGTTGTGGGTCCGGGATTGGCCGCCTCCGTGTCTTGCGGTGCCCACGGCGGGGGCTCACCGGCCGCGAGGTCCTCCTTCGATCTCATCCTCTTGGCACTTGGACCCTGCAGCTCCATCATCTCCGCGACAGGCGCCGGCGGTTTGTTGCGCCGCCGCACCGAGCAGACGGATCGGAGAAGGCGAGCGCCGTGGCGGTGCGATTGGGTACCGCTGTTGGGCCTATTGGACTGCGTCCGCGTGATGGGCTTCCTGCATCGGAAAAAGATCCATCTGTGCACGGCCAGGGTGCGGATGGCGTCGCTATTTCGATGGACTATCTTCCGTGGGTCGCAATTTAGATTTAAACACGGTTATAGTGTGATTATTGTGCTGCAACACAGAAGGGAAAAAAATGAAAATGATGCAGCCGGCTAGCTAGTAGCTGATCTTTTAAGATTTGATTTACACCATTCTTTAAATGTTAGTTGTAGACTTGAAGAGATATTGTGTAACGCCACAGAGGATGAGCTTTGCACCGCCGGCAGCCCCGAATATGAGGAGCGACTCGCCCCGCTTTAAAATGATTTTTTTACATTATTCACATAAGTTAAGTTTGATATAGTAGTGATTCAAATTAATCTTTGCAGTGACGGTTCATTCATACGGATGAGGTCAAAATCCAATTAAAATTTTATTTTAATAGAATAAAATGAGGTCAAAATCCAATTAAAATCCAACAGTAAATCCTACCCATCAACCATCGTAACTGGTGATGCCCGTACTACGTCATCAGCCGCTGGTGATGCCTGCACTCAAAGCGAGATAGAGCTATGCCTACACCTACTCGAGCGAGATAGAGCTCAAACCTACCGGGAAGCTCGCCGATTAGCATCTTTTTAATTGTAATGGAACAATATGAATATTCCGATCACAGTAGACGGAAAATATTCTATGAGCATAGCATTAATTAGGGCACCGATGAAAGACTGATCCTGAGCAAAAATAGCATGCATATTTGTTTCATGAAATAGTCATGCTTATATTTTGCAGGATGCACAAGTAAACAAAGCTTGACATCGTCGATATATACAGTTGAAGACAGATTTTTATTTTGTGCTCCTCTCCATTATTATGGTATACACCTCCAGCGATGGGTACACACGGCAGAGGCAGCTACTCCTCCAACTTTAGTCTCTTTACATGCTACCTTCCATCAAGCTTGGCTGCAAAGTATCGCTTCATGAAATCCTCACAACTCGTCCATCTATACCGCGCTTTACCGCCTTTCGTGAACTCTGGCAAAGGACCAACCATCATATTCGGGGAAGGGGTGAAGAACAGCGCCGCGTGTATCACGGCCCTATGCTCAACGCTTCTGAATTTCCCATTACTCATGATCTGCAAAACCAAAGATATATACAAGAAACAAAAAATGAGCACCACAGAGACACGTGATGGATGGTCCACACAAAAATTCCTCCCCGGCC
>CM041628.1:75351081-75420802 GCA_023333625.1 Bothriochloa decipiens
CCCCCCACGTATGCCCGCTAACATCATGGGATGTCTGTTGAAGAAACACTTCCTCGGCCTTGTGAAATTGAAAGATGGCACGTGGGATGCGGCCTGGTCGTGGAAGATGTACGAGCTCGGTGATGATGACGAGGAGGCCAACAAGTAGGAGCAGGTTTGGGCGGAGTTTCAGGTAAGTGTCTCACAATGAAGGTCAAATACATATCCTCCGTTGGTTAAGTCTTTTATTGAAATAATAAACGGATACATTGTGTTTGTATGCAGAAGTATTTCAAGATCGAAGAAGGCAAAGAGATCGAGGCGGAGCTGACGGCACACAAAGCCTGCAACAAGCAAATCAGCGACATGATTTACGAGGCTAAACTTCAGTCCCATGTCTTGTGCTACAGGTCCATCCTGAAAGAGCCCCTCATCAAGGACAATGCAAGAGATTTAGAGCTGACCAAGGCACAGTACCTTCAGGTAGGTGAATAGTATTGATTCGTCTTGAGATTTAGTAGGTCTAGAATTGATCATCTTATATGTCAAACACTTGATGATATGTAGGTGCCGCCTGAGTGGTGCCGGTCGCATAGAGCGGCATGGTCGAAGCTCGTGGACAGGTTCCTATCCCCGGCGTTTAAGGAAAAGCGCTTGAAAGGCAAGCGAAAGCGGCAAATGAGGAAAGGTCCAACTCACCACCAAGGCAGCCGCAACCTCGCCACATTCAAGCAGGCTCTTGTACGAGATGTCATTTATCTATTCTAATGCTCAATTTTGCCTGATTTCTAATCATCTAGTCGTCTTTCTCGCAGGAGGCAGAACACCCTGGAGTGCCGATGTCGGAGTTTGGGGCATGGGCTGTGTCCCACATGGGCCGGGTGAAATCCGGTGTCATCTTCAACCCAGATGCACCTGCCGAGGCTTACTCTGACCCGAGCGTCCACGCCAAGGTCAGAGACTACACGGAGGTGGTTAGAACGCTCCGTGGCCCAGATCACAATTTGAGCACTGAGCCCCTTGAGACAGAGGTGATCGTGAGTTTGGGGGAAGGCAGGAAGCACGGGAGGTTGTGGATTGCAAACTCCGTCGACTCCTCGAGGTCTGCACCCTCTCTCTTCGACGTGAGGTCACGGAGCACGGCCACGAGCCTTGCCATACGTGCACGGCCTACTCCAACGATGTCACGGGTGGAAGAACTTGAGGTAATTCTGGTTTCACTCGTACCTTGAACATTACACACATTCATCCTATTTGCAATACTGAAACATGTGATTGAAACACTGCAGGCTCGGCTGGAGGAGACGCAGAAGCAAATAGCGGAAATGTATCAGATGATCCAAAACATGGCATCCGGTGGCACACCTACCGCTCCGGTTTTCACTCCTGTAAGTATGGAAGTTTAATGCCTTCGTGTTGTTGGGATTGTTGGCCTTCGTGCCGTTGTGATTTTCGACCTATGTGCTGTTGTGACTGTCGGCCTTCGTGCTGTTGGGATTGTCGGCCTTCTTGCCGTTGTTTCTTGCAGGTTGGAAACCTCCCGGTGCAGGGGAGGTGCTATCGAAATTTTCAATTTTGAGTCTAACACATGCAATCTCCTCTCTTTTGTGCAGCCTCCTTCGACGGGTTCAAACTTTCCCGCAACGGTGTCACCGGCGGCTGATGCCGTCAACCCTTCACCGTAATCCGGTCAACCACCGAGGCCACAGTTGCAGTCTCCGTCGCCGCCGTAGTAGGGATGGAGAACTTTTTGATGTAACTTGTGATGTTGAACTTTGATGGACTTAATAATGAAGTTGTGATGTTGAACCTTGGTGGATTATCGATGGATTTCTGATATATGTATGTGCTTTTGATATATAATACATGTTGCTTATATATATATCATTATTGATGTACTTATATATATATAAATATATATAAGAAAATAAAAAATAATTTTGCCGTGTGCCTTTGGGGAAGCACATGGCAAAATATTAGAAAACTTTGCCGTGTGTCTTGGTTGGCACACGGCAAAATATTAGAAAACTTTGCCGTGTGCCTTGGTTGGCATACGGCAAAATATTAGAAAACTTTGCCGTGTGCCTTGGTTGAATATTAAAAAACTTTGCCGTGTGTCTTGGTTGGCACACGGCAAAATATTAAAAAAACTTTGCCGTGTGCCTTGGTTGCCACATGGCAAAATATTAAAAAACTTTGCCGTGTGCAGTGTTGACACATGGCAAAATATTAGTTAACGGTCGCTGGCGTGACGGGAGAAAAAACTTTACCGTGTGCCAAGCCACGCACACGATAAAGTTTCTATATATTTTACCGTGTGCAACACACGGCAAAGAAGTTTTGTCGTGCAGAATTTTACCGTGTGCACTTTGCCGTGTGTTGCACACGACAAAATATTTTGCCGTGTGCAATCCTGCCTTTGCCGTGTGCAATTGCACACGGCAAAGTCCCGGTCTACAGTAGTGTTACATGTACTGTGATGCCGTCATTGATCGGAGGCGGATAAGGGTAAGTTAACGGGATAGCTCCATACCTAGATCCGACATTGGTGCTTTCTCCGATTTTGTGAAAGTGAAGTTAAGGGATCAATATTTTTAGGGCGCTTGATGATCTATTGAATTACTCATAATATGATGGAATTGTGATTACAATCTCAGGTGCTGCTGTGTTATGTTCTTCAGTTTCGATTGTGGTATGAACTCTGTAGGTTGTCCTGCAGATATAGTGATATACGGATGACAAACTGAGAAGCCTTACTTGTGCCTAGGGCATGGTCTGTAGGGAGTTTAGGCTACTCCTGTGAAACTGGTTGTATTTTACTTTGCTGATTTACTATGAACAAATAGGTGGAATACTGATCTGCAACTCTCTATATTTATGTATAGCCTCTGGTCCTTAGATAAGAGACACAAGACAGTAATCTGTAGGTGTACTCAGATACTGTATATGGTGTATATGGATGTAGACTGGATCAATCAAAAATTTTTATAAGCTGCTGCATATCTTATTTGTAATGCAACTACTCCTTTGGTCACTCAATTTCTACCAGCCATCTTATTTGTCCCGGTCTAGATCTTTTGCCTTAACCTGGTCTTGCCACTCTCATTTGGTATTTATGGGAACAACTATTTCACATGATTTTAGTGTTTTGAATATCTACTACCAAGAACATAGGATATCTAAACAAAAGATGCCCATTCTTAGTTTAGGGTATATGCAATAAACTGACTATAGTAGAGAATAGTGAAGATGAGAGGCATGTGCTATTGTGCAAGATTGTTACATTAGACATTTTTTATTTTGAATTATAAATATCAGCAACCTCAGTTTGCTCCAGCTTCATGGAGAACTCTCCACCAGAAAACTTTGATTTTTGGAGGTACTACTAGTTTCCAGATCATCTTCAATGAGTCATCGCCTGATCCACTTGGTGTCATTTCGTTGCCCTAATTAGTCATAGCGTACAGCTTGCGATAGGCTGATTTGACCGAGTAGTGACCATACTTCCCGTGCCCACCAATCCTTTTCTTGGGGCCGAGTTGGAATTTTGAGGATGGCGTTTGCATCAACTGGGAAAAAGATAGTACGATGAGCTCCACGTTCCATGCCCCAGTTGAGTTCAAAAAACATTGAAACCGCCTGACCATGCCCAGGGATAATCTGTCTAGCATGAAAATGTGATGGGATCCATGTTGCCAGATGTTAGTTGAGGCCCCATTCCCATTTCTTGTAATCAGTCCCCTTTGAAGAACTTTGCACGCCATGTATGACGGGCATGCTTTTGTCTATTACTAGTTCCCAAATAATCTCCACCATGGTAGTATCTACCCTTTAGGAGAAAACCGAGTTCCCCTGCCAATAGTTTGCAATTGTTGATCTTATTTTTCTGCACGTTGTTTTTGATAGGAGAGAACAACTCATCAAGGAAGTAGACACCGCCTGAGCCACAGATTTGAGAAGTACTTGACGACTGCACAGCTTGCTTCCCTATCACTCCAAGTGCCGATTAAGTTTTTATTAGTTCCTGTAGCCATAAATCAAACGCTCCAGTCCGAGAATGAGTGCCCTATTGCAATTGGCAGTCCTTGGTATTTGTCAGAAGGTGCTTCCACGTCAATATGCACTTGATGCTTAACTGTTTGCTTCACTTGATCATCACAGTTTGGGCTGAAAAAACTACTGACTTATCCCTGTTTATCAGCTACCTAGAACCACGACTAGCCTAGCTGTCCCTCTATACAACGCTTCTGAAAAAATGATGCAGTCATCCGCAAAGTGAAGACGTGAAATCTAGGGTAATGACAGTTGAGAGAGAATGGTTGTATTGGATGCTGGATTTATTATGGGTTAGGCCCATTTATATAATTTAATAAATAAATAAACTCTATGATTTATAATTGTGATACTATTAATTGTATCAGATTGGAATTCCAAAGGTCGTTGACTTGACTTATATGATGTGAATTATTCCACTTAATTTGAGAAGTCAAGAAAAGGACCAAGGCGTACCACACGCGCGCGTGCCCCGCTGCCGCTGGCCGGGCACGAGCACGGCCAGGCTGTGGCGTGGCAGGCAGGCGGCGTGACATGTTAAATTTTTAGCACTCACTCACCATGATGACGGGAGTTACAACTTTGAGTTGATCTCTCCGAATGCCTGACTCTTGGACTGCCCGATACCTCTCCTCCTCCTCTCCCTTCCTGGCTGTAACACCTCTGGTGTTATATTAACTAAAATATGCCATGTCATCATATGTACTGCAAAGCATTCATGTTTAAGTCAATCTTAATGTGCATTAACTAAAACAAGTTTACATTTCATAGGTTGATTGTGTTTCTGGAATGTTTTGTCACATGAAATAATAAAACCCTACTTTTGAATATCCTCGCAAATACTTGGGTTATATTCTATGTACTTGAGGTGTAAACCATGTTTACACTAGTGTCAAGCATAGTGTATAAACCTAAGTTCAACCCTTAAAAATTTGTTTCCATATTTGAAGTTGAATTTGGATTCCAAAGCTTACTTACAAGTCTGGCAATTCAAATTTAAATTCAAATTAGAAATGCTATAAAAGATTTTTCAAAAGTCAACTTGGTCAACCAAGGGTGTCATTGGGTCAATGACCAAAAAATGTCCTTGGATGATGTTTGTGATCACTAATAACCAACCAATTAAGTTAGAAACCAAATCGAGTTTAAATTCTATTTTAAAAACCTTTTATTCTAAAACCTTAATTCAAAATCTATAAAGAATTTGGAGATACTCTAAAAAGATAGTTTGTAGATCTTGACAAGAGCTACAAAGTTGGTATATAAAGTTTTTCAAGTTTCCAAAAGAAATTTCAAATGAATTTGAAAATACAGTTTTCCAGCATTTGACCCCTTTTGATTTTAAAACCATAATTCAAAAATTATGCATAATTTTGGAAAATTTTGTATATGAAAAAGGTTTGGTTTGGAAATTTAAACATTTCATAGTTTTGAAGATTTTCAAGTTTTATTAAAAAATCAAAAGTAATTTTAAATGTTTGTTTCTAGGGTTTTATTCTCTTTTCAAATCTGATTTCAAATTTTAAAATCCAAACAGAATTTGAGGATGCTAGTTAAAGGAAAAGTGTAGCTCTTGAAAAGTTATGCAAATGATATTTTTGGAGATTTTCAGGTTCTTATATAAATTTTGGAGTAATTTGTATTTTCAGGTCCTTTATTAATGCTTTTAAATAATTAATTAACCTCTTTAGTTAAGTTTAATCATTATAGGATTTGTTTGCCTTTGGGATTTATTGATGACCTTGGGTCATTAACCGTAATGACCTTTGGCACTTTAATTAATTGTTTGCGCTTATCTTAATCATGTCATTAGGGCTTAATTAATGTTATTTTATGTGTTTAATTAATTTCTTAAATAGCGTAGTTAACCCTAATGAGTTTTATAAGCGAAGTTTTGTTGGCTTGCAACTTTATCATGAAGAAAAGTTGTACTCGATCCCTTAATCTGATCATGCATCCATCGAGCATCATGTTTACTATTCCATCATGTTAAAGCATATCAATTATCGAATAGTTTCCGTTAACGGAGAGTTAACGTTGTCGCACCAGATTCAAGGACGAGCAGATTCAAGAATCGGGAGTTGATCTAGAGTTTGAGACCGTCTACCCCGAACATCAAGGCAAGCCCTGGATGCATTCGAACCCTATTCTATTTATAAAAGTTTTATCGCTTCAACTGTGTTATGTTGCATTAAGTAATAGGAGTTGAGTGAAAACCCACCAATTGCATTACCTGTCTTATTTCCTTATTCCTTGTTACCTGCTTTGGAAGTTCAGTAGCAACGCTTAGCCCTGCTTAATTAGTTAAGTGTTCAAAGGTAAAAGAATGAAAAAGATGAGATTGGTTTTCTTATTGGAATCTTGATAATAGTAAATAAATCGAGTCCGGACGGCTAACTTGCACTGGGAATGGAGTCCCTCTGTAGTGTTTTCGTCTGTTGATGCCCTAGGTCCCGTCCGTTGGTGAACTGGTGATATCGAGAATTTAGAAATCCACATGCATGAAGTGATATATGGATGGTTGGAGCCGTGTATATCATGGAGTGACCTATAGTGGGGCCAGAGCCTCCACATGTGTCATAGTGTGTTTTACTGTGGGGTTTAAGTTCCCACGTATCTCGATACGCTGGGCCGTAGAGCTCACGTGTATCATGTGGTGATATATGGCTGTGGTTGTTATCCCGGTATATCGGTTCATCTGGAGTGCATCGGAGTTAAAGTCTCCGGTATTCCAGTGACCTAGGTCCCAGCTGGGTATGAAAATGGATTCGAATCGCCGTTGCTTCTCGGAGAAGAAGACTCGATCGGTGTTCATCATCGTAGTAACAACTTGAACAAAGATTAAGGTTTAATAATGAAATTGATTGATAATTGGAGCCAGATCCAATCAAACTTTACTTTCTGTTAAGCTTTTTCGCAAAATTTCTTATCTCCTACAAGCCTTACCTTGTCCCTCTAGCCTGCATTTCTTGAGTCTTCACCCCTCTTTTTCGTCTGGTCAGTCTTGTTGAGTACTTTTGTACTCAGGGTTTGTTGAACCCTTGTTGCAGGTGAGCCTCATGGGGAGGAATGCTTCACATCCTGCTGCATGACAGTCGTCGAGGAAAGCGACGACGAGTAAGATGTTTAGCTCTTGGGCAGAGCTTATCATTTGGTATTGCAATAAAGTTATTTACTGCTACCCCACTACTATTATGGTCTGTACAATCTCAACTTATGATTGTAAATATTTGAACTCAAAGGTTTTTGTAAACTTATGTTATTGTAAGTCTTCCGCTTTTTTACTCCGTGGTATATTATTTATATCAAACTGTTGTAATACTGCAATGTCTCTCTATAACGATTGATCCTGCTCGGAGAATCGTGGATGATTCAGGATTTACCCAACAGGCTTTTTAAGTCGTATGGAACACAGACATGGTTATTTGGAGTCTGTTTAGACAATAATCATGTGTGTGGGCCATATGATTTAGGAGGTTCCGCCACACTGGGCGCATGGGATAAGAGAGACCCCGAATCACCGTCGTCGGTCGTCTTCTTCTTCATCAAGTTGCCGACAACATCGTCGTCTTCGTCTTCTTCATGGGTGGGCTTCATCTTCTTCCTGGAGGAGAGATTGTCTTCATCAACTCCTCTACGACATGGCGCTGGAGGTTGGACAAGGATCGGGATCCTTGGATGGGCGCATGGGAGGGTATGAATTGTTCATCTTCTCTCTATTTTTTATCCTCCAGATCATACCTGTTTCAGTAATTCATCCATGTCATTTCATATTCTGCTCAGAGCTTGTTTCATCAGTTCTGTCGTATCGTTTCATGAGATGCCTGTTGTCTGTCCCTGCTAGTTATATAATATGTATGTCTATTTCTGTTTTACAGTCATGCTGTTTCATATGTTTCTATCTGTATGTTTCAGTTTCTCTGCTGTGTTGTTTCACATGTTGTTCAGTATATGTTTCATGTTTATATGTACATAATATATATATGCTTTATATGTTTCTTGTTCACATGTTCATTGTGGTTATGAACGTGTGTTATGTCATATTTTCTTTTATCAACAATATTATTTATGTCATCATATAATGTTAATTTATAAAATTAAAATGACATGAAAAATGTCTTATTGTCTAACAATCCAAAAACCTAATTATAGGCTATTTTCTGTCAGAGGTTTTGCCGCTATGTTAAAGCCTGATCCTTTTGATGGTACAAACTTCTTGATATGAAAAGCTAAGATGGAATTATGGCTAACTGCGATGTATTGTTATCATGCGCTGAGGGCAAGCCTGATAACTTACCTCCTGCGGATGAGGCTAAGTTTAAGGCTGATGACAACTTCTTTCGAGGTGCAGTGATTAGCGCACTTGATAAAAAGTTCCAGAAGAGCTGTGGGATGCACTTGTTGGAAAGTTTGGAGTTATTGATGTTGGTAGCGAGCTGTATCTCATGGAGCAGTTGTATGACTATAATATGGTTGAGAACCGATCTGTAGTGGAACAGGCTCATGAGATTCAGGCACTAGCTAAGGAACTTCAACTTTTTTCTTGTCTCTTACCTAACAAGGTTGTGGCTGAAGGTATAATCTCTAAGTTGCCACCTTCTTGGAAGGAGTTTGCTACCTCCCTTAAACACAAGAGACAGGAGTTCAATGTGGAAGAGCTCATTGGTACTCTTGATGTTGAGGAGAGGGCTAGAGCAAAGGACAATAAAAAGGGTATTGAGACCTCTACTACTAATATGGTGCAGAAGAGAAACTTTCACAAGTTTAACTAAAAGAAAAACCAAAACAAGCAAGAGAACACAAACAAACCTGTTCCAACAGCACATTTTAAAAAGAAAAGCAACAAAAACAAAAACAATAAAGGAAAGGGAGGATGCTTTGTCTATGGCAGTGATCAGCATTGGGCAAGAGAGTGCCTTGATCGTAAGTTCATGCATTACAAGAAATCAGCAAATGTTGTGACTACTAAAACTGGAGATGGAACATCAGGGTATGGTAATTCTTTACCATTTGTTCTTTCAGTCTGTAATTCACCTGAGTTATGGATGGATAGTGGTGCAAATATACATGTGTGTGCTGATGTTTATTTGTTTTCTTCCTACCAGGTCGGGAGGTCCGGCGCCTTATTGATGGGCAATGAGTCACGTGCTCATGTTTTTGGTGTTGGTACGGTCATTCGGAAGTTTACTTCAGGGAAGACGGTGCCATTGAAGAGCGTGCAGCATGTGCCATCTATCAAGAAGAATCTTGTTAGTGCGTCTATGCTATGTCAAGATGGCTATAGAGTTGTTCTTGAGTCGAATAAATGTGTTGTGTCAAAACATGGTTCTTTTGTTGATAAAGGATATGATTATTGAGGCTTGTTCCGCTTATCTTTGCATGATGTGTGTAATAAGATGGTAAATTCTGTTAATATTTTTGATGAGTCAGATTTATGGCATTCACGCTTTTGTCATGTAAGTTTTGGCTATCTTATGTGGTTAGCAAATCTGAATTTAATTCCTATATTTAACTTGGTTAAAAAGTCTAAGTGCCATGTGTGTGTTGAATCAAAACAACCCCGCAAGCGACACAAGGCTGCTCAGGCGAAGAATTTGGCACCTCTAGAACTTGTTCACTCTGATCTGTGCTAGATGAATGGAATTTTAACCAAAGGCGGTAAAAGATATTTCCTCACTTTGATAGATGACTCTACATGTTTTCGCTATGTGTATCTCTTAAAAACTAAAGATGAAGCGTTTAGTTATTTTAAGGCCTATGAAGCTGAAGTTGAGAACCAACTTGAAAGAAAAATAAAATGGTTAAGGTCTGATCGAGGTGGAGAATATTTCTCTAGTGATTTTGATAATTTCTATGTGGGACATGGTATTTTTTATGAAAGGACACCTCCATTCTCACCACAATCTAATGGGATTGCTGAACGAAAAAACCGCATATTAACAGAGTTGGTGAATGCCATGTTAATCACTGCGGGATTATCCAAGGAATGGTGGGGTGTGGCATTATTGACAACATGTCATGTCCTGAACAAGGTTTCTATGAAAGATAAAGAAATCACACCATTTGAGGAATGAGAGAAGAGAAGAGTAAATCTCTCATATTTATGCACTTGGGGTTGCTTGGCTAAAGTGAATATGCCAATCAACAGGAAGCGTAAGCTTGAGCCTAAAACTGTTGATTGTGTATTTCTTGGTTATTCCTTTCACAGCACAGGGTATAGGTTCTTAATTATAAAATCTGATGTGCCTGATATGTATGTTGATACTATCATAGAATTAAGAGATGCTACATTTTTTGAGAATGTGTTTCCCATGAAGAATACACCTAGTGAAATGAGTCATGAGACTATAATTCCCCATGAGCAAGAACTGTCTATTACTATAGATCATGCTGAGGATTCTCATGTGCACATCCCTGAGGAGGATGACACTATAGTCACTCACAAGAGCAAGAGATAGAGGGTTGCAAAATCCTTCGACGATGACTTTATAGTGTACCTTGTGGAAGACACACCATCCGCCATTAGAGAGGCATATTCCTCTCCTGATGCTGACTTGTGGAAGGAAGCAGTAAGGAGTGAGATGGATTCTATTATGTCTAATGGAACTTGGGAGGTCGTTGACCATCCTTATGGGTGTCAACCTATAGGTTGCAAGTGGATCTTTAAGAAAAAGCTTAGGTCTGATGGTACAATTAAGAGGTACAAGGCAAGGCAAGGATATACCTAAAAAGAGGGTGAAGATTTCTTTGACACCTATTCACCAGTTGCTTGTTTGACTATGATTCACACATTGATTGCAGTGGCAGCCTCGTATGGTCTTATCATTCATCAGATGGATATAAAGATAGCTTTCCTAAATGGAGAGTTGGACGAGGAGATCTATATGGATCAACCAGAAGGCTTTATTGCAAATGGTCAAGAGAACAAGGTGTCTAGGTTGTTAAAATCATTATGGCCTAAAGCAAGCACCTAAGCAATGGCATGAAAAGTTTGATAATACTCTTACTGCTCTGGCTTTGCTGTGAATGAAGCAGACATGTGTGTGTATTATAGATATGGTGGGGGTGAGGCTATGATGTTGTGCCTTTATGTTGATGACATCCTGATCTTTGGATCAAATCTCAATGTGATTGAGGAAGTCAAGAATCTTTTGTCGAGCAATTTTGAAATGAAAGATTTAGAAGAAGCTGATGTCATTCTAAACATTAAGCTTATTAAAGAAGGTGATGGTGGGGTAACTTTGTTACAATCCCATTGTGTGGAAAAGATATTAAGTCGCTTTGGTTTTAGTGACTGTGATCCTTCTCCCACACCTTATGACCCTAGTGTGTTATTGAGGAAAAATCAGAGAATAACAAGGGATCAATTGACATACTCCTAGATCATCGGCTCGCTCATGTATCTTGCAAGTGCAACAAGGCCTGACATCTCATATGCTATGAGAAAATTGAGCCAGTTTGTTTCAAATCCGGGGGATGATCACTGGCGTGCTCTTGAGAGAGTGTTGTGCTATCTTGAAGGTACCATGACGTATGGTATTCGTTATACTTGACACCTTAGAGTGCTGGAAGGCTACAATGATGCCAACTGGATCTCTGATGCTGATGAGTTTGTGCCACGAGCGGATATGTGTTCTTGCTTGGAGGTGGCGCTGTTTGTTGAAAGTCTTGCAAGCAGACTATCTTAATGAAGTCTACAATGGAAGCAGAACTCGCGGAGGCTGAGTGGCTACGAGAATTCCTGTTGGATTTACCAGTAGTTGAAAAACTGATACCAGCCATTTCCATGAACTGTGACAACCAAACTATGATTACAAAGGTCAACAGCTCCAGGAATAACTTGAAGTCTACAAGGCATGTTAAGAGAAAATTAAAATCTGTCAGAAAGTTGAAAACCTCTGGAGTTATAATGGTGCTATTGGCATTTCTTAATGTTATCACCAGGATTGCAAAGTCCTTGGTAATGTCATCAGAAACACCGGTAGGTATTTTATAGCATTTACAGAACTAGTCCACAAGCGCACGAAAATACCATTGTAGCATTTCACCCGGAAGTATTTAGGGTATCGTTATTTATATTTTCCCAAAGAAAAGCATGGTGTTAAAGAATTTAATAGGGATATGGACAAGATAACATGATCGCATAATAGACCAAAGTTCATATCAGGGGTAAAGTAAGATAAGTATTTGGATAACTGACACAAACACTCGAGCCAAACTCAAGGATAAAGATAAAAGAAAGAATAAAGAACAACCTAAACTGGAGCAGCCATTCCTATATAGCTATGTTAAGATAGCAGGTCATACAAATACATGTTATTATATAGGGTTAGAGATTCTAAGATAAGATAGCTTGGTCGGTGTTAACTTACTTCGAGCACTGGCTTATACTTGGTCTGCCAGGTACCTTCGGCTTACGGCTCTACACCAAACTCAGGCGTGGGGGATTACAAGGGATGGACAGGACAAGGTCACTCCCTGCCACCTACCACCTCAACCGTACGTGAACGAGGCAAACGAAGGTAGACGATAGCCTAGACACCACGTCTACGCTGACCTCTACTACTCTAGCATGATCAAGGGTTGCCTGACTAGGAGGGCCCTTCCACTAGAGCAATCGCCACAAGGACGAACGATGATCTTACAAGAGAACATTGACCAAAACTAAATTAAGATAGAACTCATCACCTCAACTTAGCTCTAGGTCTAAACATGTATGTGTGAAAGAATAAGCATAAAGTTCTATGTGCACAAGAACATACCTCTAGTTCATAAGCATAGCTAAATGATAAGTGAATGAACAAGAACAAGATGAAGACATGGATGAAGAATATTATATAGATCATACCAAAGATCTTCAAGGTGCTCAAGTTCTACATTGAAGCTCCTCCTTGCTCCTAAAAACTACTAAAAAGAAAAGATACAAATAGAAGTGGAGAGAGGCTCTTGTTTTGGTGTGTGTTGAGAGAGTGCCTCCTCCCCTCCTCTTATACTATGCGGAGGTCGGTTTGGGGATAGAATGGGAAAACCCAGCACCGCACCGCCCTCCCTGCCATCAATGTACCGACACGAGGAGGCTAGGCCCGAACCACCTTCAAAGTGTGCTGGCCGGACCAGGTGCGCCGACCGGCCCACTTCTAGGTCGGTTCATGACCAGTCTTGGCCTGTGGGCTGTGTCGTAGGCCTGGACCGATGTGTCATCATGGGTTTGATCCAGAGGTGCTTTGGTTGGGCTGTCATCCCCGAGGCTGGCAAATACTCTTTCCCGAAAGGCACCTTTTTAGTGTAGATATTCCTTGTATTTGGTGTATTTCCTGCAAAGTGTCACAACTTCCAATATAAGTGGAATTCCACTAATAGTAAAGGTATATGTGCATGAAAGTATTTAGTTTCTCCCATTTTGGATAAATATTGGTGGTATAAAATCATTGATAAGGACCGCCAACAGGTGGATTATGTCCACACATTGAATAATCTGGCAGATCAATTCACTAAGGGTCTGTCACGCAATGTGATAGAAAGTGCATCGAGAGAATGGGTATGAGACCCACGTGAAATCTACTGTGGTGGTAGCCTGCTCTATGTGACCGGAGATCCTGTGAAGTAGAGTGGTGAAACAAGCTAGTAGTAGATTGAGAGGAAAGATCCCTTTCTTGACTCATTTCTGATGCACATCTTTCCTAACTGTAAGACAGGATGGTATTTACCTTAATGTATTCCAAGAGTCAGACTGCTAGTCACAGTCTATGGGACTTGGGTAATCCCTAAATACTCATGAAAGGCACAGAAGTGTGACTTATATGCTTTAAAACAACGGAGATGCCTTTTACAGCCTAGTATCAGCAAAGGACTTGAGTAAATCTCTTCTCACATAAAATTGTCAATTAAAGGCATAGTCCATTGTTCAGTTGTGGCTGAGTGAGACTCTTGCTCTAGGTAGATGTTCAACTTAAGAGTCTCCATAGAAACACTGGTATATCAAAGGATTATGGTTCTGAAACTTCACAGTTACAAACCCTAGAGTTTGGTGGGGATTGTTGGATTTATTATGGTCTAGGCCCATTTATATAATTCAATGAATCAATAAACTCTATGGTTTATAATTATGGGTACTATTAATTGTATCGGATTAGAATTCCAAAGGTCGTTGACTTGACTTATATGATGGGAGTTATTCCACTTAATTTGAGAAGTCAAGAAAAGGACCAAGGCGTGCCACACACGCGCGCGGAGCCGCCGCTGGCCGGGCACGAGCACGGCCGGGCCGTGGCGTGGCAGGCAGGCGGCGTGACATGTTAAATTTTTAGCACTCATTCACCATGATGACGGAAGTTGCAACTTTGAGTTGATCTCTTCGAATGCCTGACTCTTGGACTGCCCGAGACCTTTCTCCTCCTCCTCTCCCTTCCTGGCCACACGGGATAAGAGAGACTCCTGTATCTTCGGTACATACACAAGAGAACACACCAGTCCAACACTCCAGTTGCAACGAAGGTCGTCCCTCCGAAGCCCTTGCTATTCGAGACCTTGCACGGGGGATTGGCGATTAGGTTTTTGGGGAGCGTCTACGCGACTGCCCGAATCACCATCGCCGGTTGTCTTCTTCTTCATTGAGTTGCCAGCGACATCGTCGTCTTCGTCTTCTTCAAGGGTGGGCTTCATCTTCTTCCTAGAGGAGAGATCGTCTTCATAAACTCCTCTACGACATGGCACTGGAGGTTGGACGAGGATCAGGATCTTCGAATGGGCGCATGGGAGGGTATGAATTGTTCATATTCTCTCTATTTTTCGTCCTCCAGATCGTACCTGTTTCAGTAGTTCATCCATGTCATTTCATATTCTGCTCTGAGTTTGTTTCATCGGTTGTGTCGTATCATTTCATGTGATGTTTGTTGTCTGTCCCTGCTAGTTATATAATCTGTATGTCTATTTCACAGTCGTGATGTTTCATAAGTTTCTGTCTGTATGTTTCAGTTTCTTTGCTGTGTTGTTTCACATGCTATTCAGCATATGTTTCATCGAGTTATCGATGACATCGTCGTCTTCTTCACGGGTGAAAGATCCATGTTTGGTTTTGAGTAATTGATTAAACTTAGTTGGCTAACTTTTGTCTCTAAAGTAAATATGAGATAGGTTGGCAACACTAGTGTATGGAGATGGTGGACATGTTGTGATGACTATTTGCTTCACTATTAGAAAGTGAGAAAGAGGAGACAAGGCAATGGTTATCAAGCAAAGGTATAAATTGGGTTTTGTTTGACACTCAAGACACCATAGATGGTGTGAGTGATTTAGGTTTGATAACCGTACTATTAAGAGGGGAATATTATGATTGCTTTACTCAACTAGTGCCACAAAATTGAATTTCATTTTGCATATGCATTTGGGTTTTGTGGAATGATGAGATGGTTGAGATATCCCTAAAAATCTCTTGAGAAATGTCATATATTGTGCTAGTGATGTTTGACATTTTTTTGGATGAGGTCGCATATTATTTGGATTAAGTTTTGTTGAAAATTTGGAAGAAAAAGAGAGCAATCTAGCTTACTGTTGCATCTGTTGTGCTCCTGGGCATGTTACCTGGTCTGGTGCTACTGTGGTTGGTTTGAGAATTGGAATGCACCTAGACTTGGCCTGCTACCACTACTGGGCTACTGCTGCTGTGCTGGCTACCATCTTGGGCTGGCCCCTCGACGCCTCGGTTGTGCCGTGGCCTCGCTGCGCGCTGCGCGTCTGATGGCATTGTGGGCCGCCACCGCTGGGCCGCGCGCGCTGCGCATTTGCGGGCCGTCACACTGACGCATCGCTGTTGGGCCAGGTTGCTGTGCTGGCCTGCTGCTGCTGCCTACTGCTTTGCTGGATAGCGCAGGGAGCAGCTGGGCCTGCCCGTCGCGCGCTGAGTGGGCCGCCGCTGCAGCTCGCTTGCTTGGCAGCGCTGCTGCCGCTTCTGTTGGATTGGCTGGTGCCGTTGCTTGCTTTGCTAGCTGCTCTGCTGGTTTGCCATTGTAGCCGGGACCTACAGGATCACATGGACTTCATCTTCTTCCTGGAAGAGAGATCGTCTTCATCAACTCCTCTATGATATGGCGCTGGAGGTTGGACAAGGATCGGGATCCTCGGATGGGCACATGGGAGGGTATGAACTGTTCATCTTCTCTCTGTTTTTTGTCCTCCAGATCGTACCTGTTTTAGTAGTTCATCCATGTCATTTCATATTCTGGTCTGAGTTTGTTTCATCAATTCTGTCGTATCATTTCATGAGATGCCTGCTGTCTGTCCCTGCTAGTTATATAATCTGCATGTCTGTTTCTGTTTTACAGTCGTGCTGTTTCATATGTTTCTATCTGTATGTTTCAATTTCTCTGATATATTTCATGTTTATATGTACAGAATATATATATGCTTTACATGTTTCTTATTCACATGTTCATTGTGGTTATGAACATGTGTCATGTCAAGTTTTCTTTTATCAATAATATTATTTATGTCATCATCATAATGTTAATTTATGAAATTAAAATAACATAGAAAATGCCTTATTGTCTAACACTGGAAACATGGTGTCATTGTACCATAGGCACCAGTTGTTGCACGCCGTGCGGTCCGCTCCGGTACGAGTCGTCTCCATGCCTCCATGGAAGTTAGCAGACTGAGGATCGATCCGCGTAGGTTTTTCTTATCGTCCGGGCGCACGCCCCACGGCCACGCGAGGAGGCGTCGAGGAGGAGCTGAAATCTCACCCTGGGCGTTCGGTTATAACCGCAAAATCGGTTCGGTTCGGTTCGGTTAAAAAAAGTTCAGTTTCTAGCATTTAGCCCCCGATCGGTTTTTCAGAAAACTAAAAACTGTAGATTTCGGTTTTGATTTTTACGGTTTGGTTTTCGGTTTTAACCATAATAATCAAACAACAGGCCAACAACTGCAGATTTACATCGAAATAATTGCAAGCAACAACAAGGAGGAGAAGACCAGCAGCAATATCATCTGTGTCCCCCATCTATAAATGAAATGTTTCAAATCAGAACACTAGAATAGCAAGGAGAAGAGGAGAAGACCAGAAGAAATGAAAAATTGAAGCTCAATCTAAATTTCACGAGGGTGTTGCCAGTCGCCCAGCCGGAGAACTTCACGAGGGTGTTGCTAGCCGCCCAGCCAACGCCCGGCAGCCGCCTTCTCCTCGCCACGATGCGCGGCATGCTCTAGTCGCCTGCCGGCTGCCACCCGGCAGCCGCCTTCTCCTCGCCGCGACGCGCGATGCGTGGCCTGCTCTAGTCACCTGCCGGTCGCCGCTAAGATCTGCTGGGGCCGTCCGCGGGCGTCGCACCACCGACCCTAGCCTCGATGCAGTTAGGGTTTGGGTGTTCGGTGGATGGGGATGGGGGCGCCTGCCTCTGCTCTGCGAGACGGGGACGGGGATGGGGTTGGGGTCTTCGGTGGCCAGGAGGCTGGATGGGCCGTGGTGGGCTACTGTCTATTGGGTTGGATGGAGGCATTAACGGAGGGAAATTCTGCTATGTGCCATGTACTTCGGGTTGTTCGGTTGTGCGGTTCGGTTTGACAATAAAACCAAACCTGAACCCGCACACCGAACAGTGTAAAAACCAAAACTGAACCCGCAACCAAAAATCGAACAAACTGATATTTCGGTTCGGTTTGATTCATGTCGTTACCGAGGAAATGGGTACCCCAAAACCCCAGGTTTACCGAATTAAACCCCGCAAAAACGGCAACTCAACCCCTCCTGTGACCCCCCGCGCGAACGTATAAAGTCCCGCAGGCTGAGACATTTCGGGCCGACCCACAGACGACGACGGCCCAAAGCCAAAGCCTGCTCGAGAGGCTACCGAACGGACAAGTACTGTACACTTGAAAAACTACCGAACGGACTAGTACTGTACACTCGAAAAACTACCGAATAGACTAGTACTGTACACTCGAGGTTACAATTCGGGCGACCCCTCGAGGATGGAACTTCGCCCAATGAACGAGCCTACCGTCGAGGATGCAACTTCGCCCGCCGAACGAGCCTGCCCTCGAAGATGGAACTTCGTTCATGCGAATGGGCAGCCCTCGATGAGAGTACACCCCTCGTTTTACCAACTCCCCCATACGGATCCGAGCGCATTTAATGCGATCTATCTACCCCTGCCTAACCGCATGGCCACAGTTACGGTAACAGTTGCAGGAATGACGGTCAAATCTGCTTTTACCGCCCATACCCCGGAATCCCGCAAATCATATTACGCTGTTGCGCCATACCGAGCGCTGTGCCACGACCCGCACCGCCTCGAGATGTATAAACTAACGTGTTTTCCGTGTTTTCCGAGATTCGGTCTTATCCAGCGAGGCTCGACCTCCTCGGCACGACCCCCTCGACTCCGGCCAAGACCCTCGACCATCGCCCCTCGACTTCACCGAGCGAACCCTCGAGCTGAACTTCAACAACTCCCGACGCGACGGCTGCAGGGCCTCCCATACCGACGTACATCACTACAGCGGCACCGACGTGATCGGCCTCAACGTCATACGACATCAACATCATGCGAACTCGAAATACATGTACACCTGTGCCCCTCCTTCACCTATAAAAGGAGGCGCCAGGGCGTTAGAGAGAGGAACCAGACTCAAACCGAGAGAATCTAGAGCATAGAAACATTAAGGCTTTAGATCACAGAGCGACACCGTGAGCCTGTGCAAGGTCGAGAGCAAGGCGTCGAATGCCCAAACTCCACCTCACACTCCTCACACCTGCTTGTATTTTCCCCTGTACTAGCACTTTGGTGCAAGATAACACGATCATCCTCCCCCCGCTGGACGTAGGGCCTTCTTTTCCCGAACCAGGATAAATCATTGTGTCCTTCTTGCATCACCCACCGGATTAGGGAGCACGCGAATACAATATTACTCGTTGGTGTTAACCCCTCAAGGGTCAGAACACCGACAGTTGGCGCGCCAGGTAGGGGAGCCGCGTGTCACTAACAATTTCCCACCATTTTTTCGGATGGGCGATTTCGTTTCACCACTTCCGCACGCTACGGTGATCCAGTTCGGGAGCCTGGAGTTCATGACCCTCGGCCAGGGCTACGACATGACCCTGCTATCGATCAGTGACCCGAAAGGAGGTCGCAGTACGCCCCCATGTTCATGGGGGGCCACTCGCCAGTCTCATGACCATGCTTCCACATCCAGAAGGAGGCACGATCGGCGCCGTCATCGCCGTCAACCCAAGTCGAGAAGGGTCCCCGCCGCTTTCTCCACGCCCCTGACCGGAGATGAGAAACCTCTTGTTGAGGGAGTATCTGACCCGAGTTTAGAGGCAGAGGGCAAACCGGCAGGATCCTAGCACAACCCTGACTCCACTTTCACCGTGCGCTCGTCGAGGAAGCGCGACGAAACCCCCGCTCGATCGAGCTCACTTCCGCACGGGCTGTTCGAGCGTCATCGGTGGCCTTCGTCCGACTTCAACAATCCCACAACGACGATTACGACAGCGACCCACTCCAACATGAGCACATTGGAGGACCACCCAGGCACCCTTCTCCACGCGATGATGGACGTGGGGATTGTCACACCGGCCTCCGAGGGTTTGGCCTTCGCAAGAGCGCCCGGCCCTTGGAGGTACACCGTCGGCACACTCCGACGGCGGCTGCAGAAGGAGGCGCGGGGGCAATTCCCTGTCTTCTACTGCGTTGACCCTGACTCTGACTCTGATCATTGGGATCCTACCCATGAGTGCCTCCACATCGATGGTGGCGTCGACTCCGATCAGGAAACCGTCGATCCAGCGGCCGCGGCGGCTACCGTCGTGGCGAGAGACGCTCTCCCCAGAGCAGAGGACCAATAACCAGACGCACCTCGAGAAGCGTGCCCTCGTCCTGACGAGCAGGATGCATAGCTGGCACAGATTCGGGAGTTCCAGGTGAAGCTCACCGATGAGCAGGAACACTTGTGCTTACTCGAGCTGACCCTCGAGCAAGAGCAGCGACCGCTTGGCGGTAGAGCCCGAGCCAGGGCCCGAGAAGTCAACCGGCAGATCATCGAGGAAGGAGCACCCGAGCAACCCGCCCACCGTTATCCCCAAGCAAGCCAAAATGTTGTTGCGGCAGCTATGCTCCTTCGCAATATGCCCGCGCCATCCAACTCGCAAGCTCGGCGGATACAACGCGAGGTCGAGGATCTCCTCCAAGTTGCTGCTGTCCAACAAGCCGAGAGCTCAGCCTCAAGGCATCGAGGGGCTGCCTCCGAGCCTCAGGTCGAGCCCTCCCGGCCCGAGAGGGAGGGCTCTGTCGATCAGGGGGCGGCCCCCCGACAGAAGAAGAAGCCGGCCCGAGAACCTATCAACGATGACCGCGCTCCCCGCGACGTGCGCCTCGACATTGTCGAGAATCGTAGACGCAAGCACGGGGATGCCGAGGATCGAGGGTACATCACCCATCGTGGAGGGCGTTATGACAGTGAAGAAGACCAACAGGCCCCGGAGCCACCGGGCCCCCGGGTCTTCAGCAGGAGGATCCGCTGCGCCCAGCTGCCCGACAAGTTTTGACCCCCCACGAGCCTCGTCAAATATAACGGCGAAACCAATCCTGAGCTCTGGCTAGCCGACTTCCGGTTGGCTTGTCAGGCGGGCGGGGCGCGTGACGATCATGCCATCATACGTCACCTTCCCCTGTTCCTGTCCGACACCGCGTGTAGGTGGCTCGAGGAGCTTCCCCCCGACCAGATTCGCAGCTGGACCGACCTTGTCCGTATCTTCGAGGGGAATTTCAAAGGTACCTACGTGCGTCCCGGGAACTCCTGGGAGCTGCGCAACTGCAAGCAGAAGCCAGGGGAGTTTCTCCATGACTTTGCTTGACGATTCTCCAAGCTCCGCACCGAGCTGCCCCACATCTCCGATCTCAACGTCGTTCTAGCGTTTGTTGCGGGTACAACCTGCAAGGACCTAGTTCGCGAGTTAGGGCGTAACCGCCCCAACACCGTCGATGAGCTCATGGATGTGGTCGCCAACTACACGGCTGGCGAAGAGGCCATCGGCGCCTTCTTCAGCGACGTGAAGGACAAGGGAAAAACGCCGGTAGCCGACAACGCTGGAGGCTCGAGCAAAGGGTCGAAGAGAAATAACAAGAAGAAGAAAAATCAGCAAGGCAAGCGTGAGGCCGCAGAAGACGATCTCGTCGCAGCAACCGAACGCAAAAGACCTCGAGGTCCCCCCGCGCCCCCCGAGGGCGCCATCTTCGACAAGATGCTCGAGGAGCCCTGTCCTTATCATAAGGATGGGGCAAGGCACAAGCTTAAGGACTGCCGCATGCTACGAAGGCACTTCGAGCAAGTGGGCGTGAAGAAAGGTGATGACAAGAAAGACCAAGGCGGCAGTGAGGGAGACAATGGGGAAGACGGAAAATTCCCCAAAGTCTATGACTGCTACATGATCTACGGGGGCCCCTCGACCCAGCTCACGCCCCGACAGCGTAAGCGGGAGCGTCGAGAGGTCTTCTCCGCTCGTGTCGTGACACCTCACTACCTGGACTGGTCTGATGCGCCCATCACGTTCGACCGCGATGACCATCCGGATCGAGTCCCCAACCCCGGGGCCTATCCGCTCATCGTCGACCCGATCATCATCAACACCCACCTCTCGAAGGTCCTCATGGACGGCGGTAGCAGCCTAAACGTCATCTACCTCAAGACCCTCGACCTCCTGGGAGTCAGGAGGCACCAACTCCGACCTAGTGCCGGGGGGTTCCATGGCGTCGTGCCAGGGAAGAAGGCTTTCCCCATCGGCCGTATCGACCTCCCTGTCTGTTTTGGCACCCCTGCCAACTTCAGGAAAGAGACCCTCACCTTCGAGGTGGTCAGGTTTCACGGAACGTATCACGCCATCATCGGCCGACCGGGCTACGCGCAGTTCATGGTCTATGGGTCCGAGGCCGTCCTCCCCACTGACCTCGAGTATGGTTCCCCTCGGCTAAAGGCATACAACGAGCAAACCAACGAAGAAGCCCTCGCAAACACCGTCGACCAGGTCGAGGAGGCTCGAGACATGGCGCTACTTCACTCCGCGAGGTATCAGCAAAAACTTCGATGCTACCACGACAAGCACGTGCGCCCGAGGGACTTCCAAGTTGGAGACCTCGTCCTACGTCGACGACAGAGCAACAAAGGACGTCACAAGCTGACGCCGCCATGGGAAGGCCCATACACCGTAGCTGAGGTGCTAAAGCCCAGGACGTACAAGCTCGCTAACGACAAAGGCAAAATCCTCACCAACGCATGGAACATCGAACAGCTACGTCGTTTCTACCCTTAGGGCACCAGTGCCCTTGTACATTCTCGCATGTCTTGTACATTTCCGCATGACAAATATAAGGAGTACTTTCGATTATAAGTTCAAACTTGTTATTGTACATGCAAGAGGTAGCCTCGACCCTGTCTCACTAGAGTCGAGCCTCCCTCGGGGGCTAACGGGGGGAACCCCCCTAAGTTCCTAAAAATACGAACGATTTTTTTCGCACGCCTCCCTTTTCGCTTCCCAACTAAGTTGACAACGCCTCGAACTCCCTAGGGGTCAAGGGCTGTCGAGCTGGAGCTCTCCTACACCTCCGGGCTACGGTACCTCCACTCGCTCCCCCCTCGAGGGATACGAGCTTGCGTCGAACGCTCAGTCGGAAAGCAAAAGTCAGGCGAGCAAAACTCGAGCGCTTCTTCTTTCTCACACCTCGATACGCTTCGCGACTAAGTAGAAAACGCCTCGAACTCCCTAGGGGTCGAGGGCTGTTGAGCCGGAGCTCTCCTACGCCTCCGGGCTACGGTACCTCCACTCGCTCCCCCCTCGAGGGATACGAGCTTGCGTCAAAAACTTAGTCAAAAAAGCAAAGTCTAGGTGAGAAGAAAGCAGAAAAGGTTCGAAAGTAAAATGACACATCACATTACGATAGATGTATTAATGTTTAAAAAGGGCTTTCGAAGCCAAATTGAATATAAGTTACAAAAAACTAATTCATTACATGGGCACCCTCGCCCAGTCTTGCCCTACAGGCCTGCCCCGTCGCCGCCCTCCTCGACATGGTACCCTCCATCCGCAGGGGGGAGGACTTCGTCCTCAAACAGCTTCGCCAATGCTCCCCCTGGCCTCTCGGCGTCATGAATGAGCCCTCGGCATCGCTCCTCGTTCTCCGCGTCGGTCTTTGAGATGTCTGGAACAAAGCCTTGGGCCACCACATTCATGTTAAAGACGAAGCCGGAGGAGACCACTGCAAGCGCCCGCTTCACGCCGGTGTGAAGCGCCTCCTGCACGTGATCGCGAATGGTGGCGTCGAAGTAGTAGATCCGGTCCACGAGCGCGGCACCCGGGATGTCTTCTTCGGCATCCTCAATGGGCCCGACCTCCCAGGAGGCACAGAGCCCGTCGAGGACAACCCGGAGCCGACCAAAAAGTGCCCCCTCCACCGCGAGGCTCTCCTGTAGCGCCTTGGCGGCGGTCTGGGTTGCAAGCAGCTCGGACTCGAGGCCTGAAACACAAAGCAAGAATTAGACAAACCATACGGAAAGAACAAAGATCAAAAACCTTTAAGGAACTCACCAGCACAGCGAGTCTCGAGGGCATTGCGATCCCCCAGCACGGCGTCGCGCTCCCCCCGAGCCTCATCCCGCTCCCGCTGGGCCTCTTTGAAGGCTCGGGTCACCTCCGTCTTCTCGAAGCGGAGGGTCTCGAGGGTGCCACCAGCTAGGATGATGGCCTGCTCCTTGTCCTGGAGGGTGGCCTTCATTGCCCCGAGCTGGGTTTCCAGGCCGGCGGCACGGCTCTTCTCCACCTGGACCAAGGCGGAGAGGGCGTTGTGCGCCGCGGAGACTTCAGCAAAATTGGCCTCGAGGGAGCGGACGCGTTCCACGGAGCTTTGAACTTCCCCCACGAGTAGCTCGACGCGCTCCTGGGCTCGGATGCTCTCGCCCCTGGCCCTCTTCGCTTCGGCCTTGGCCACGTCAGCCTCCTCCCTCGCACGCTTGAGCTCCTCCTTGAGGTGGGCGGCTTCCCCTCGAGCGGCGTCGGAATCATCCTTCGCCCGGGCGGCCTCCTCTTTGGCTTTGGTGGCTTTCTCCCTGGTCCGCTTCAGCTCCTCCTCGAGCTCGGCCACCCTGCTCTGCGCAGAGCGGCCGGCCTCGAGTTGGCGAAGCACTTCCTCCCGGCTGTTGTGCATTTCATGGAGGAAGTTAGACTTGGAGTAAGAACGCCTCCGCGCCTCCTGGGGACAGGAAATCGAGGGTTAAGGCATCCCATACGAAAGAACTTAAAAAACTACATATGACCTAACACAGTGACTCACCGTGAGGTTTCGGTCGAGGCCTTCCATGAGCTCGATGCCCAACTTCAGCAAGTGTCGCAGCCATGACCGGGACCGCTCGGCCTCCTCCCAGCACTTGACCTTCGCCGGGTCATTCATCTTGATCCCCGAAGCGCTGGAGTCGCCAAGTTCCTGGAGTATGATGCGCTCCTTGCCCCAACATGGAAGGACCGTCTTGACCTTGGTTCGCGCCAAGGACTCAATCTCGTCCACCACGTCGTGTGGGGTGCCGTAACGCACGGCCAACTCCGCCGGGCCGCCGAACTCCGAGACGGCGCCGGCACTCCTCAGCCCAGGGTCAGAGTTCGACCTCCTCAGCAGTCCAGAAGCCGCCGTCTTCTCCGGCCGCTCCGTCGACGGCTGTAGCGGCTGGCTCGACGCTGCTTCTGGCGCCTCCGAAGGCAGCGAAGGTGTCGAGGCCGTAGCCTCCCCCAACACCATGACTTGTGGCGCTGGCAAGACCACCAACGATGCGTCTTCCGCTGGGCTCGGTACCAAGGCCTCCTCCGATTGACCCCCCGGCAGCTGCGGGACCGTCGACGCCTTCGACGCCGTTTCTCCTTCGGCCAACAACTCGTCCAAAGTAATCACGGACACCCATTGATTGGGCAGTCCGGAAGTCGCTTCCGCCTCCGACATCTCGGGCGGTTGCTGCGCCGGCGGGTCCAGCAGTGCCGTGTCCCCCGGCGGCGTCTGCTGCGCCTGCTGATGCTGGGGCTGGCCCCCAGTTTCCTCCTCCTCCCGCCGCTCCGACGACTCCTTCTCCTCCTATTGCTGTGGCCGTGGCAGCTCTGCTTCTTGCAGGGCCCCCTTCTCCTACTCCCTCCGGGCCTCGAGCTCGCGCAGCCCCGCCGGCCAGGCCCGCCGCTCTCCCGTCGAGGGGGAAGGGTCGAGGTCTCCTCACCCTCGAGGTCCACAACGGCTACCTCCTCACCCGGCCCGTGGCCCTCAGGGGCTCCCACCTTGGGTGCGGGGATCGAAGCCTCCGGACGGCCAGGAACGGAAGCTCCCGACGTCGAGGCACCACTCCCTGGTGCCGGGCCGAGCTCGAGGGCCGCAGGCGACGACGTCAGGGAAGCACTCCCTCCCTCATGCGTCCTCCTTGGCTCGGAGTCACGCCCATCGCGGGCCCCGAGACGCTCGACCCTGCAGCAAGAGTAGAACCCGTCAGTCTACCGCGCGCCAGAGCACCAAGGGCAGAGGATAACCACTTGGCTTCCCACGGAGCCAAGGGCCTCGACGTCGCACCTGTGATCGGGGCCGCCACCTTCGTGGCTGCATCCATCTTGAGCCACTTAGCGGGCGCGAGAGACGCCTCCTATATCTGGCGCTTGGGCCTGGATGGAAAGCAGAACGGCAAAAAGTTTATTAAAGCGCACAAAGAAGACGCAACCAAAAGAAAACGATTCAATGAGGCCTTTGGTATAGAGGCCTTTCGGGTACAGAGGCCTTTCGGGTACCCCTCGAACTGCCCGTAGATTTCGAGACCCCTCCCGAAGCCGAGCTCTTCGCAGGGCTGGGGCTGCTCGGGGCCGTCGGTGGGGTCGCCGCGCTTCCCTGCTTCGACGGGGCCTCCTGGGCACGCCTCTGCTCCGCCCGCGCCGACGACCGGGACCGGGTCTCCCGGATCGAAGTGGGTGGGCTCCCACCTCAAGTACGATGCGAGGGGGGTGATCCCCCTCGAGGCGAGGCCTTGGCCCCCCTTTTTCCATGTCGACGCTCCGAGGCCGACGCCGCCGGCTGAGGGGCGCGCTGCTCCGCCACCTCCTCCTGCACGAAGGGGCGATCAGCATGGGAGGAATCCGACAGGATGCGGTCGAGGCGCCCCTCCACCCCCTCGACGTCATCACTGTCATCATCATCATCTTCATCTCCATCAGAGGGAGACTCCTCCTCCGGGAGCCCGTCGCACCTCTGCTCAGCGCTGCGCTTCGCAAGTCTCTCGCGCTCCCGGAGCCTTTTGGCTTTCTTCTTCGCCTCCTCGTCTTTACTCCGCTTCTCTTGTTGGGCGGTGAAGCGTCTTACCTGAAGGTCGGGGGCGTCCTCCCTCAGCGGGGGCCTCGATCTCCGGTAGTCGATTCTCCCCTACACAAAGACGTTTAGTCACAGGGACAAGAGAAAAAGGGAGGGGGAGAGGGGGGAAACGCGAAAGGCACGGGTCGAGGCACTCACCAGGTCGAGGCAACCCTCCTCCGGCCGCATGGGGAGGCGGTTGATGTCTTCCACCCTGAACGAGCCAGAGACCATGCTCTTTACCCACGTGACAACTTCCGAGGCGGACGGCCTCTCGCCGGACATCCGGCATCTCTTGAGAACCTCGGGCGCCGCCGAAGGAAGCATCTCGTCCAACCGCAGCGGGCGCTCCATCAGAGGGAGCACCCGTCGACTGTGAAAGGCTGAGACGACCACCCCCGCCGTCAGGCCCGCTTCTCGAAGGGTCCTCATCGCGACGACGAGGGGATGAAGTCGACGCTGAAGGTCTCCCGCGACACCGAACGACCAATTGTATGGACGCTCGGCGATAAGCCGCCCGGTGTACGGCGGGAGGCAACCACCGTCGTTGCGAAGATAGAACCATTGCTCGTCCCACCGGGAGTGGTTGGACGTCAACCCGGTGGGGATGTACTCGCGCGGCTTCTCCGACCTCCCGGTCTTCAACAAGAAGTTGAGGCACCCCGCTCTGACGATTCGCCTTACTCCGGCCGACACCGGGGAGGAGAACCACTCCCCCTTGTAGAGGTGGAGCCGTAGCTCCCAATGTGGCGCCATTCCGAGGTAGCCCTCGCAGACGGCCGCGAAGATGGCAGCGTTGGAGATGGCGTTGGGGGAGAAATGGTGGAGCTCGACGCCATAGAAGTTCGTCAGCCCCCGCATGAACTCGCTTGGGGGCACACCGAACCCATGCCGATGGAACTTGAGGAAGCTCACCACATACCCCTCCGGCGGATTTGGCTCTTCGTGGTCCCTGGGCGGCGCAATCCACTCTGGCCAATTTGAATCGGTGACGGGGCGGAGAAATCCTTCCCTCACCAGCTCGAGCAGCCTTTGCCGCATCACGGTCGATGGGCGCCAGGGCTCAGCGGGCTGGAGGACGGGGGCCATGGCGGCAGCGGCAGCACAGATCTGCTCGGTGGGCGCGGCGGCGGCAACAACAGCACGAATCTCCTCGGCGGACGGTCGACCAGGAAGGTTCCCAATCGTGACTTCTTGCTCTAAGTTTTTATCCTCACGCGCGCAGGAAAGCAGGAGCTCGGCAGAATGGCGAAAGTAGGGGCGAACAGCGCCTGTCCCCCTCCATTTTTATACTCGGGAAGAGCAACGAGCGGAGCCCGGCGGCAGGGAAAAGGTAACTTCCCGCAATTAATGCGTTTGCCTGACCGTTCCCCCCTCGACCCTCGAACGGACGCACGCGTCACACCTCTGATAGAGAGCCGTTGCTCGGGCCCACCACGATCGCACCGCTAAGCCCTTCTCCTCAAAAGGCGTGCCCAACGGTAAGAAAAAAGAACCGTCACTCGCTAACAGAGTTTTCTACATAAGGTAAAACGAGCTCTGGCCCCACCTCGAAGTCTTGAGGGAGCGAAGGCCGGTCCTCGAGTGAGGGCTTAACGGCTGCCCTTGAGCACCGCAAAAGAACGGGCTCCGATTCCGCCTCGAAGTCTCAAGGGAGCGAAGGCCGGTCCTCGAGTGAGGGCTTAACGGCTGCCCTTGAGCGCCGCAAAAGAACGGGCTCTGACCCCGCCTCGAAGTCTCGAGGGAGTGAAGGCCGGTCCTCGAGTGAGGGCTCAACGGCCGCCCTTGAGCACCACAAAAGAACGGGCTCCGACCCCGCCTCGAAGTCTCGAGGGAGCAAAGGCCGGTCCTCGAGTGAGGGCTCAACGGCCGCCCTTGAGCACCGCAAAAGAACAGGCTCTGACCCCGCCTCGAAGTCTCGAGAGAGTGAAGGCCGGTCCTCGAGTGAGGGCTTAACGGCCGCCCTTGAGCACCGCAAAAGAACGGGCTCCGATCCCACCTCGAAGTCTCGAGGGAGCGAAGGCCGGTCCTCGAGTGAGGGCTTAACGGCCGCCCTTGAGCGCCGCAAAAGAACGGGCTCTGACCCCGCCTCGAAGTCTCGAGGGAGCGAAGGCCGGTCCTCGAGTGAGGGCTCAACGGCCGCCCTTGAGCACCGCAAAAGAACGAGCTCCGACCCCGCCTCGAAGTCTCGAGGGAGCGAAGGCCGGTCCTCGAGTGAGGGCTCAACGGGCGCCCCTGAGCGCCGAAAGAGAATGGTTACTCGTCGACGGAGATTTCCACGAAAGGAGAAAATAGGCTCTGACCCTACCTCAAAGTCTCAAGGGAGCGAAGGCCGGTCCTCGAGTGAGGGCTTAACGGCTGCCCTTGAGCACCAAAAACCGGGCTCCGGCCCTAAGTCTCGAAGGAGCGAAGGCTGACCCCACGAACAGGGTTCGACAACCGCCCTCGAGCTCCCGAGTCAGGGGTGACCAAGGGGGAGCCAACACGAGGCCCTGCTCGAGAACGAACTCTTGAGACCCCTTTGGACGCATCCAAGGCAAAACGCTACGGACTTTATGGAATCCCCCCGAAGGGAGGCATCGAGCCGCCGAGACCTATCGAATGGAATCGGTATCCGTAGGACCATTGCGTTTTGCTTTAATGAGACCGCCTCCGAGCCTCCTGCCGACCTCTATCGAACGAGGAACGGGCTCTCGCTTGGATTTTCCCGTTACCAGCTCATTGAGAACTTCGCGGCTCGCCCTATCGGGGGTAGTCCGATGCTTCTCGCCTCACATCCGATCGAAAGGACTCGTGAGAAGAATGCCGAGACCAGCAACGCCCCAGCCGCACGAGGCTCGGGGGCTCGCCTGTGCCCGGCGCCCCTCGATGAAGAGGGTCGAAAATCCCCCGGGGGCTCCCCTCGGTAAAGCACTACGACTCCAGTTCAGGCCTGTACCCGACTGGACGAGCACCCTTTAACTAAATATAAATAAAGCCCTCACAGGAGTCTTTTGACTCCTACGAGGCCTCGGGGGCTACCCCCGCGGGGGTCGCTCGCGCGCCCCCCACAAGAAAATCCGAATCACGTCCCATTTCCAAATTCCTGACCCCCTACCCGAATGCCATCACTCGAGCAGGGGCTCGGGGGCTACTGTCGTTACCGAGGAAATGGGTACCCCAAAACCCCAGGTTTACCGAATTAAACCCCGCAAAAACGGCAACTCGACCCCTCCTGTGACCTCCCGCGCAAACGTATAAAGTCCCGCAGGCTGAGACATTTCAGGCCGACCCACGGACGACGACGGCCCAAAGCCAAAACCTGCTCGAGAGGCTACCGAACGGACTAGTACTGTACACTCAAAAAACTACCGAACGGACTAGTACTGTACACTCGAAAAACTACCGAACGGACTAGTACTGTACACTCGAGGTTACAATTCGGGCGACCCCTCGAGGACGAAACTTCGTCCAGCGAACGAGCCTACCCTCGAGGACGTAACTTCGCCCGCCGAACGAGCCTGCCCTCGAAGACGGAACTTCGTTCGTGCGAATGGGCAGCCCTCGATGAGAGTACACCCCTCGTTTTACCAACTCCCCCGTACGGATCCGAGCGCATTTAATGCGATCTATCTACACCCGCCTAACCGTATGGCCACAGTTACGGTAACAGTTGCAGGCGTGACGGTCAAATCTGCTTTTACCGCCCATACCCCGGAATCCCGCAAATCATATTACGCTGTTGCGCCATACCGAGCGTTGTGCCACGACCCGCACCGCCTCGAGACGTATAAACTAACGTGTTTTCCGTGTTTTTCGGGATTCGGTCTTATCCAGCGAGGCTCGACCTCCTCGGCACGACCCCCTCGACTCCGGCCAAGACCCTCGACCGTCGCCCCTCGACTTCACCGAGCGAACTCTCGAGCTGAACTTCAACAACTCCCGACGCGACGACTGCAGGGCCTCCCATACCGACGTACATCACTACAGCGGCACCAACGTGATCGGCCTCAACGTCGTACGTCATCAACGTCATGCGAACTCGAAATACATGTACACCTGTGCCCCTCCTTCACCTATAAAAGGAGGCGCCAGGGCGTTAGAGAGAGGAACCGGACTCAAACCGAGAGAATCTAGAGCATAGAAACATTAAGGCTTTAGATCACAGAGCGACACCGTGAGCCTGTGCAAGGTCGAGAGCAAGGCGTCGAACGCCCAAACTCCACCTCACACTCCTCACATCTGCTTGTATTTTCCCCTATACTAGCACTTCGGTGCAAGATAACACGAACATTCTCTCTCCGCTGGACGTAGGGCCTTCTTTGCCCGAACCAGGATAAATCATTGTGTCTTTCTTGCATCACTCATCGAATTAGGGAGCACACGAATACAATATTATTCGTTGGTGTTAACCCCTCGAGGGTCAGAACACCGACAATTCGTTTTGCGGTTTTCGGCTAAAAAGTGACCGGGTGACTGAAATCGCTGTTGCACAAGTGCAAAAAAGCCGGTTCGGTAACCCGGCGGTGCTGGTGGGCCAGCAGCAGCATCTAGGCCGTGTCGAGTGCCGCCGCACACAATTTTTCCCTCCCTTTGGGCGCGCCACTTCTTTCGAAATCCCGCCCATCCCCAATATTCCTCCTCCTCGGGAGTCGGGACTCGGGAGCTCGGCTTTTATTTCCCCTCCCGCCCGCCGCCCACCTACTCGCATTCTCCGCCGCGCTCGCCTTCCAAGTCTCGAGATGACGCGCCGCCGCCACCGCGGCGAGCCCCGGGGCAGGGTGCCCCGGGAGCTCCAGCACGCCTACGGCGCGCGCGCGCGCACACTCGGCCACGCCGTCCTCTCGCTCCTCCCGCCGGCGGCGCCGGGCACGCTCTGCTCCGCCTGCCGCGGGCGCGGAGGCGCCGGCTGCCTCTCGTGCCGCCGCTGGGAGCACCTCCTCCGCGACGGGGACCCGGTCGCGTACCGCAACCTCGTCACGCGCGCCGTCTGCGCCCTCGCGCCGGCCGGGTCCGGGTCCACGCCCCCGCCGCCGCGGTACACGCCGGGGAATGCCGGGCACTCGCAGGCCAAGGTTCCGTGCGACTGACTGCGCTTCTCCGCGCCTCGTCTTTTTCTGCAATTTCTTGTGTCGTGCCTACCGTCCGTGCATGGATCTCGTTTGTTCTTGTTGCCTACTCCCGTATTTGAGATTGCCGCTTGTCTCATTAATTGTCTGCCTGCCTGCATGTTGCTCGACGTTTAGCTCGTTCTGGAGATGACCAAGTCGATGATGGCGGTTGGGGAGTGTACGACAACGAACGTCCTCTCCAGCGGTTACCGTGCGGTATTAATGGCTTCTAAATCCTACCGAACGACTCTCGCAGTTCTATTAATAAATATATATGTCCTCCATTGCCTTCTCCTTATGTTTATCCATACACATACATGTGAGCAGCAATACTACATAACTTTTCCTTTTTTATTTTCCCTAAGTACTAAAATAAGTATGAGCCAGGCAACCAAACCTGTCTGCATTACCGAATATATGTCCGACTTCTTAAAAGGGCGCGCTACAGACAGCCTGTAAATCCTGACAAACCACTAAATGCTAACTTACTGTCTGTAGGCAGCTCAGTGTTGATAGATGAGAACAAGATTAAGGTTGGATACTTGGATACCAGAATTCTATTTAAGCTTATCCAAGCTGGTCGTGAATTTTTGAAGGGCAAAATTTATGTTTCATTACTTTTTTGTTCATCCCATGATGCATATGTCGAGAGACATTCTTCCATTGTCTAAAACAATGCTTCATTAGATTATTCAAGTGCACGTTAGATAAACATAAATCAGTTATTTCTACTTCAGTTAACTGTTATCGCTTAACCTTACTCTTTGATATGTCTGTATTGCTATCTGTTGCTCCTTCTGTTTACTTATAATCCTTATTTGTATCAGGGTGACCAAACCACTAGTGTTACTGAGCTTGTTTCTTCTTCATCTTGGGACATTCTCTTGCATAGGGTCAGTAACTCAGTATAAAGGATGTTTTTATGATGAATGATGCCTGTGTTGCATTTTCTTGACATCAACTGTTGTTTTCAGATTGGGGATTTACTCATGTGCTATATTCTAAGGCATTCATCAATATTTCTGCCTGTTAAGAAGGACGGTTTTTTTCAAGTAACTGGCCTCCCACTCAATGTTGTCCTGCAAAAGCCTATGTTTGTGACCATGGCAAAAAATCAACGACCCCAATCCACGAAAGGAAAATACTCGGTAAGAAATTATGTTAAGCTGTTCTAGAGAGCCCATTCAATTTTTTGATAACACTTCCAAAATAAATTAATGAATTTATGCCTCAACAGTGCTCTGACTTTGTTGTAGGAAATCCTATATTTCTCTTGTATAGTCCTTGGAATGTTATTGTTGTTTTAGCTGATTCCTTGCCTTTGTGACCTCAGTGCTATCTGTGCCATAACCCAGAGATATCTGGAGGCTGTCTCAACAATTCAAATGTTGCATTCTCTTCTCCAGACACCAGTACTTCCAAATCTGATAATCCAAAAAGCTCTGGAAGTTATGGTTCTGCAAAATTTACAGAACCCAATTGTTCAATTGAAGGATGCAATCACTCAGAACTTCCTTTGACTAATGTATCATTAAAGTGTTCCAGTTTAGATACTCAGAATCCTAGGAAAAGAAAAAGGCTGTACAGTTGGCAACTGTTAGAGTATAATTATAACAGCCCATATTGGGCTTATGGCCCATTGGCCTTGTATTCCTAGTCTGACTTGTATTAGTACCATATTGTAACTTGTACATGTATTGCAAGCCTTCTAGGCTATATATATGAAAGGTCACCCCCTATTGGGTGTGCGGTGTTTCTCTACATGGTATCAATCTAATCATGATCCTCGCTTCTTCTGCCCGTGCGCCCTGCCTCTAGGGCTCGCGCCATCGCACCATAGGGCCGCCGCTGCCTCCCCGGCCGCCGCGCCCCTCCGGCCGCCGCCGCTCTACTCAGCCGCGCCGGTCCGCCGCCCGTCTGCCGCCGCCCCGGCCGCTCGACTTCGTCACGCCGCCCAGGCCGCCGCCAACCCGGCCGCCCGACTTCGTCGCACCGCCCAGGCCGCCGCCTCATTCGGCCGTCCGACTTCGTCGCGCCGCCGCCTACCCGCGCCCCTGCTACTCGCGATCAGGCGCGCCAGTCCGTCATGACGGAATCGTCGCAGTCCTCTGTCGCCCCTGCCTTCTTCGCTGCCTATGCAGCCGTCAACGTGAAGCAGCACGTTCCGATATCTCTCAGCCTCGAGCGTCCCAACTACTCCAAGTGGAAGGTGTTCTTCACCGCCCTCTGCGGCAAGTACGGGTTGCTCGGCCACATCGACGGCACGGAGGACGCGCGTCCGGCTGACCCCACGTGGTCTTAGCCCGACGCCTGCATCCGTGGCTAGATGTACGGCTCCTGCGATGACACCGTCCTCGACCTCGCTATGGAGCCCGATCAAGACGCGCGCGCTCTGTACGTCTGCATCGAGGCCCTGTTCCAGGCGAACAAGGAGCCTCGGGCGATCATCCTCGGGCAGGAGTTCCACAGCATGTCCCAGGGCGATCTCTCCGTCGACGCCTACGCGCAACAAATGAAGCACACCGCCGATGCACTGCGGGAGGTTGGGCATACCATCTCCCCCTCGCAGCTCGTGCTCAATCTCCTGCGCGACATCAATCCCTGCTTCGCCACCACCGCCGACATCATCGCCAACACGTCGCCGCTTCCCGACTTCAAGTCTGCCACCAACAGGCTCCGCGTCAAGGAACTTCGTCTCGGCAGCGAGGGCAAAGAGGTTTCGTCATCAGCGCTCGCCGCTTCCACCAACTCCTCTTGCACCTCGCCTTCCTGCCAGTCCACCTCCTCTTCGGCCTCCAATCATGGAGGTGGTGGCAAGGGCAAGGGGGGCAAGGGCAAAGGTGGTCGTGGCGGCAACGGCAACGGCAACAGCAACGGCACCAACAGCGACGGTGGGCGCAACTAGCAGCAGCGTGGCGCCCCTCAGGATGTCTCCGGCGGTCGTCAGGCTCCTCAGCCGGCCTACCCTTGGGTTTGCTACAACCCTTGGGCCGTCCAGTGGACTCAGCAGCAGCAGTGGGGTGCGCCATCAGCGCCTCCCCCACCGCCTCCGCCTCCGCATCAGGCTCACACTGCCTTCGCGCCACCCCAGTTCTCTGCGCCCCCGGCGTACGGATCCTGGGATCAGGCCAGCCTGATCGCCGCCCTCAACCAGATGGCGATTCAGGGGTCCAACTCCTGGGTCATGGACAGCGGAGTGACATCCCACATGTCCTCCAACGACGGTATTCTCCTTTCCCGTCTCCCGATGCCACCGTCCTCCATCATGGTCGGCAACGGGCAATCTATTCCGGTTCTTAGTCGTGGCACATCTCTTTTACAAATAGCTGATCGTCCTTTTCATCTTGATAATGTTCTTGTCGCTCCCCAACTCACTCGTAACCTATTATCTGTTCGACAACTTACTCACGATAATAATTGTTCAATCGAGTTTGACGCCTCTGGTTTTTCTGTTAAGGATCTCAAGACCAAGATGGTTCTCCTTCGGTGCAATAGCAACGGGGACCTCTACACCATTCCACATCACATGCCTCCTCGCTGTCATGTCGCCGTCATCTCCCCAGAGCTGTGGCACTCCCACCTTGGTCATCTAGCACCCGCTGTCGTCGCTACTATAAATAAACTATCAGCTATCCAGTGTAATAAAGCAGCTCCCCGCATTTGTCATGCTTGCCAGCTCGGTAAACATGCTAGGCTGCCGTTTGCTAGTTCGGTCTCTAGTACATCAGCACCATTTGAACTTGTTCATTGTGATGTTTGGACCTCTCCAATTGCGAGTATTTCTGGCTATAAATTTTATCTTGTGTTAGTTGATGATTATACACATTATTGCTGGACGTTCCCTCTTCGCCATAAATCTGAAGTTCATGACCACATTGTTCAGTTTGTTGCTTACGCTCACACACAATTCAGTTTTCCTCTACGCTGTTTTCAGGCAGATAATGGCACCGAGTTCCTCAACAATGCCACCGCCGCCTTCTTGGCTAGCCGCGGCAGCCTACTTCGCACCTCGTGCCCCTACACATCTGCTCAGAATGGCAAGGCTGAGTGCATGCTCCGCACTCTGAACAATGTTGTTCGCACGCTTCTGATTCATGCCGCCATGCCTCCATCTTATTGGGTCGAAGCTCTCTCTACCGCCGTGTTTCTCACAAACCGGCGGCCGTCCTCGTCCAAAAATAACGGTATACCCTATCATCTTCTCCACCACAAGATGCAAGATTACTCCATCCTTCGGGTTTTTGGCTGCTTATGTTACCCCAACCTTAGTGCCACCACTCGCCACAAACTATCTCCTCGCTCCACGGCGTGTGTCTTCCTCGGTTACCCTCCTTCTCAGAAGGGCTACCGGTGTCTTGACCTCTCTAGTCGCAAGATCATCATCTCACGACACGTCGTTTTTGATGAGACTTACTTTTCGTTTGCGGCTTCAAAGCCTCAACCGGATTCTTCTGATTTTCTGTTACAGGACTTACTTCCCGCGCCTACTCCGTCCACCTCGGGCGTTGAGCAAACGCAGGCCTTGGAGGATGCTGGCGACCCCGTCGGGCTCGACCCTGCCATCCTGTGGCACGGCGCTGCCCACCGGCTGCCCCAGGCGTCCCGGCAGGCTACGGCTCCAGCACCACCTCCACCAGCAAGCGCCGTCGCCCCTGCTCTGCGCCAGGTGCCTCGACAGGTCGCAGCTCCAGCGCCTCCTCCGCCAGCCGGCCCTGTCGCCCCTGTTCGGTAGCGGTTCGGCATCCACTACAGTCGTCGTCAGCCGACTCCGGCTCCACCGCCGTCGCCAGAGGGACCTGCGGCTCCAGCACCGCAGGCAATGGTGCCTCCGGCCCCAGCACCGCCTCCGGCTCCAGAGCCTCCTGTGCGGGCGACTCGTTCCCACACGGGTTCCCTGCCATCGCCCGTGCAGCGGTATGGCTTCACCGCGGCGGCCTCCGGCCTGGCTTCTCTATTGCCAGGCAACACTCGTGCTGCGCTCGTCGATGCAAATTGGTGTGCGTCCATGGCTGAAGAATACAAGGCGCTCATGGACAATGGCACCTGGCGTCTCGTTCCTGGACCGCCTCGCGCCAACGTCATCACCGGCAAGTGGGTCTTCAAGCACAAGTATCACGCAGACGGCTCTCTGGCTCGACATAAAGCCAGATGGGTCGTTCGCGGGTTCTCGCAGCGGTACGGCGTCGACTACGATGAAACGTTCAGCCCGGTTGTCAAGCCGGCCACCATCTCGGTCGTCGTCAGCATCGCCGCTTCTCGCTCCTGGCCGATACATCAGCTGGACGTGAAGAATGCCTTTCTTCACGGCCACCTGACCGAGACGGTCTACTGTCAGCAGCCACCTGGTTTCGTTGACCCGGCGGCTCCCGACCACGTCTGTCTCCTGCAAAAGTCCTTGTATGGGCTCAAGCAGGCGCCCAGGGCGTGGCACAAGCGGTTCTCCGGCTTCATCCGACGGATCGGCTTCACTGCTTCGACCTCCGACACGTCCCTCTTTGTTTACAAAGAAGGTGCCGACATCGCCTACTTGCTACTCTACGTCAACGACATCGTCCTGACTGCCTCGTCGCCTCAGCTCCTTTGTCGCCTCACCGAGCTTCTCCACTCCGAGTTCGCCATGACAGATCTCGGGGACCTTCATCATTTCCTCGGGATCTCTGTCACGCGTTCTGCTGATGGCCTCTTCCTGTCTCAGCGCCAGTACGCTGTGGACCTGCTCCAGCGCGCCGGCATGGCTGAGTGTCATTCTACGGTGACCCCTATTGATACTCACGCCAAGCTCTCTGCTGTGGACGGCGCTCTGGTGACATATGTCACTCAGTACCGCAGCCTCGCAGGTGCTCTACAGTATCTCACGCTGACTCGTCCGGATCTCGCCTATGCAGTTCAGCAGGTTTGCCTTTTCATGCACGACCCGCGAGAGCCTCATCTGGCGATGCTCAAGCGTGTCCTGCGGTATGTCAAGGGCACCCTGTCCACCGGGCTTCACATCGGCACAGGTAGCATCACCAGCTTGACTGCCTACTCTGATGCCGATTGGGCTGGTTGTCCAGACTCTCGGCGCTCCACTTCAGGTTACTGTGTCTTTTCGACGATAACTTAGTCTCTTGGTCCTCCAAACGACAAACTATTGTTTCTCGTTCGAGTGCGGAGGCTGAGTATCGTGCTGTTGCACACGCTGTTGCTGAGACTTGTTGGCTTCGTCAGCTACTTCAGGAGCTCCACGCACCCATATCTTCGGCAACGATCGTCTACTGCGACAATGTTAGTGCTATCTAGATGACCACCAATCCAGTTCATCATCGTCGCACGAAGCATATTGAGATAGATATTCACTTCGTCCGTGAGAAGGTTGCTTTGGGACAGGTTCGGGTGCTTCATGTTCCATCGTCTCATCAGTTCGCGGACATTATGACCAAAGGGTTACCTGTACAGTTATTCACTGACTTTAGGTCCAGTCTTTGTGTTCGTGACACTCCCGCTTAGACTGAGGGAGGGTGTTAGAGTATAATTATAACAGCCCATATTGGGCTTATGGCCCATTGGCCTTGTACTCCTAGTCTGACTTGTATTAGTACCATATTGTAACTTGTACATGTATTGCAAGCCTTCCAGGCTATATATATGAAAGGTCACCCCCCTATTGGGTGTGCGGTGTTTCTCTACAGCAACGCCACAACAAACAGAAGCAGATCTGTTCTGAGGACAGATTGTCAACTGGGTGGAGTAAAATAAACACCATAGTAGATAATGATTCTTTAGCAATGAGCAGTGATGTGACTCATTCACATACTAAAGAGCCATATGGTGTATTGTCCAATGAAAATTCACCAAGTTCTGTGTTTGATATTGATATTAGATCTTCCCGGTGTAACAGTACATCAAGAATTCAATCTACATTCCCACAAGTTGGACTTCCCAATTTCATGCATCTCAATGTCAGTAACTTCCCAATCTCTTCATGAATTATTATTTCATTCCACAATTAGATCACTGGCTATTATTTGTACAACCTGGTTTGTTTATGTACAAATGGCTATGTTTTTAATTAGAAGTATTAGCTTGATGCATACTTGACTATCATGTGGGACTGAACAAGAGTATGCAAGAAACAGGCCCATGCCTTGTGACTAGCACGTTTAAACCGTGTCCCAAAAACATATCTTGCTCGAGTAAGTTTGAGTTATTCATCCACAAATTGGGGAATACTTATGTTAATTTTTCCTTTTTGGATGATTGGATCAGTTTATTTGTACCATTTACTCTAATCTAAGGATATGGCAACATATTCTAGGAAGCAGTACATGTTTCATATTTGTTTCCTGGATTTACTTCTACCTTTTACTTTAACTGAGGATATGGCATCATATTCTAGGGAGCACTACTTATTTGTTTCCTTTTTTTCTGTAGCCACCTTCCTCAGCACATGGTGGTTGCTATGTTTTCTTACAATCCGCAAATGAATAACTGTTAAAGTTCATACTGTTAGTTGTATATGTATTGTATTTTCCCTCTACTTGGAGGGGTTTTATGCATATGTGTATACACCTGTAAATCTAGCCCTTTGGTCCTTGTAATACAATTTGGTTGGCAACATTCTAACACATGTTTTGGTTCTTTGGTCGGTAGCTTGCAGCATACAAATCGCCATTCAATCTTTGGGTGAATGTGTACAGTGCTTCTGCAACTAATTCTTTTTTTGTATATATATTGCTTGTCCATATCAGTTTTTTAAATATTGCATCTTTACTTTGAGTATTATTGAAAATTAAGAGATCTGAGCAATTTAATGTCTTATTCTGATTATTCTGATATCACAAATCAATAAACCAATTAATGTTTGTGTTATATCTTTGACTTACAGAATGGTCCCATCTGCTTCAATTGCTTAATGTTGAATTCTTCCAAATGTGTATTAGTAGATTTGCTTATATCAAGAAAAGCTACCTTCTACAGCAGAAAGGCTTCCTATAACGTCTTCCATGGCAACCGTATCCTTTTCTACTTTATGCGAGGGCTTACACATGTGTATGCTGATAGTGTCTCTTTGCTGGTAATCATTTTGATAGTTTTAAAATGAAAAAAGGGCCAAGTTGCTCTTACAAAACGGCTGGGATGTTGGAGCACAAGGCAACGAGAATCTGTGATATGGTTCGACTACTTTCTAGATTGCATATCAGCAGAACTCTTTTAATTATCACATTTGCTTGAATGCAAGCTTAATAACCAGAGCCCACATTTCTAGTTTGAGCAAGTGCAAAACACTCCTTGTCCCCGCTTCAATTGCTAGATAAACAAAACGGTATATGATCGAAAAAAATAAAGTGACTCTGTAAGCACACAAGCACTCTTGCTGCAAAATAAATTTGTTCAAGGGTAAAAAATACCTGGCTCATTTGCACATTAGTAGGAGCCTTGCAGATAGTATTAGTCTAGATAGGTTTTAGCAACACATAAGAGTTAAATACGAAGAGACACCAGTGATTCAATTTCGGGAAATAACGTGTTGTAACTTGTAACTTATAGCAACTTGGGTAGAAATGTTAGGCAAACTTAAGAGCTAAGGTATCTGATTGCATCATAATGGTGAGAAGCTTCTGTGTCTTACATATGGCCCTGAATTCATAGCTAAAATCTAAACTAAAGTAGGCCTCCAGCGAAAGTGTACTCTTATGAGTTATGATAATGGAAAATTTGTAGCATTGTGATATGGGTTAAAAAGAGTTGTGATAATTTTGGTCTGGTAAGTGTAGTTTCCTTCAAATTTACTCAATCTTAAAGCTTGATGCAATGGTTGGACACCCAGATGGGGTGCTAGCTGGCCAGGTAACCCTGAGTCTTACAAAAAACATTGGCTTTTCTGAGTAAATGCATTCAAAATCCTTGTTTGGTTTGACCCTCCTAAACTTAGGCTGTTTTAGTCATTTTTCAGCCAAACACTATGACTAAATCGGACTAAGTGGCCTTTAGTCCTCTCTAGTTCCTTGGGGGTGATTAAAGGGGACTAAATTTTAGTCACCAAAAAGGCCAATTGTGGGCTTCTGGCATTTGGCACCTTTCTTTACACTTAGTGGCAATGCTCTGGGGACAGTCCTGCCAAGGATTGAGTTTTTTCTAGCATCTAAAGGGTATATGTAGGATTGAATTTTTTTTCTTAAAGCATGTAAAGGGTATATGAATTTTGTTTGTGTTTTTCCAGTACACGATTTTCTTCTTCCCAATGCGTTGATTCTTGCATAGTAGATTTAGGATTTGTGCAACGCCTCTAGGAGCATAGAAGTACTAATCATGTTATATTTGATTCCACCAATTAACTTTATGGTAATTGTTGCTTTTACGATTTTCCATACAGTATTGTATGTTAGTTTTCCTTAATGCTGTTAGACATATTAAACAAAAGGAAAAGACCAGGTACAGATGCATTATCTCTTATAATACATATATTTGGAATCAAGGGATGCTGCGCAAAATTATTATTGAAATATGGTTGCCATGTGTCTACTACAACCAGTTTTGATGGCTTGTGAGTCAAATATGTAACTAAGTGTTAAGTTGTGATTTTCACTAACTAGGCTAACCCTAGGAAGGGTAGCTATATAGACAATCATACATGGGCCTCATGGGCCTAAACCTCACATACTCCAACACCCCCCGCAATCTGAACTACCGGCACAGCGGAGTTTATAGACTGGACACGAAAAGAAGTTCAACACACGAGCCCCCCACAGACGCAACTAGCCACCGGCGATGTTGAGGCTGGAGCGAAACTCGGCGAAGGTCGAGGACGGGAGACCCTTGGTGAAGATGTTGGCGAACTGGGAGGTGGTCGGGACGTGGAGAACCCGCACATCGCCGATGGCGATCCGATCCCGGACGAAGTGTAGATCGATCTCCACATGCTTGGTCCTCTGGTGCTGCACAGGGTTGGTAGAGAGGTACACCGCACTGACGTTGTTGCAGTAGACCAGCGTGCTCCGGGAGAGAGGGCTGTGAAGCTCGGCGAGGAGCTGCCGGAGCCAGGAAGCCTCAGCCACGCCGTTAGCAATAGCGCGGTATTCCGCCTCGGCACTGGAGCGGGAGACGACCGGCTGGCGCTTGGATGACCAGGACACCAGGTTGCCACCCAGGAAGATGGCGTAGCCAGAGGTGGAGCGCCGAGTGTCCGGACACCCGGCCCAGTCCGCGTCAGTGTAGACAACCAGCTCGGTGGAGGGGGACCGGTGAAGAAGCAACCCGTAGTCGACGGTGCCGCGGAGGTAGCGGAGGAGACGCTTGAAAAGCAGTGAGGTGGGGTTCTCGGGGATCATGCATGTGGAGACAGATCTGTTGCACGGCGTAGGTGATGTCCGGCCTGGTGAAGGTGAGGTACTGCAGTGCACCAGTGAGACTCCAGTACGCAGTGGGGTCTGCCACTGGGCTGCCCGCGGTCTCTGACAGCTTGCCCTGTGTGTCAACCGGAGTGGAGCAGGGCTTGCAGTCAGTCATCCCAGCTCGCTCCAGGATATCAAGAGTGTACTACCGCTGGTGAAGAAGAAGCCCAGTGGGACGAGGCTCAACAGTGACCCCGAGAAAGTGGTGGAGCACACCCAGATCCTTCAGAGGGAACTCCTGCTGTAGGGCGCTGATGATGCGGTGGAGTAGTGAAGGACTGGAGGATGTGAGGACAATGTCATCAACATAGAGGAGCAAGTACGCAGTCTCGGCTCCATGGTGGTAAATGAATAGAGACGTATCTGACTTGGCCTCCACAAAGCCCAGTGTCACCAGGAAAGCAACAATCCGAGCGTGCCATGCCCGAGGGGCCTGCTTGAGGTCGTAGAGACTTGTTGAGCCGGTAGACCATGTCAGGACGAGAAGAGTCAACAAATCCCGCTGGCTGACTGCAGTAGACTATCTCAGTGAGATTCCGGTGTAGGAAGGCATTCTTGACATCCAGCTGATGCACTGGCCAAGAGCGAGTAAGAGCCAGTGAGAGCACCGTGCAGATGGTCGCTGGCTTCACCATAGGACTGAAGGTCTCATCGTAGTCAACTCCAGGGCGATGAGTGAAGCCCTGGAGAACCCAGCGAGCCTTGTACCTCTCAAGGGTACCATCAGCCCGCCGCTTGTGTGTCCAGATCCACTTGCCGGTGACGACGTTGGCGCCTGGTGGATGAGGCACCAGATCTCAGGTCTGGTTGGCGAGGAGAGCCGCATACTCCTCTTCCATCGCGCGGCGCCAGTGAGGGTCCAACAGGGCAGCGCGGAAGGAAGAGGGTACAGGAGAGGCCTGCGGGTCGCCGGGCATCGCCGCAAGAGCCCAGGACCGCAGGGTCGTGGTGTAGAAGCGGCGGGTGGTACACCGGCTACACGACACGTGCAGCCGGGGGCCGCGGCGGTGGAGTAGGCGTAGCCGGCGGAGAGGAGGCCACCGGTGGTGTCGGTGTCGTCGGTGGAGGAGACACCACCGGTGGTGACCGAGGCAGCGGCGTCGCCGGCGAAGAAGAGGCCACCCCCGGTGGTGGAGGGAGCCAGACCGCCCGCGCCCGGCGCTCATAGACGTGCACCGGCTGGGCGAAGCGCGCCGGGGGTGCAATGGACACCGGCGTCCTCGGGCCCGCGTCAGGCGTAGTGGCAGGGGCCACCCGGAGGGGCGAGGCCACCGGACCCGTGCAAGGCACCGAGTCAGAGCGCCACCGAGGGGCGGCGAGCTGGGACACTGTGCCGGCGAAGGGCACGGTGGAGAAGTACCTGCAGGAAAAAGCGGCAAAGGTGGCTGGACCACCGGGTCAGTGGGAAACAACGAGAGGTCAAGGTCAGGGGCCGAAGCCGGCGTGGTAGTGGTGGAGAAGGGGAAGACAGACTCATCAAACACCACATGGCGAGAGATGAGGACGCGACGGGAGGTGAGGTCATAGACCGGTAACCCTTATGATCATGGGAATACCCGAGAAAGACACACAGAGTCGAACGGGGAGCCAGCTTGTGAAGAGTAGTGGCAGTGGTGTTAGGGTAACACGCACACCCAAAGACCCGAAGGTGGTCATACCGAGGAGGGGTACCGAAAAGAGCGTGGTGTGGTGTAAGAGCTGGACAAGCAGCGGAAGGAAGGCGGTTAAGGAGATAGGTGGAGGTGTGTAAGCTCTCAGCCCAGAAGCGAGCAGGGAGGGAGGCCTGGAGAAGAAGGGTGCGCATGATGTCATTGGTGGTGCGAATCATGCGCTCAGCCTTGCCGTTCTGGGAGGAGGTGTACGGGCAAGACATGCACAGCTGGAAACCGTGAGAGAGGAAGAAGGCGCGCGAGGTGGTGTTATCGAACTCGCGACCATTGTCACACTGGACGACCTTGATGGTGAGGCCGAACTGCGTCGACACCCAGGCGAAGAAGTGAAGAAGTGCGGGAAAAGCCTCAGACTTAGCACGCAAGGGAAAAGTCCACGAATAGTGAGAAAAATCATCAACCACCACAAGATAGTATTTATAGCCAGAAATATTGATGAGAGGAGATGTCCACAAGTCGCAGTGTACAAGATCAAACACATGAGAGGCATGTGAAGAAGACTGAAAAGGAAGACGAACATGACGGCCCAGCTGGCACGCATGACACAAATGCTCATCATGAGTCTGAGTACACTGAATATCAGAACTACGACTAAGTTGCATCAAAGCATCACGCCTAGGATGGCCGAGCCGACAGTGCCAAGTGGTGGAGGAAGGAGTGGCGACGAAAGTAGCTGACAAATTGGCCGGCGATGAAGAGGAAGCAGACGCCGAAAACCGAAGAGTGTAAAGGGGCCCCGTGCTGTCACATCGGAGAAGAGGACGACGGGAAGCCAAATCCTTCATAGTAAGACCAGAAGAGTCAAACTCAACAAAACAAGAATTGTCAGCTGTACAATGATGAATAGAAAGAAGGTTGTGAACCATAGAAGATGCAACAAGAACATTAGGAAGACGAAAAGAGCCGTGAGAACATTAGGTTGTGAACCATAGAAGATGCACCCACGGACGTAACGGGAAGACACGACCCATTTGCGACCATGATGGACGAAGGAAGAGAGGAAGACGGAGGGTGAACGGAAGAGAGTATACCAGGGTCGGGAGTGGTGTGGTAGGTGGCTCCCGAGTCGGCAATCCACGCTGGCCCAACTGGTGGTGTCAGGGCCGTGGTGCCGAAGGAGTGGGCCAAAGCCGTCGGGTCCCAACTGACAAGACTTGGTGCGGCGCCGGGAGGTGGGCCCCACGGAGACGAGGCGTGAAACCCCGGCGGAGGAGGAGCACCAGCGAACATGGCCGCTGGCGGGCGAGACTCACTGCCGGGAGCCTGGAAGGGCCACATGGAGATGCGCCCTGACCACGGGTGGTGGAAGGTGGGCCAGGGTGCACCCCGTGGCAGCGCCGACGCCGGTGTGTTCCCACGGCCACCACCACCACCACTACCACGGCCCCCCCGCGGCGACGACGGCCACCACCGCCACCACTACCGCCGCCACGACCCCTACCCCCGCTCGGCCTGGGAGGAGGGCCATGAAGAGACAGCGGCGACACGATGGGGGAGTGGCGGCGAGAGCAGTCGAGGAAGACGAGGACCCCAGCGTGGATATCGACACGACCTGAACTCCCTGAGTGAGCTCCTCCATGACGAGGTCGTCACGGACCTGCAGGAAGGTGGGAAAGGGTTGCTGACGAGGGATCCACGTCCGGAGGTTAGCTTAGTGGTCACTGAGCCCACGGAGGACGTTGAGGACCAGGATGCGGTCCTCCACGGGCCAGCCAAGGTCACCGAGGGAGTCCACCATGCCCTTCATCTTACGGCAGAAGTCACCGACGGAGAGGTCGCCCTAGACGAAGGTCTGGAAGCTCGCATCGAGGCGCAGAGCCCGGGCCTCGGCGTTACCCAGAAACTGGCCCTCGGAGTGTTGCGGACGAGGTCGTGGAGGTCCAGGGAGATCGTCCCCAGAATCCAGGAGAGAACGATGCTGTCGAGGCGCAGCCACGAGGCGGTCGAGACCACGCCCACGGTGTCGAGAAGGACATGGTCGACGAGGGCGTAGCGGCGGAGGGTGAGGAGGACCAGGTCCCGCCAGCGGGCGTAGGAGGGCGACTCTGGCTCGAGGACGACCGGAACCAGGAGCCGAATGTTCTGGACGCCCTCGGCCTGGTAGTGAAGCTGGGCCACGAGTGGGTCGGCCGGGTCGTGCCAGAGGACCGTGGTGGTGGACACGTGGTGACGCGTCGACCTGGAGGAAGTGGCCCCGCCATCGTGGGAGGCAGGAGAGGTGAGGATCTGCTCCGCGTCGGTGATCTGCTTAGCCAGTGCAACGGCCGCATCGCGCTCGCGCTCCCAAGCGAGGGCGGCCTCCCGTAGACGATCCTGTTCTGCCGCGTACTCAGCCCGGGCAGCAGCGAGGGCGGTGGCGAGGGCGGAGTCAGGCCACGTGATGGTGCTCGGGGCCCCAGCACCCACGCTCGGGGGAATGTCTGCGGCGGGAGGGGCGCCCGCCGGGTCGGCGCCCTCAGTCCCTGCGCCCAGCCCGGCCCCCGCGCCCAGCATCAGGACGCGGGCGGCGGGAGGGGGGTGCAAATCCCCAGTCCCGGCGCCCTCAGTCCCTGCCCCTGGGCCGGCCCCCGCGACGTCGGAGGGAGGTGCAAATCCCCAGCGCCCATGAGGACGCGGGCGGCGTCGGGAGGGGCGCGGACGCCCGCGAGCCCTGCTCCAGGCCCCCGCCGCCGGCGAGGCAGGGCGGCGGCGGCTGCTGCTTGTGCCCATGTTGGGTCGCCAGGGAGGGGGGAAGGAGGAGAAGTAAGAGGAGGAGGGGGCCGGCCTGCCATGGCTCGGCGGCGGCTCGCCGGCCGACGGAGGAGGGGCGGCGGCAGGGGATGTAACACCATGGTGTTAAGCATGCATTATCTTGCATATCATGAGCATAATCATCTTTTTGCATAGTCATTGTTTACATGAAATGATAAAATGAAAAATGTGCTTGCTTTGATTTGAACTAGAGCTATGTGATTGGTTGCTTGTTTGGGGTTGAGTGTTAAATGAAGTTTGTAGAGAAAATTATTTGGTGCAAAACTTATTTTTGGGTCATTTCATGAAAAGGCTTGGAAGTGGGTCAAAAATGTCAAAAACAGTTTATAAAAATGTTTTTCTTTTAATTTTAAATGGATTTTAAATCCCCATTTTTGAATTTCAAATTCTAGGCAGAATTAGGCTTTGATGTTTAAAAGTGAAATGTTCTACTCTTTGAGAGAAACATTTCATCTTTTAAAAGTTTCTTCAAATTCGGCCTAATTTTTGAAATATGGAGTAAATCAGTTCTGCACGAATCTTGGCGCAGTGGGACCCACCCGTCGGCCTCCTTCCCTCTCTTCTTCTTCCTCGCGTCGACGGTGTCCGTGCCGACGCCGGCCGTGTGGCGTCCGTAAACCGGGCAACGCCGCTGCCCGCTGTTTGGCCTCCCCATCCGAGCGTCGCTCACCCCCGCACTAGGCCTGGCCCCACCGCTCGCCCACGCGTCCCTCGCCCCGGTCCCGCATCACCTGCCCACGCGGCACGCGCACGCCGAAGCCCGACGCCATGGCCCGGCCCTCCGGCCGTTGGCTCACTTCAATGCGTCCCGACCGCGCCTCTCGCCTTCACTCTCCACCCACCACCACCAGACGCCCCTCCTCGCCTTGCATTTCCCTCCCCGAGCTCAAGCGGACGCGGAACCCGCCATTGCCACCACCCCAAGCTCGCATCGTCACCGCACCTCACAGCCCTGCCATTTTCTTCCTAGAGCTCGCCAGTAGCTCCGCCGTGGTGCGAGGCACACCATGCACACACTCCCTGCCCCAATGACCTAAGGTAGAGGTCGAATCGACCATTTCCCCCTTCGCCAGCCATGGCCGCCTCGACCGCCGCGCGGTCCGCCATGACCAGCAACCCCTTTCTCCCTCCTTTATCTTGCGCATCGTGGTCGCCTGCATGAGTAGAACAGGTTGGTGTAGTTTACGGGATCGATTAGGGTTAGGGTTCGTCGGATTTTGGCCGACGGCCATCGCGGGTCGCGCCGCCGCTCGCCGGCATGCGCCACCGTCATCATTCTGGCCAACATCTCCTTCACGTTTTCTGGTTAATCCGGGTCGCCTTGGCCTGCTGTACCCGGTAGGCTAGTCCTTGCGACCCGCCGTGGCCCGTGGTGGCCGGCGCACCGCCGACCCTCGTCGCCGTCTGTCGTTGCGCATGGCCGTCGGTCAAAACCGCACTAATAGCCTTCATCTTGTACACCGTTGGGTTTGCAAACGTTGAGTTGAGTCGAATGGTGGCCGTAGTTTGGCCGGAGACCTCGCCGCCGGCGAGATTGCCGTCCGCCGGCGACCTTTCCCCTCGGCGTGGACCGCGTGCGTCATTTATGTTCTTTTTTGGACTGCCAGACACAGAGAGTTTTTTTAGGGCTCGTTAATTACTGAAAAGTCTAGGGTTCCCGGTGCAAAACTGTTTTCTATTTTGTTTTAAAGAATCTGTTTTCCAAATTTTTGGTAAAAGCTTTGAAAAATCATATCTCACTCATTTTTAGTCCAAATGAGTTGGTTCAACTTGCAGTATTTTTTTAATGAGTAGTTCTATGCATGAAAAATATGAAATTTGATTTTTGTGATAATTTTCTGTATAGATTTATTTATCCCTATTAAATGCCTTTATTTTGGAAAATGCATAAGTAATTCTCTGTTGCTCAGAAAAATATGAATCCAAATTTGTTAGTCTTCTTATGTCATGCTCTATCTGTGAAAAATGTTAAAAGGCTATGTCATGTGTAAATATTGTCCTGTTTAATTATGATGCCTTTTTCAAGTAGATGATAAATAATTCATAATAAATAATATATAAGTGATTTATGCATGAAACTTTTTGAAGAGTGTTTTGATGCTAATCTAGAGCTAAGAATGTTCTGAGATCTGTTGTTTGACATTTTTCTATGTACAGAGTATTTTATGCCCATTAAATTATGCTGCCTTATCATTTTTATGTAGGATAAAGTACTTGCTGTTTTGACCTAAAAATTTTATGGTAGTCTACATTAGGCATGCTTAAGCTTCTGTAATTTTTACAGAATTTTATAAGTAATCTAAAGTCATGTTGCAGTTCTGCCTGATTTCTTTTAATAATTAATAATGCTTTAAGTTATTATTTCATGTGTATAATAATGCTTTTTCTGATGTTTGTGATAGGTGAAATCTGTTATTGGTTTTGGTCCAGTAGAGGGAAGTGTGCAAAATAATAGTCGTTTATAATTCCTTTTTAATATGTAAGTAAATTGTAATGTGAGGCTTATATAAGATTTGATTGTAGAAGAGAATACAGATGACATGTGCTTATCATGCATGTTTTAAAATCATGTTAATTATCTTTAACTGAGTATTCATTCACATCAGCATGTATCTTTGTATTTACTATGTATTCATGGTATTTATACACACCATGCATCATACAGGATCGTCAGAGCTCAAAACGGTAGTTCCCGGAGTACAAGGAGAGGAAGACCAGCAGGAAGCCTTGGTGCAGGGGATAGCAGCAGAAGAGGATCCCGAGGTTGATCTTCCCGAGTGCCCCGACCATCAGCCAAGCTCTTTCCTGAAAGGCAAGCCCCGGAGCATTCTCCCTGTGATTTGCAAAAAAATATCTAACTTGAGTCCTTTACTTGTTTGATACATTAAGTTATAGACGTTGTTTTATACCGTTGCTGCATTACTTATATTCCTTGCCCACTGTATATCCTTCAACCCTGTTAGGTTCAGGTGCGATTATCTGCGTAGCCTTGCTTTAACTAGATTGGTAGAAGTCGGGTGATTTTCTGTCATCCGCGAGTTATAGGTGGTGACTCAGAATGGTTGAATACATTGTTATCTTGGATAACCATGTGGAGATAATAAATCGAGACCGGGCGGGATTGGTGTTGGGATTGAACTGGAGATTCGGTGAGGTTGTCCCGTCTGTGTCGAACTAGGACCCCGTCTGTTGTACGTCCTCAAGTCATATTGAACACATGCCTCACATTTAGCTGGAAGGATAAGTCGTTCCGACCGCGAAGCCTGGGTTTGGTTTGGGCCGGGAGTCGACCTACTGTACGCGTCGTATTGGAGAAGATGGGGGACCACGGGTTACGCGGAGAGTAAGTCCGAGGTCAGGGTCGCCCTGAATAAGGCAGCTGGGCGGTTCCTGGATACGATGGTACCTGTTGATCCTGCGATTTTCCCGAGTCAAACTTTCGGTGATCTGTAGCTCACTTTAGCGGGTGAGTGTGGTTTGTGTGAGGAATACCCCACCAGCTGGTTAGTAATCGATTATAATCGCCATCGTTCCTGGACAGTGAACACTTGACTTGAGCAGCGACATCGTAGTAATAACTTGAATAAAGAGATGAGATGGTTGAGCCGTGATGTTGAAAGGCACTCAGCCGGAATTGGTTACTATTCTTATTGAATAATTATTACCATGCTTGTTTAGTACAGGTGCTAATTTAGCATGATAAGGTTAATCAAATTAAAATACAATGCTAGAAGGTTATGATCAAATCTTTCTTTAATGCAAGCTTTTCCGCAACTTATGAGTCAGCTATCCAACTTATTCAGCCTTACATACTCCTTAGAGTCAATTTATTTTTAGTTTATGATGGGTAAGTCTAGCTGAGTACATTCTCGTACTCAGGGTTTTATTTCCCATGTTGTTGCAGATAGTGAGATGTTTTATGGCTACTGTCAGCACTGTTTCTATCCCGATATGGGTGATGACTAGACCTTGGGCATGGTCACTCTACTCTACCTTATGCTTTTGCTAGATATTGACTGAGGACCTGGCACTGTATTTGAACTAAGTGTGTGTGTGGATTTGAACTAAATCGCTTCCGCTTTATTTCGAATTTGAACTTGGGTTGTAATAACTTATTTCGAACTCTGATGTTTTAAACTATGTGCGAACTATGTATGTTGTGAATGGTGATGGCTAAACTTATTACGATCTTGGTTATGCCGGAAAGTTTAAAATCCTTCGAGATTTCGGTATGACTACCGGGTTTATTAGGTCTCAATCATGTAAGTTTGCTATCTAATGGCGAATTACATGCTTGTGCTCTAATAAATTGGTCGGTTCTGTCACAGCTGGCATCAGAGCAAGGTTTAGCGTTACTATTCACAAGTATTTAAAATAAAAGAGTTTTTGTTTGTGAAAAGTATTTACAAAATATATAGCTATACATAGGTGTTCAAATCTATGGTTTTGAAAATTTAGAGTGTGCCAGTAGTCATATCCTTTATGCCCAATAGGAATTCAGGTGGCTTAATTAAGTACTAACTTGGAGAATTGCATCTTATTTTCTGTTTTGTCGTTGCCTATACAATGACGGAGTCGTATGGGTGCCATTCACTTGAGTGGTAATGTATGGAGCAAATTGCCTCTACGCCCTGGTAAATATGAGTTGTGAGAGCATGATTGGATGCAATGCCAGTCTAGGGGAGTGCTTATTGATGCCGGATTATTCACATGTTGCACACATGTTTATATGAAGGTATCCCATGTTGGGACCGTCTTCTGGAGGTGTCGTCTTCTGCGCGACTTATTAGGGTAGTAAGTAAACGGTGTTTTCACCTTGTTTGGAAGGTGCGTGAATTTTTACATTGAATTGCATTCATACGGGATATGAGCTGAAATGAATTTTCTGCAGGTACACTAACCGTGTGAACGGTAGAACAAAGTAGTTACGTATAAATGAGAGAACGATGTATGCCACAGCATAGCACGTTAGATTATTAGTTCGTGAGGACGTATGTGACGTGCATGCACCATGGTTAAAATTGCTCATTCATACATTTCATGGTTCCCTCCCTTATAAATAAATTGTCTCATTTCTTTAAAATTATAAACTCATGGGATATACCACTTTTGGACAGATGCCGAGAACCAAGCAGACTGCTCGCAAGTCCACTGGAGGAGGAGTGCCCCGTGGTCCTTTGGCTGTTCGTGAGTCAGTGCCAAGGGAGGTGGACATTTTTCTTGAGGAGCACGCCATGCCTAGCCTTCTTTGGGGGATTCTCTTCAACGCTGGGTACACGGTGGGCATAGAGCCTCACTACTACTGGGACAAGGATGACTTGGTGAACTATGGAGAGGCTCGGGTGGAAGTAGTTGTCCCACCTTTGGACGGTGACCCCCACTGGGTTGGGTGGCGCTGTTTTGGTGCGGGCAGGAATGCCAAGATGGGTGCCACGTTTGCAGCTTGTGACGTGGTGGAGCACCTGATGGAGGCGATCCCACACCAGCTTGCCCAGGCTTTTCCTGGTGTGTTTCCTTTTGCTAACCGCCTTTCTAGGTGGCCACATGCTGAGGGAAAACCACTGGAGGTAGGTCCTGAGGAGGTGCGGGGCAGCGACACGCCTGCCATGAGTGCTATGTTTACAGTGATGAGGGCCTATGTTAGCATGGAGACTAAGGCACTTCGTCTGAGTGAGGAGTTCAAGGAGGCTCGAGCTGATGCACGCAACGAGAAGCGTGAGTTGACACGTGAGCTTCAGCGCTCACGAGAGGAGGTAGCCCGTGTGTCTCAGCATCGAGACAAGGTTGTTCAGGAGAGCCAGAAGATGGCTCAGGCTAGGGATGAAGCCTGGTCCGAGTTTCGTCGTCTTAGCATCTGTCAGCAGCAGGTGTTAGAGGAAGTGGAGGGTGCTCGTGCTTACAATGCTAGTCTTCACGAGGAGGTGCGCAGGAAGCAGGAAGAGATCCGTCAGCTGAGAGCAGCCTTAGCAACAGCTAGGAAGACTTTGGACGGTGCTTCTAGTGAGAGTAGCAACAATGGAGAGTAGCCTTGTTGATGATCGCTAGTCTCTAGTTGTTCTTTTGCGTTCCTGTCGGGTGGTCATGTAATCCTTTTGCACGCTATTGAGATTTTGATGTAATGTTGGAACATGGAGTTTGATGTGGCGATATCCGTACACCTTCAAAAGTCCAGTGTGTGTATGCTGGCAAAATGTGGATGTTGTAAGACGCTTTGCGATGGCTTGAAGTAATATTATTAGTGATGTTGTGATGTGAAAAAAAATTAGAATTATTGTGCCTCTATTTATTGTGCGAATTTATTCCTCTCAATAAATTCAGTTTGGCATAATTTTTACATTCACCTCTCATTATAACAACATTCACCTAATAAGTCCATATTGCTAAAATATGCAGATGCCGGTTACCCGTAGTGGTTCGGGTGGTAATGGTAGTGGTGGTGCTGAAGAGGGTGCCGATAACACTGCACATGGTGTACCACCCCCACCTCTGACCAATGCAGAGCAGCTATTTGCTCAATTCTTGGGCAGCCAGCGCAACGTGGAGCAGCTTCTTTGTGAAAGTTTGGCCCGTGATGTTCGTCAGGGTCCTCAGCAAAATCAGTATAGCAGCTTCAAGGATTTTCAGGACACTAAACCTCCTGTATTTAAAGATGCTCCTGAACCACTTGAAGCAGATGAATGGCTCAACACCATGGAAGATAAATTTTGTCTTATAAGGTTAACAGAAGAATTGAAGGCGGAGCATACAGCCCATCAACTTGAGGGACAAGAGGGGACGTGGTGGAAGCAACATTGCACCACCTTTCAGCAGGGTGTTCCTATTACTTGGGACTGCTTTGTATGTGTTTTTCGGGGGAATTTCATTCCTCCAAGTTTGATGGCTATGAAGAAGACTGAATTTCTATCACTTACTATGGCGTACAGTGAAGGAGTATCTGCACACCTTCAATACCTTGAGTCGGTATGCTCTTGAGTTTGTTAACAATGATGAGAACAAGATAGCTAGTTTCAAGAGAGGCTTGAGTTCCAAGTTGATGAAAACCATGAGCACTTCTACCCGTGTTACATTCAATGATTTTCTAAATGATTGTATTATGCAATAAAACAATAACAATGTCCATGCTGCTGCCAAGAGTCGCAAGAGAGCACATGATGGAGGTGGTTCTTCTCAGGCAAGAGCCTCACCTGCCTTTCGTACGCCGTATCGTCCACCTATGTCTGGGGTGAGGTTCAGGCCCCCGCAGCAGAAAAGACATAACCTTTATCCAGCTCATAATCCACAGAAGCATCACAAAGCATTCAGGGTTCCTGCCCCACAGGAAAAAGCAGGACAAAGCAGCGTGACCAGTGCTAACAAGACACCTGTTAATGGACCCTGCTACAACTACAACCAGACAGGGAACTTTGCTCGTTATTGCCCTTTTTCCAAGAAGCAGTAGGCCCCATACCAAGCTCGTGTGCACAACACCTCTATTGAGGAGATTCTTGCTGGTGAACCAGTGACTGCGGGTATGTTTTCTGTGAATCAAATCCCTGCCGCTGCTTTGTTTGATTCTGGATCGTCGCATTCTTTCATGAGTCAAGCATTTGCACAGAAGCATGACCAAAAGATACTTGAATTGAGCATTGAATTCAAGGTTAGTTCAGCTGGGGCTGATATAACTACTAAGCAGATAGTTTAGGGTGCAACTTTAGATCTAGACAAGTGGAGGTTTCTGTTGAACTTGATAGTTCTACCTAGCTTAGGAGTGGACGTGATAGTGGGGATGAGTTGGATGAAATTCTGGGATGCTGTGATCGATACAGGTAATAGGATGCTATCTATCAGGAATCCTCTTGGGGAGGGTACTTCTCAAGTGCCGTTACCCCGAAAGTTTAAGCTGGAGAGCGTATCCTATTCTACTCGTGTGACCCCTCTTCCCGAAATTCCTATCGTGTGTGAGTTTCCGGATGTTTTTCCTAAGAGCTCCCGGGTCTTCCACCTGATAGGGATGTTGAGTTTCACATTGAGTTATTACCTAGCACCGCCCCAATCTCTAGGAGGCCATATGGATGCCACCAAATGAATTGGCAGAGCTTAAAAATCAGTTGAAAGAATTGTTGGATAAGGGTCTTATTCGCCCTAGTGTGTCGGAATGGGGTTTTCCTGCTATCTTTGTGAAGAAGAAGGACAAATCTCTATGGATGTGCATGGATTACCGTCCACTCAATGCTGTGACCGTCAAGAACAAGTATCCGTTACCCCGTATTGACATTCTATTTGACCAGTTATCCAAGGCGAGAGTGTTTTCCAAGATTGATCTTAGGTCTGGTTACCATCAGAATCAAAATTAGACCGGAAGACGTGCCTAAGACCACTTTTTCTACCAGATATGGATTGTATGAGTATCTTGTTATGTCTTTTGGCTTAACAAATGCTCCTACATACTTCATGTATCTGATGAATTCGGTCTTTATGCCTGAGTTAGACAAGTTTATGGTGGTGTTTATTGATGACATCTTGTTGTACTTAGAAAATGAAGAAGATCATGCCGAGCATCTAAGGATTGTTCTAGAAAGGCTTAGGGAACATAAGCTGTATGCCAAGTTTAGCAAGTGTGAGTTTTGGCTCAAGAAAGTTTAATTCGTTGGTCATGTTCTATCTGATGAGGGAATCTCAGTAGATCCGAGCAGAGTACAAGAGGTTATGAATTGGGAAGCACCAACTTCTGTGCATGAAGTTCGGAGTTTTCTTAGTCTAGCCGGATCTTATCGTCGTTTCATTCCGGATTTCTCGAAGATTGCCAAACCTATGACAAATCTGTTGCAGAAAGAGAAGAAGTTCGTTTGGACAGAAGAGTGTGAAACGGCTTTCCGTACCTTGCGGGAATCGTTGACCACTGCTCTGTTCTTGCGCAACCAGATTTAAGAAAACCTTTTGATGTATATTGTGATGCATCAAAAACCGGTTTGGGATGTGTGCTTATGCAAGAAGGGAGAGTCATAGCTTATGCCTCAAGCCAGTTGAAGAAGCATGAAGTGAATTATCCAACCCATGATTTGGAGCTTGCAGTTGTTGTGCATGCTCTAAAAATCTAGAGGCATTACTTGCTGGTAATTTCTGCAAAGTCTACACTGACCACAAGAGTCTGAAGTATATCTTTACCAAACTCGAGTTGAACATGAGGCAACATCGATGGATGGAGTTTATCAAGGACTTCAATATGGAGATCTTATATCATCCAGGCAAGGCAAACGTAGTCGCAAATGTGTAGAGTCGAAAATCACATTGCCATGCTATTCAACCTTTGTTAGCAGATGGTTTTGGCCTCATGCATCCTGTTGTGCTGCGTAGCATCCAAATTAGTTGCTCGCTTGAAAGCAAGATCATCGAGGGTCAAAAAACTGACAAGGGTATAGGTCATATCAAGGAGAAGATGCTGAAACAGCAAATCAAGCATTTTAGAGTAGATGAGAAGGGAATCTTATGGTTTGATGATCGTCTGGTCGTACCAAAAGATAGAGAACTCAGAAATCAAATCATGGATGAAGCTCACTTATCAAAGTTATCTATTCATCCTGGCGGTAGTAAGATGTTTCATGATCTGAAGGCTCGTTATTGGTGGACGAAAATGAGAAAGGAGATTGCAGCTTATGTTGCACGGTGTGACATCTGTTGTCGCATAAAGGCTGTTCATTTAAAGCCAGCCGGAATGCTTCAACCGTTGCCGATTCCTGAGTGGAAATTGAAAGATATTAGTATGGATTTCATTACCAGACTTCTCACAACTCCAAAAGGGCATAACTCTATTTGGGTAATCGTTGATCGACTTACCAAGAGTGCGTATTTTATTCCAGTTCGTACCGATTATCGACCGCCTCAATATGCTGACATTTATCTCAAGGAGATTATCCGTTGCATGGGATTCCCAAAACCATTGTATCTGATCGAGGGTCTCAGTTTACCGCTCATTTTTGGGATCACTTGCAGAAGGATTTGGGGACAAAGCTGAATCGGAGTACAACTTATCATCCTCAAACTTCAGGCCAGACATAAAGAGTGAATCAAGTTCTTGAAGATCTCTTGAGGGCTTGTGTTTTATCATCCAAGGGTTCATGAGAGAAATGGTTACCTTTGGCAAAATTCTCTTATAACAATAGTTACCAAGAGAGTATACAGATGGCTCCTTTTGAGGCACTGTATGGCCGAAAGTGTAGAACGCCTGTGAATTGTGTAGGACCTGGAGAAAGAAGATATTATGGTATTGACTTTGTTAAAGAAGCTGAAGAGCAGGTTCGAACAATTCAACAACACATAGCAGCTGCGCAATCTCGTCAGAAGAGTTATGCTGACAAGAGAAGAAGACCTCTAGTTTTTAATGTTGGTGATTACGTGTATCTGAAGGTCTCTCGTATGAAGAAAGTGCAACGTTTTGGTGTTAAAAGGAAATTGGCACCTCGTTATGTCGGTCCATATCAGATAGTAGAAAGAAAAGGATTGTGGGCCTATAAGCTAAAACTGCATGAAGAGATGAGTGCAGTGTTTCCTGTTTTCCATGTATCCCAACTCAAGAAATGTCTACGTGTTCCAACCGAAGAAGCCGTTAAAGTCAAAGACATTAAGCTAAGTTCAGATTTAACTTATGAAGAGAAACCTATGAGACTCCTGGATGTCAAAGACAGAGTGACCAGAAATCATGTGGTCAGGCAATACAAGGTTTCTTGGAGCAATCATGACGATAGCGATGCCACTTGGGAAACCGAGGACTATTTAAAAGAAGTATATCCCGATTTTCATAAAGAATGGTTAGTCTACTCAAATCTCGGGATGAGATTTCTTTAAGGGAGGAAGGGCTGTAACACCATGGTGTTAAGCATGCATTATCTTGCATATCATGAGCATAATCATCTCTTTGCATAGTCATTGTTTACATGAAATGATAAAATGAAAAATGTGCTTGCTTTGATTTGAACTAGAGCTATGTGATAGGTTGCTTGTTTGGGGTTGAGTGTTAAATGAAGTTTGTAGAGAAAATTATTTGGAGCAAAACTTATTTTTGGGTCATTTCATGAAAAGGCTTGGAAGTGGGTCAAAAATGTCAAAAATAGTTTATAAAAATGTTTTTCTTTTAATTTTAAATGGATTTTAAATCCCCATTTTTGAATTTCAAATTCTAGGCAGAATTAGGCTTTGATGTTTAAAAGTGAAATGTTCTACTCTTTGAGAGAAACATTTCATCTTTTAAAAGTTTCTTCAAGTTCGGCTTAATTTTTGAAATATGGAGTAAATCAGTTCTGCACGAATCTTGGTGCAGTGGGACCCACCCGTCGGCCTCCTTCTTCCTTCTCTTCTTCTTCCTCGCGCCGACGGTGTCCGTGCCGACGCCGGCCGCGTGGCGTCCGTACACCGGGCAACACCGCTGCCCGCTGTTTGGCCTCCCCATCCGAGCGCCGCTCGCCCCGCACTCGGCCTGGCCCCACCGCTCGCCCACGCGTCCCTCGCCCCGGTCCCGCATCGCCTGCCCGCGCGGCACGCGCACGCCGAAGCCCGACGCCATGGCCCAGCCCTCCGACCGTTGGCTCACTTAGCGTCCCGACCGCGCCTCTCGCCTTCACTCTCCACCCACCACCACCAGACGCCCCTCCTCGCCTTGCATTTTCCTCCCTGAGCTCAAGCGGACGCGGAACCCGCCATTGCCACCGCCCCAAGCTCGCATCGTCACCGCACCTCACAGCCCTGCCATTTTCTTCCCAGAGCTCGCCAGTAGCTTCGCCGTGGTGCGAGGCACACCATGCGCACACTCCCTGCCCCAATGACCTAAGGTAGAGGTCGAATCGACCATTTCCTCCTTCACCAGCCATGGCCGCCTCGACCATTTCCCACTGTATATCCTTCAACCCTGTTAGGTTCAGGTGCGATTATCTACGTAGCCTTGCTTTAACTAGATCTGTAGAAGTCGGGTGATTTCCTGTCATCCGCGAGTTATAGGTGGTGACTTAGAATGGTTGAATACATTGTTATCTTGGATAACCATGTGGAGATAATAAATCGAGACCGGGCGGGATTGGTGTTGGGATTGAACTGGATATTCGGTGAGGTTATCCCGTCTGTGTCGAACTAGCACCCCGTCCGTTGTACGTCCTCAAGTCATATTGAACGCATGCCTCACATTTAGCTGGAAGGATAAGTCTTTCCGACCGCGAAGCCTGGGTTTGGTTTGGGCCGGGAGTCGATCTGCGGTACACATCGTATTGGAGAAGACGGGGGACCACGGGTTACGCGGAGAGTAAGTCCGAGGTCAGGGTCGCCCTGAATAAGGCAGCCGGGCGGTTCCCGGATACGATGGTACCTGTTGATCCCGCGATTTTCCCGAGTCAAACTTTCGATGATCTGTAGCTCACTTTAGCGGGTGAGTGTGGTTTGTGTGAGGAATACCCACCAGCTGGTTAGTAATCGATTATAATCGCCATCGTTCCTGGACAGTGAACACTTGACTTGAGCAGCGGCATCGTAGTAATAACTTGAATAAAGAGATGAGATGGTTGAGCCGTGATGTTGAAAGGCACTCAGCCGGAATTGGTTACTATTCTTATTGAATAATTATTACCATGCTTGTTTAGTACAGGTGCTAATTTAGCATGATAAGGTTAATCAAATTAAAATACAATGCTAGAAGGTTATGATCAAATCTTTCTTTAATGCAAGCTTTTCCGCAACTTATGAGTCAGCTATCCAACTTATCCAGCCTTGCATACTCCTTGGAGTCAATTTATTTTTAGTTTATGATGGGTAAGTCTAGCTGAGTACATTCTCGTACTCAGGGTTTTATTTTCCATGTTGTTGCAGATGGTGAGATGTTTTATGGCTACTGTCAGCACTGTTTCTATCCCGCTATGGATGATGACTAGACCTTGGGCATGGTCACTCTACTCTACCTTATGCTTTTGCTGGATATTGACTGAGGATCTGGCACTGTATGAATGGTGACGGCTAAACTTATTACGATCTTGGTTATGCCGGAAAGTTTGAAATCCTTCAAGATTTCGGTATGCCTACCGGGTTTATTAGGTCTCAATCATGTAAGTTTGCTATCTAATGGCGAATTACGTGCTTGTGCTCTAATAAATTGGTCGGCTGTGTCACAGGGGAGGGAAAGAAGGGAGAAACCTAGCTCGATACCATGTTAAGTTGTGATTTTCACTAACTGGGTTAACCCTAGGAAGGGTAGCTATATAGACAGTCATACATGGGCCTCATGGGCCTAAACCTCACATACTTCAACACTAAGTATATTGTTTATAAGGTTTATTAAGTGAAGAAGCTTTCTCACGTTCAACACAAACAAGCTTTAGACTAAACATGGATATTTTATCGTTAAGCAAAAATCCATTCAATGGAACATTTCCATGTGATTGGCAAAGGTGGGTCCACTACATAGGTCCATAATGGATTACACTCATCACCATATGCCGCTCTATGGGCATATAATGTAGGTTGAGTACTGATCCAGATCATGAAAACAGATGATGGCTGCAGGGTAACGTTTATTTCATCATTTTGCCTGCTCTAGTCTTTTTGCTACCAAAAGCAGATATTACTTAAAATATCCTTTTAAGGCAGTAAATTTTTTGCTGGACCTTCAGATCCAAATGTACATATGTGTAATTACTGCCAGTTGATTAAAACATCATATTCTAGATGTTGATAAAACCTTTGGTGGAATGCATAAATCAATAGCTTTTTTCCACTTATGTTTTCAGCTTCAAGCCTTCAACCTTTTCTAATAAAGCATATTCACATAGTACCTATTAAGGGGCTGCTTGGATGTTTTTCCCAACCTTGCCTAGCCTAGCTGGGTAAGAATATTTGTTTGGTAGCACCTTAGAAGGTAGCTTTGCTGGGCTAGCACCTTAGAAGGTAAGCTTTGCTTGTCAGAGCAAGAAATAGCTTGCTGACACAGGCGAGCCAAATTGGCTTTCTGGCCTGGGCAAGGGCAGCGCTAGAAATGGTGAGAGAGTGGGTGCTTCTGACACTGAAAAGGTTCCGTGAGCTAACCAGCTACTTGCATCACTGCTAGTGGGACATGATAACTGCTATTCCATTATTTTATAGGATATGCACCTGGATGTCTTCATGGGTATTAGTAGTACGTGTATCAAAAGAATATATGTTTCCTGCTGCTCCTGCTCCTGTATAAGCTCTGAGCAAGCTTGTTCTCCTTGAAACAACCAAACAGCTTCACTCTTTGTTGCCTAACCTTTCCTCTGCTAGCCATACTTAGGCCTTGTTTAGATTATAGAAAAAAATGAACCCGATAAATAGTACCACTTTCGTCTTATTTGACAAATATTGTCCGATCGTAGACCAATTAGGCTCAAAAGATTCATCTCGTGATTTTAAACTAAACTGTGTAATTAGTTATTTTTTTATCTACATTTAATGCTCCATGCAAGCAGCTAAATATTGATGTGATGGAGAGAGAGTGAAAAAATTATAACTTTTGGATGAATCTAAACATGGCCTTGGCAAAAGAACCAAGCAGACCCTAGAACTCTAGAAGCTACTGCTGTTTACAGGCTATACATCCATGTTTACTCATCCTTCTCTCTCCCAATTAAGGATCATATGTTTACAGGCTACACATCCATGTTTACTCAACACTCTCTAATGTTTCTTCCTATTGGCTATTAATGTAAATTTCTAAGGGTTTTGTTGTCAGGTGCCTTTCGTTTCCTAAACTAATGAATAAACTCATCAGAAATTCTAAGCGCTGCCAGTATAAGAAACTACTTCAGAAGCATTGTCCTGACAATTCCAAGGTACATATGAACATATGTTGAACTGTTTTCAATTATGTAAGAAGCACTTGTTAGACAGCAGGTTGTGGCAGGCCGCATGTCCCAGCCTTACTTGGGCCCTGCACTCAGCACATGATTAGGATAGATATCATTGAGATATTATAGGCAAGGATTACCGTCGATTGGTTCTGTTTCCATAAGCCAAATCCTAGGTCTTCCTTGCCTATATGGCTATATATGTGTAATCATCACCCTCAATAATCATTCTAGGCAAAATATTCAGTGCAAACCACATCTTCGGTGCAATCCATGAAAATCCAATGAAAACCATACTTAGAAGTTTTCAAAAAAATTAAAACTAAATACACCAATAGCGCATCCATAGATGTGCATTGTCATAAAATTTGAGATTCAAACTTGTTCTGTAAAAATTCATATGAAAATAAAAAATTTCATAGGAATTATGTCCTTTAGTCATATGCAAGTGAAAATTTTTATTTTCATATGATATTTTACCGAATGAGTTTAAATCTCAAATTTTATGGTATAGATGCGATATTTGTGTGCATAGTTTCAAATTTTTTGAAAACCTCTAAGTATGAATTTGTAAAGGGTTTTCACGCTTGCACCGATGATGTGGTTTGTACTGAATATTTTGCAATCAATCTACTACTCCCTGTGTGAATACTTGTTTAAAGCAACCAACAGAGAAGTCCACTGTCTATAATTTGTTTTCATTGCAACACTTACCATCTTCTTGGCCTTATATAAAAAATCTGTTGTCATCTGAACTTTATATGGATTTACAGATTGTGAAAGATAGAATGTCAGACTAAATTGTAGGTTTTCTTAAATTTCTGACTCTTAGAAAAATCATGGCTATCCAATACAAATATGAAAGGGCATGTTGGTTGTTGTAGCATCGGATATTAGTTCTCAACTGTTATGTTGCTTAAGAAACAAAAGAAAATTGTTCAACCTAGTGTGCAGTGTTCTGCCTTGAGTTGCTATTGTATTTGACATATGCATATATGTTGATAAAAAATGTTAATAAACATGTATAATGATAAACTAAATGATTGAAGTAATATTCTTAACAGCGTGCAGCTGATGTTGATCAATTGGAGGCTTACAATGCACATCAACAAGTAGTTTCCTTCATCTGGGCAGTGTTGACACGAATTGTACCTGAACCGTTGCTAGGAAACTCTTGCAGCAAGAGATCTTTAAGGCTAAACATTTGGAAGTTTATAAAGTTGCGCAGGCATGAAAAATTTTGCTTGAGCGATTGTATTGGTGAGCTGAAAGTATCACATTATTCTTGGATATCAAATATTGGATTATCTGATTGCTTTCGCTCTGCTATAATGGAGAAAGAAATTCGGTTATCAAATGGATCTAAAGAGAAACTTCAGAATCTTCTACATTGTTGGATTAGTTGGATGTTTTCTGATATTGTGATACCATTAGTCCAGGCATACTTTTATGTTACAGGAAGAGAATCAAGGCGATATGATGTTTTCCATTATCCAAAGATAGTTTGGAGAAACTTAACTAGTACTGCTATTGCTTCCCTAAACAGACACAACTTCAGGGTTTTGCGTGGTAAATCCAGGAAAACAGCAAGATGCTGTTCTTCAAGAGTGAGGTTCGTCCCAAAAGAAAATGGTATGAGACCATTAGTAAATCTCAGAGCTCAATCAAAAAATGCCTTCCTCAATAATTGTCACCTCATTATAAAACAAGTAAGGGATGAGAATCCAAAAAAGTTTGGTTCTTCTGTTTTTGATTACAATAATGTGCATCAAAATCTCTGGCAGTTTATTTCTTCAGTAAGAAGTCACCTGAAGGAAAAATTTAAGATATATATTGTTGTAGCCGATGTATCAAAGGCATTCGATTGCTTATCTCATGATATGTTGCTGAAAGTTGTGGATGATGCATTGAAATGTGATGAATATGTTCTGAGGAAATGCAAAAAATAGTTCGCAACAGTTCTAAGAATGCCCTCTACCGTTTTGATTCAAATGTTTCTATCAGCAAAGGTGATAATACATGTGATTTCTGGATTCAGTTATCATCAAGGGGTGGCATTATAGTTGACCAGGTACTATATCATAACACATTTCAAATTTCTGTGCATGGTTTGACTATGGAATATACTGTGCTAATATACCTATTAACAAATCTTTATGCAAACTTTTTATCGAAAACTACTGAAATGGAATTATAATATTCATGACATTGCTGTTCCTGTTCATTCTTATCTGAGTAGAATTCCAGAAATATTGGAGGTCCTCATCACCCAAGAAGCACAAAGTATTAGAAATGAAGGGAAAACAGCATACTTTTGGGGCCCTAGCTTAGCGTTTAGTGATGATTGACTGGTTGCAAACAAAGTACTGAAAATTCTGGAAGGAAGGCCTTAATGTTAAACATGTTTGTTTGCATTAATTAATATGTTCCCGTTAGGTTGTTACATCCTGACAATCTACAGAATAGATGGTTCGGTAAGTAAACATGTGGCATCACTGCCTCAGATGACATGGTCTGCAAACCAACATAGATTCTTAACTGGATAAGCCATGTCATGTAAACATGCAATCTATGTGCAAATTGATAGACTTTTTCTTTTATTTATAAAATGGCTTTAACATTGCTAGGCTTGAGCACACTACAGAACTATTGTGCAAATCAGGATTGTAGTAGGGTGCAGCAGCTATGGGAAAAAGACTGAAAAAGGATTTTACAGGCACAGCTTCACTTCCTTTTCAACTAACCTCCAATAATCCTAATAAAACCACTAAGAAAGTGCTAAGGAAATTTTTCCTACGGTTCTCAGAAGGTGCTAGGTTGATTCTACTTGTAAGTTGACTAAACAGTGATCCTGTGGCACCGACGCACCGTTCATGCTATAGTTTTGTCTTTGCTTGGCAATTTGTTCACCAACTATAGTTCGAGTTGTATAATCAATTGTCAATCAGCACAATATTAAATAACCTTGTCTCTATCGAAAATCAGGGAAAATTTTGCATGATACCGAAGAAAGAGATTCAGCCTTTCCTTTCCGAGCAAGTGGAGTGCAGTGTTTTGAAGATTGGACAAAACTTATACTCACGACAAGTAGGCATCATTCAAGGAAACAAGTTATCTCCCAAACTTTGTTCCCTGTACTTTGGTCACCTTGAAAATTCTGTGCTATTGAATTCTCTTAATGATGTTAATGATAGCAAGATTGATTCAGAAAAGGACGTTTTTACTCCTAAAAGTTTATTAATGAGGTTCATTGATGATTTCATATTCATATCTTTCTCCAAGGAGCATGCTCTAAATTTTTTGAAGAGCATGAGAGGAGGGTTTGCCAGCTACAACTGCTACATGAATGACAGCAAATATGGTTTCAACTTCGAGGTTGCAGATAGTGAGCATTTTTCTAATAGGATCTACAAGGCTGATGATGGATTCTCTTTCATACCATGGTGTGGTTTGCTTATAAATTGTGAAACTTTGGAAATTCAAGCTGATTATCCAAGGTATGCCTCTTGGTAGCAGGTTTAGTTGGTGAATTAAATACATTAATAATGAGATATGGAAATGAGCTTTAATGGTCCATCTAGTTTGTGACTCACTGAGTAGCTGTGGACTACTGGCTGTTTCCTCTAAACATATCAACTTAAACAGTTTGGTTTTTGCCATATTTCTGTTGAAATCTTGGCATTCCTTGACTTGTGATTTTTTTAATAAAGTCTGATTTGCCTCCATGAATTAAAAAAAAAGACCCTTGAATTCAAATACCAACATAAGCCCCTTACTTTCGACACCGAACAGATTACCCTCCTAAATTTTTATAGTCCTCTTAACTTTCAGTGACTAGCTCATGGTTAAAACAGATTTGACTCTTCCTTTATATCTTTGAACAGGACAGCATCAAACAAGTATCTTTTACAACTAAGTTTCAAAGATTGTGTTGGTTAAAAAAAATAAAGGTACAACAAAACTATTATATTACTGAACTTGCATATTATTTTGGAACTTGCACACAAGAAAAAAATTCTTGAACACTATTTTAACATATTAGTCTATATAGCAGTCAATTTTCAGGAAATTTGGCTGCTGAAATCATTAAACATCAGTGTTAACAGAAGATCTAGGCAGTTCATATAATAAGAACAGGTTCTGAGATGGCAAAGGGGAATTCCCTGTCTGGTATTGCCTCCCTGTCCCCGTTCCCACTAGGCAAAAAATTCCCCGTCCCCATTCCCAAGGTGGACGTTTTCTTACTAAATTTCGTTCCTGGTCATTTCGTTCTCTTTGACAAAGTATCATAACCTAATTTTGTCTACCAAACTGTGTTGAAGAAGTAATGGAGTGCATTTTAAAACAGGTATCTGGACATCCATATTTCCTCCACCATCACTGTGAAGACACATTCTTCAGCAAAGTACCTTGAGAGCAAGCTATGTCATTACATGCGTCCGAAGTGTCATCCTATTTTCTTTGATTCTACGATCAACTCACCAGGAACAGTAAGACAGAATATATATCAAGCTTTCCTCTTATGCGCAATGAAGTTTCATTGTTATTTCCGGAGCATGCCTGATGCCAGCATTAAGGGACTGGAGCTACTGCATATAATTAAGAGAACTTTCAGGTACCAAATTATCTTCATTTTTTATAGTAATGTGTAAATGGTGCTATTTATTGACTGTATTAATTAATAAAGATTCAGCATCAAATGTATTGGAAGTTGCTACTGTCTTTCCTTGTGATTTCAATTTTTTGGTGAAGCAGGTATATGCACAGCCTCATCGTCAGGCAGTTCCACGACGTGCAGCTGCAATACAATGCGTGCCCAGTTCTGAAGCTTAGACGAAAAGAAACCATGTGGCTCTGCCTATCAGCATTCCTTCGAGTGCTTCAGAAGAAGCAATCACGTTACAAGGATTTGTTGGTGTTGCTGAGAGACGAAATTCGGAGGTGTGGCCATCTGGAGTATCACAATGATGATTTGCGCTATGCTGTGGATGACTCTCACTCATCAGTGTTCTGGAAATTTAAGTTTTAGAAGGAAACTGGGGGCTAGAAGATTTGCTGAAACTACTGTTTTATGTTGGTGTCCAAGTCAGACGAGTTGCATCAAGCATGATTGACTTTTGTTTGATATACTCCCTCCATTTCGTAATATACATTCATGTTGCATCAAGCATGAGTAGGTTAGCCTCTCTTGCAACCCATTGTTGACTGCATTGCGGAAGGCGGAGTTGACTCCATTTGTCTTTTTTTTTTTTTGAAAAATTCAAGATTTCATTGCTACCAAATAGGTTACCCCAATTGAAGTTTTCTACCACGTTCTTGATGTTACATCTTGGAGAATGTGCAAGTGCCTGGCAAGAGAAGAGGCGGCACCAATCTGAAATGCTTGAACGTCTTGCCCTATTTTTGCTAAGGCATCTGCTATATTTTTTGTTTTGGTCTATCAATCATGACCACGGAGAAGCCTTTTGTTTGCTTGATGTCCTGTATTTCAGCAATAATAGGATGCAGTGACCCATGTCCAGGAGGGGCGCATTGTCTTGTAGCATGGGTAAATATTTGCCGGCCAAGTGAACCAGGTGGACTAGGAATTTTAGGCTTAAAAACACTCGGTTGGGCATTCAAAATGGGATGGTTGTGGCTGCAGGAAACAGAGCCAAACCGTCCCTGGGCTCATCTCCCAATTCATGTCCCTGGTCAGGTGAAAGCCTTCTTTGCGGTGGCTACTATCTCTGAAGTTGGTGATAGCGAGCATACCATAAACTCGTGCTCATGTGCTAGCACGACAAGCTTATAACAGTCACATGGGTCAATTGTAGACAACCTGCTCAAATCAAGCTTGTACTCATCAATGTAATGTTCAACAAGTTCTATAGTTTTTAGACTTGTCCGATGTAAACATTTTAACAGCAGTTTGCTGTTAATCAATATATCTGTTTGTTGTTGTAAACAAAAGACATGCAACGGCCTTTAACTTGTGGATATTCTTTTAGTCATTGCTCTCTAGCCAGAAAGGGAGGATAAACATGTTTGGAGGTTCTCTTCAAATGGATAATATGTTAAAAACGTAGTCATTTTATAACATGCTTTGATCCATGAATGCGACAGTATACAAAATAACAAGAAGCATATAATCATCGAACAAGAGAATCTGCTACCGACAACTATAGCAGTTCCTAACTTCGCCTAACGGAATCTGTTGCTGACACAAATCGCAGCGGTTCCTAACATCACAGTACACATGGAAAATAGTACTAGAGATGAGTTGGAACCACCGTTACCACCATCCGTACCAGAAGGGGTTCCGGCGGTCATGGCGGCCTGGTCGCAGGAGTCGATCTATAGTCATTACATGCAGATGTACGCAGTGTAGTCCCGCGAACACTTGACGACGAACGGCGACACCGAAGCGAACACAAACAGAGATGAAGCAGTCGCGCGGATGTGCTCTCTAAAAATTGTGTCGTCCGCCTACCTATGCAGGTACACTTAACGGACGGAGATTCGGAGGCCTGCTCCCCGAACACCTTGTGCGCGCAAGGAGCCGGGTCGGAGATGGTAGAAAACAACTCAAACTCAACAACAATGTGGCGGCTAGGGTTTGCAAGTGAGCTTCCAGAAGAGGACTTAGAAGGGTGATGACCGTATTTATAAAGCAGCGATACAGGGGCATTTCGGACTTTTATGTTTTCCCTAGGACACACGTCCGGCCAAGGCTCGGCACGGCAGCGGTGGCGCGCGTGGCCTCCCACCTTTCGCTCTCACCTTACACATAAGAGGAACAACTAACTTCCTATTTAAGTTGAACTTTTTTTTCAGTGAGTGTACCATATGGTACTAAGCTCACTCCCACTAAGCACTTACTGTGACCTTTGGGATTCTAGTAATGAATTGGTAAACTAAACATGAACCTAGCCAAATTAATGCGACACAATACTCAGCCAAGTCAGCGTATGGTTTTTTTTTTCTTAGGTACGGTGCTATTCTCTTTGGACCATGGGAGATGATTTGGAAGACTTGGGAAGCACCAAAATGTTGGTTCTTCATGTGATTAGTGGCACACAATAAGTGTTAATGGCTGACCTCCTTGCACGGAATGCCGGCCCCGGAATGCCGTCCACGTTTTGATCAACAGGAGGAAACGATCAACTATCTCCTACTAGTCGAATGTGTCTTTGCTAGGGAGTGCTGGTTTCTTTTGCTCCAGCAGGCCAGTCTCCCGGCTTTGTCCCCACATCTTATAATGCTACTTCTGATATGGTAAGGCAAGAGTTAATTCCCTAATCATTTTGGAGGCCTATATTCTTTGGAACCACCATAATCATTGTGTTCTTTATGGATGGCTCCAGGTGAACACCAATTGTGGACCAAGATCTTGTCAACCCATCTCCCAGACGATTAGTTTTTTGAGACTGCGGGTTGCCTGTATGCACTGGCGGACCCAGGGCCCGGCGACCCTGGGCCTCCGCCCGGGCTCCTCGGTGTCCAACTCCACTATATTTAATTACTGTATAGCGCATGCACAATGAAGATTAGGCTTAATCTGCTAGTCAGACCATAAGCCGCCCGGGCTTCTAAATGGTTCTGGGTCCGCTAATGCCTGTATGTGCTTTGGCTACAATAGCGTGTGTTGCGTGAGTGTGTAGTAAGTTTTGGGTTCTTATACCCTATTTCCTTCTTAACACAATGAAAGATAGATCTCTTGTGTTTTTTCGAGGAAAAAAAAAAGCATCCGGAAGTATCAAAACATGTGGGACTAGTACCAAAACATGAAGAACCAATACCAAAATATGTGAGACAAGTGTAAACAAAATTTGGAAATTTTTAGATATTATAAAAAAGGGTATCCTAATAATTTCACTTCCACCTTAGCTCATACAGGTTATCATTGCCTTATCCCACCTTAGCTTCAATACAGAAAATGATAATTTCACTATTATTTATAATAATGTTCTATGTTTAACTATTATTTATTTAGTTATGCATGAACCTACCTTTTTTTTCTGAAAACTGATTGCCAAGGTGCAAGCAGTGACTTGATTGAAAACTGTTCAATCCATGTTTGTATTTCCTTTTGTTTCAGTTCCTGTATGTGTCATGGATATATGCTGTTTTCTCGTAGTGATGACTGAATGGCTCCTTGCATAAGCATTTTTTTTCTTGTTCCACTATGTGGACATATAGCTTTTCTATGAGGTCATGTTCTAATTATACCATATTCAACGTATTTATATGTACCATATATTACTTATATTGATCGATTTGAAAAAGATTGCAATCATTTTCCACGTGTTTATACTCGATCTAATTTGTACTCCCTACATATTGGTAATTCAAGTCGTTTTGGACAACGACATAGTCTTCAAAGCAAAACTTTGACTTCTTATTATTATAAAAATATTTATATATATATTTGTATAAAAGTACTTTTCAAGACAAATATATTCATATGTTTGAAGCAAACTTCTCAGTGAAGTGACAACCTTTTTTAGTAAACAAGGCATTACTATTTGAGATATGAGTGGGTACTATGCTGATTTATTCAGTCTTGTTCTAGTAGCTCACTACAGATATGGTGTTTTCATAGTTGCAATTGATCAGCAAATGCAAGAGCTAAATTCTAAGCTCAGTGAACAAGCAACTAAGCTT
>CM041628.1:75420812-75510850 GCA_023333625.1 Bothriochloa decipiens
TTTATATGCTATGAAAAGGTGCAAAATGATCAAGGCTCAAATGAATAGAAAAAAAGTAGCTTCCTTTTATCCTCTTTTCTAAACGATCACTTTTATGTGAACACTATGATTTTTATATGAATATTCGTTTTGCTGGTAACGCAACGCCACTGGCTGCCTGGGTCGTGGAATCCAATCCGGGCCGCACATGGTACCTACCCTGCCCAGGCCAAGAATCGACGGTATCCTTTCTTTTGGTGGCACCCGAAAGAGACGAAAGATACCAAAAGCAGGCGACGGATACGTCAGAGGCCTAGCTGCCGAGAATGCACGGGGAGCATCCGTCCATCTGTTGGGACGGCGAGACAGGACACGGCAGGGAGAGGTAGGTGCCACGGGTGGTCCGCGTTCGTCCTCGTCGCTCCTGGCTTAATTTTATTTTAATTCGGGTGCTTTCATCACTCTTCGCTGGACTAACTAGAGATTAATAGGATGCTACCATCAACGCAATCAAAACCTTTAACTCAATCACCAGGATGTTCTGCTCATGATTTTCACGAATGATGTTGACGGTTTCAATAGTGTTCTCTGAAATAAAACAAGTCACATTACGGCTGATAAACCGGATGAAACGAGCAGCACAACATGCTCGAAATAGCTTGCTTCACCATTAACATAGGTTTCCAATATTTGTTTTCCCACACCAGAGGAAGTGTCTGATTTTGCTCGGACGTTTCGTGTCCCACATCTAATGCCACACCGGATTATCAGGACCCCACTGCTCCCTCCATGTTCAGCTCCATGTACTCTATTACGAAGAAAATCATCCTGAGTCCCGACACACTGCGACCACCGAAGCAGCCCCGCTTATTGAAAGTATACCATGCCATCCTGTTGTGATGGCCTTCCAGGACCAGCAGAGCAAGGACAATGCGGGTCTCTTGTTTTCCAGAAAAGTCCTTGCCTAGTTCTTCGTCCCACGAGCCCATGATCGTATTAATTAGTTCATCTACATGGGTGATTATTAGGATGGTACCTCTAGGGGTAATTGGCCTCTAATTTGTAGGTACGGCCCTGACGACGCCATAGACAAAATACGAGATCCTGGGAAGTGGCACCACCGGAGGCTACATGGACCACGTACCATGCATTGCAATTAAATAAAATGATACATGACCTACATGTTACAGTGAAATAGTCCGCACCACATCTTGATAGTTTTTTAGATTTTCTTGGCAGGCGACCATGTACATGCTGGCTTCCTGCCGGTACCCTCCAAGCTTTTGGTTTGAGTGCCACGGGTGACCCGCGTCGTTCATCGTCGCTCCTACCCTTCTGAGAGGCTGTACGTGTGGCTTGCGTTCAATCCTCGTCACCTCTTGTATTATAAATTACTATACATTCTACTAATTATTATATCTAGTAAGTGTTAGTTTCTATGATCGTTCTAGGTAGATCAGTAGGTGTATTCATTTGCAACTAGGGTAAATCGGATAGAACATCACGGTGCACCATCATGGTGATGGTGCACGACTTAGACAGGGAACAGAGAGAGAGGAGACCGAGTGGGAGTCCATACCGTCGTTGGAGTAGGCCTCGCGGGTTCGTCGATGAAGTCTGCACACGGGCAGCGACGGTCGAGGAAGATGACGGTGCCGGTGGCACTTCCCGTCACTTGCAGCGCCTTCCTGATCGGCTAGGGTTTCAGAGTGGGGAGTGCTGGCGGCAGTGAACCTCGTGTCCCGAGCCCCTGGCCCCCACCTCTTCTTTATAAGCACTGTATGACGGGGCCCACCAGCCGTCTATGGACTGGACGCCCCCAATCAGGGCGTGAGGTCAAGGGTCCAGTTGGCCATTGGGCCAACTGGTAGAGAGATCAATTCCAACATTCTCCCCCTTTATCTCTCATCATTCTTATCATTCTTTAATTTTTTGCTTTCAACCTTCAATTTTCATCTTTCTTACTTCTGTCCTATTCCATTACAGATTAGTGCATAGAGCATACTTCATCGTCACGGCCAATCGCCGATAGATTTAACAGCTACAATATACCTCTCTGTTTTGAAATTGATTCTCTATTCATTCTAGGCCCTTATTGTCCGAAAATCATAGGCTATACCATAAATTCATATCGACTGTGTGTCCTCTGAACACACTGGGTGGTAGGCCTTTATTAAGCGGATCCGCAAGTTCTTTCTTATTACTTATATATTCAATATCTCTAGAATGATTCTAGACTTTTCTCCTTTACAACGAATACATTCATGTCAGTGTGTTTGGCAGCACGCTTGACCCGTTGTTATAGGAGTAAGATACTTATTTAAATGGTTATTGCTGTTGTCAACCATTATCTATTCCGGGTATAGGTTCTCTTAACCATTTCGCCTGTCCTCTAAGCCCTACAATATTCTATTGTATAACCTTGCATCATTCATGATTTCACAATTGTTTCTTTGAAGCTTTTCCACAATAAAGCTCCGACAACGAGTGTTAGTGATTGTGGATTTCACTACTCATCTCGCTGAACTTTCATATTTGTACCCACAACTATTTGAGAGTACTTGATCTTTCTTATTCAATATGAGACTATAAATCTTTTCAATGCATTCTTTATTCCATTCCAGTGATCTATACCTGGATTGTACTTCTGCCAAAATATCCCGGATATATCAACTATGTCAGGGTAACTTCTAACTTATGAGCATTCATTAAGCTTCCAACAGCTGAAGCATATAAGACGTCCATTTGATCAATCTCATATCGGTTCTTCAAAATATTTCAAGTTCTAAATTCATTACTCTTGACTATAAAAACAGGCATAGGTTTTCTTTGTATGCATACTTTATTTCTTCAAAAAAATTTCAAGTATGCCTTTATGATAGTTCTAATACCCCTCTTCTTCTCTTTCAATGAGTTTCAACTCAAATAATTCTTCACTGAGATTCTTCCTATTCAAACTTGAGGACAAAACTTCTTTTCTCTCCAATAGTAGATTGACATCACTACTAGCAAGTAAGATGTCATCCACATATAGGATTAGGAAGTAAATTTTTCATTCATTTACATAAATGCAATTGTCCTCTACATTCTCTTCAAAACCCAATTTTCTTTTGATTCATCAACTTTAGATTCTATTTTCTAAAGACTTGCTCTAATCCTAAAATGGTTTCTTTAGGCAACATCCCTTATGTTCTTTTCTTCCATGACAAAAAACCCTAAGGTTATGCCATGTAAACTATTCATATAAATCTCCATTAAAGAATGTCATCTCTTACATCTATCCGATGTGACTTCAAATCATAATGTGCCACTAACATTCATTGTAATCTATTCATTCTCTTTGTGCGAATTCTTTCATTACAAGTTGCACTATATATCTTTCATCATTCCCTCCAGAGCCACATTACCTCTTGTATACTCATTACAGCCTATTGTTTTGGCTCCATCAGGAAATTCTTCTAAATCCCGAACATCATTGGTATTTATCAATTTCATTTCATCTACCTTTGTTTCTTGCCATTTAGACGAGTGAATGTCTCTCATGGCTTCTACAAAAGAGATGAGATCAACTCTCATTTCTTTATCAACATTGACTTCACAGTCATCAAAATAATTGTTTTTCTCATTCTTTGAGACCTATTAGGGCCTCGTGGCACTTCTTTCATATGGGGCTGTTATTGCTCTTCATTGCCAAGAGAAAAATATCGTAAGATTCTTATTTACTTATTCATCTTTATAAAAAGCAAACAATAAGTGCTGTATATGTCATACAACATCAACAGGTAAGTGGGCATTCAACCCTGTTTCTATTCAATTCTTTAGGTATTTACATACCATGCTCCCCCAGATTACTTCATCCTTTGTAAGGATGGTTATCTTCAAATTTCTTATTTGGGATTAATCTGTCATGTTTCTTTACTTAGGGGTATTATTATTGTGACTCTTGTACAGCCGGAGCCAGGGAGGAGAAGGGGCACCGGTGCCCGGAGGAGCACCGGCGCCACCCGAGACCCCCTCGCCGGTGCGTGCTTTCGCTCTTCGGCAGGGAGCGCCGCCGTCGAGTGGATCTGCTGTGGGGCCTTGGAGGCCGGGGCCAGTGCCGACCGACGATGGCCAGTGGAGGTTGGAGCCCGAGGCGTCCAAGGTAAGTTCTTTCTTCTTTAGAGTTAGGATTCATTTCGTCTTCGATCCAGGGTTTCAATGGGTTCAAGTTCTGATTTTCCGTAGGTTAGGGTTAGGGTTTCAATGGTTCGTGTTCTTCCCCGATCCGTCGGGATCTAGGGTTTCATGGAATTCGGTTCCTCCCCGATCCGTCGGATCGGTCGTTCTTGGTGAAAGGTAGGGTTAGGGTTTGGTGTTCATTGCGCAGTTCGGTTCTTCCCCCACCTTCGATCCGCACTGGATCAGTTGTTGTGTTCACATGAGAGGGGTATAACAGTGTTGGGATTTTCGGGTTCAACAGCAGTTCGGTTTCATGATGTTCTTGCCCCTCCCTTTTCCCCGATCCAAACTGGATCGGTGTTCGTTCCCCGAGTACAAGATCTAGACCTAGCCTGGCTCCGATACCAGTGTTAGTTTCTATGATCGTTCTAGGTAGATCAGTGGGTGTATTCATTTGCAATTAGGGTAAACCGGATAGAACATCACGGTGCACCATCATGGTGATGGTGCACGACTCAGACAGGGAACAGAGCGAGAGGAGACCGAGTGGGAGTCCATACCGTCGTTGGAGTAAGCCTCGCGGGTTCGTCGATGAAGTCTGCACACGGGCAGCGACGGTCGAGGAAGATGGCGGTGCCGGTGGCACTTCCCGTCACTTGCAGCGCCTTCCTGATCGGCTAGGGTTTCAGAGTGGGGAGTGCTGGCGGCGGTGAACCTCGTGTCCCGAGCCCCTAGCCCCCACCTCTTCTTTATAAGCATTGTGCGACGGGGTCCACCAGCCGTCTATGGACTAGACGCCCCCGATCAGGGCGTGAGGTCAAGGGTCCAGTTGGCCGTTGGGCCAACTGGTGGAGAGATCAATTCCAACAGTAAGTATTCTAGTATCTAGTTTCTAGTACAGTATTTAGATATTTGATATCTGTGGTCCAAAGCTCCAAGCACACTGCACACCTAGAGCTATAGAAGCACAGCGTTACTAAACTAGCTAGCTAACCAGCCACACCCATTACGACTGTACGACACGAGTGCAATGCAGAGCACAGAGCAGATAATGGAAGCAGCAGCAGCTGCTGCTGCCGCCGCCGGCGGCGGCGGCCTGGCCCTGCTGCCCGGCGTCCTCCTCCTCCTGGCGCTCTCCGCCTTCGTCATCTCCAGATGGAGCAACCGCAGCAGCAGCAGCAGCAGCCGGCTGCCCCCGAGCCCGATGGCGCTCCCGCTCATCGGCCACCTGCACCTCATCCGCCCGCCGCCTCACAGGGCCTTCGACCGCATCCTGGCGCGCTACGGGCCCCTCGTCTACCTCCGCCTGGGGCCCTCCACGCACTGCGTCGTCGCGGGCACCGCCGACGCCGCCCGGGACCTCCTCAAGCACGAGGCCAGCATCCCGGAGCGGCCGCTGACAGCCGTCACGCGCCACCTCGCCTACGACGACGCCGGCTTCGCGTTCGCGCCCTACGGCCCGCACTGGCGCTTCATGAAGCGCCTCTGCATGTCGGAGCTGCTGGGCCCGCGGACCGTCGACCAGCTCCGCCCCGTGCGGGAGGCCGAGCTGGACGCCGTGCTGGCGGCGGCGCGCGGCGCGGCGGAGAAGGGGGAGGCCATCGACGTCAGCCGCCACCTCATCAGCATGTCCAACAACGCCATCATGCGCATGGTGGCCAGCGCGCTGCCGGGCCACATGACGGAGGCCGCCAGGGACTGCGCCAAGCACGTTGCCGAGCTCGTCGGCGCCTTCAACGTCGAGGACTACGTCGGGCTCTGCCGCGGCTGGGACCTGCAGGGGCTCACGCGGAGAACCCGCGAGGTGCGGGACAAGTTCGACGCGTTGCTGGAGATCATGATCACCGGCAAGGAGGAGAAACGAAGGCGGCAGCCCACCGACAGCAACACCACCAAGGACCTGCTGGACATCCTGATGGACGCGGCGGAGGACGTGAACGCGGAGGTGAAGCTGACGAGGGAGAACATCAAGGCGTTCGTGCTGGACATCTTCACGGCGGGCTCCGACACGACGGCGACCAGCGTGGAGTGGGCGCTGGCGCTGCTCATCAACCACCCGGACTGCATGGCGAAGCTGCGCGCGGAGCTGGACGCCGCGGTGGGGACCTCGCGGCTGGTCGGGGAGCAGGACGTGGCGCGCCTGCCCTACCTGCAGGCCGTCTTCAAGGAGACGCTGCGGCTGCAGCCCCCCGCGGTGTTCGCGCAGCGGGAGACCATCGAGCCCGTGCACGTCCGGGGCTACGTCATCCCGCCCAAGACCTCGGTGTTCTTCAACATCTTCTCCATCGGGCGCGACCCCGGGTGGTGGGAGGAGCCCCTCCAGTTCCGGCCCGAGCGCTTCATGCCGGGGGGCGCCGGCGACGGCGTCGAGCCCAAGGGGCAGCACATGCAGCTCATGCCGTTCGGGAGCGGCCGCCGCGCCTGCCCCGGCATGGGCCTGGCCATGCAGGCCGTGCCGGCGTTCCTCGGCGCGCTCGTGCAGTGCTTCGAGTGGGCGGTGCCCGTCCCGCCGGGCCACACCAAGGCGCCGCCCTTGGACATGGAGGAGGAAGCGGCGCTCGTCACCTCCCGGAAGAACCATCTCGTCCTCATCCCCACACCGCGCTTCAATCCGCTGCCGGAAAGAGCTACCTAGCTAGCTAGTAGCTCCGTACGTCGCCGACAACGGCGGATCCATGCAATTCCGCCAGAGCCGTCCCTTTCTCCACGGGGCAAGACTCTTCTCGGTCGCCATTATACCACTGTCTCTGTGTTACTCCGATCCCTCCGCCTCACCGTAGTACCTCTGGTTTAAAAGACAAAAGAACGTGTTTAATTTTCTCTCAACGCTAGTACGTGTTACTATATATCGTAGGTGTGTCTAGATGTAACACGTCTTTATATTAATTATGGAATACTGTATGAATAGAAGGTGGTTACGTCTTATATACTTCTACTTATGTATGTTTCTCTGTCACACATACAGTACGTTTACAATCACCTTCAGGGAAAGTTACCTTTGTGCCTGGGGGGTTGTTGACACATCCAGATTTGTGCTTAGGAAGTACTAGTACTAGGTACAATGGTACATTACTACACTGGAAATAAAAAAAGACACGCCGAGCATGGGCGTGGGCACGAGGCCTCGGGCTACTTTGCGCAAGACGTGTCTCCGTCACGTACGCGTCCACATCAAATAGGCCCTTGCTTGCATCCATATATGTGTGTGTGGATTCATGACTTTAGTAGGAACGGATTAATTACATCTTATTACGCCATACTTTACTATTTATGTTTTGGTGTAAATTCTGTGTTAACTAGAACTGGGCGGTCGATCAGATTACTTATCTGTTTTTTAATCTTTGAATTTTGGTGTGTTGTGTTTTGGTTCCCTTTTTGAAATCTTCGAATCCACCTTCTCCACAGAGATGATCTTGTTATTTTTCTGCATCTTTTCATTTGTTGTTCATATGTTCTATTTATTAATTTTATTTGAATTTCTTCCAATTTTCACCTCATAGTAATTATCTGTTTTCTTATTTGTTTTTGCGCATTTGTTTGATGTATTTTATTCGCATCGTTAGATTTTGATGGAGCGGTTATAGGGATCGAGTGTTGGCTGGATTGTGTATGTTTGTTGCAGTCCAGTGTGTTTCTTCGGCAAAGTGTCACCTTTTTTCCCCCAAAATATTGTTCAGTACATACTCTTGTGTGTATATATATTTAATTTAAAACTGCCACGTCATTTGAATTTTCCATGAAAGATTCCTCCTTAGCACGTCGCTTCAAGGGTTGAAGCCTTGGTCGATCGAAGGGGTTTCCATTGGGCGTGACTGCTCGGCGCACGCGCGCTGCTATCGAAACCGGCGCACGCGCGCTGAAACGAGTAGCGGCGCATGCATGTACGGTACTGTCACTCTTCAGGTTCCCATGTCTGGCTTTTCTGCATGTTCCTGTTTATCAATGGGTCAACTTTTTCTATTCGTTGTGCGACCCATATTGTTTACTAGATTCTCCTGTCTAGATTTATTGGGCTAATTTTTTTGTCTGGGTTCTCCAGTCTAGAGTCATTGGGCCAAATTTTAATTCTACGAGCTATAGTCTTCTCTTTCGGGACAGCGGGTTTGTGGGTGAAAAAAGGGCGGAGGGATGGTTTCACATCCATATGGAAGTGAAAGTAAAAAAATTTAAAAACATATATTTTATGGATATAAAAATATTGTCGAATCAGCACAAAAAGAATAGTGCTAAGATAAAAATGGAGAAAACAAAGTACATCTTATTTGTCATATCTATGTATTTGAAAAAAAGGCTAAAATAAAATGGTACATGTTGCTTCTGTTTCTTGAAGACTTCATAATAATAAATATTCCTCACTCATTAATCTTCCTAGAAATAAAAGAAAATTTCATGATTAAAAAATAAACTTATATTAAACTTTACATTTCTATATGTAAAGAAAATAAGAAAACTATAGAATTATTTCTAGATTTTTTAAAACTTTTGATAATGTGCTTAACACTTTGACCTATCATAGTACCTTTGATATTTCAAAACTCGGTGGATGTCTGGTGACATGGATTCATATATTTGCTCACCTTTCCTTCTCAAGACTAGACTTGGTACAATAGTCTGAATCTCTATTGCCAACCTGAAAAAGATACCAAAACTTGTTAACATGTACTCAAGATAGCTCCTTGCAAAAAAATGCAGCATCCATATAAAACAAAAAAAAAGAATCATGTTCACATTGGGAGTGATGATGGGACAAAAAGCATAGAGCTCCAAACAAAAATAATCATATATGTATGTACATGTATGCATATGTCCGGATAAAATGATGCACTTTAGGAAGATTAAAAAGTAGCATTTTGAATGACATTCCCGTTGTGAACCAGAAAAAGATACCAAAAATTTGTTAACAATGTAAACAAGATAGCTCCTTATAAAAAATATAACATTCATATAATACTGGAAAAACATTAGAGCACTTATTCACACATGTCAATTCTGAAAAAAGGCATCAGTAGAGTCAAAAAAAAACCTAGATTCACTAGTGACAAAGCACTTTCGGCTATTTTAGATTATTTTTAAAACCGATGGTTTGATATTAACTCTCTCCAAGAACTAAAAGATATGGAGCTAGAATGGAAACTATAATCCATTATTTTATGATAATATGAGCATATCAATAAAATTGAATAAGTGAAAATCTCTAGATCTAGGAATGAGATTACTGACATTTTGAAGTTCAGTTAGAGGAAAATAAACAGATACTCCCTCCGTTCCATTTTCTAGTTCATTCAGACAGTGTTAGCAGAGATTAAGGAATGGTGCCAGTGGACAATTCTGCCCTCCCACCAAATTAATTGTACGTACGCAATTCTGCCCTCCCATCATGGGTCCCGTGGGTGCCAGCTGTTACAAGTTTAAATGCTACACGCAACTCTGACGCAGCAGAGACACCACCAAGAATTTAAATTTCAAATGCTAACTTTGTACACCTAGATTCAAGAAACTTTGCACTATGACATTACAAACTTTGTACGGATAGCTTCAATACTTTAAACTATCCTAGTATTAACATTAGACTGTCAGTTTAAAGCATTACACTTAAAATTTATAAACTTTGAAGTATCACATTACAAACTTTGTACTGCTAGATTCCATACTTAGATCTATCACATTAGAAGTTTTATACTGCTAAGTTTAAAACTTTACACTAAAAATCTATAAACTTTGAACTATCACATTATAAATTTTGCACTGTTAGGTTCAAAACTTTATAATAAGAATTTATAAACTTTAAACTATTACATTATAAACTTTATACTATTAGGTTTAAAATATTAGACTCAGAATATATAAATTTTTAACAGTCATAATTTGATTTGGACATTCAAATAGTTTATCTCTTGGAGTTGCTCCCATGACTGATATATTTATCACTCTGGTGCAAGATAAATGTGTGAAAAACAACCGTCACAGTGCACGGGCCCGCTGCAGTTGGTTCCAAATGGCACACGGACAACGGGACAAGCAATAATGTTCCACGGATCATGATGCATATGGAGCATACGTACAGCACGTACGACGGTTTTGCACGTACAGGTGTGCTGCATGTAGCAATAATAATCAGGATGCCATAGGACGATTCTTTTAACTCTTCAGCAACACTCATACGACGGGCCTCGTCTAGATTGTAAGTTTTTATAACTCTAGTTACTATAATATTTTTATTTATATTTAATAAATATTATCTAATCATAATCACCTAGACTTAGAAGATTCGTCTCGTGATTTATAACTAAATTGTATAATTTATTATTTTTTAACCTATATTTAATGTTTTTTATATGAATTTAAAAATTAATATAATAAAAAAAAGTAAAAAAAAACATAGTATTTAGGATGCATCTAAACAAGACCATGTCGCTGGAATCAGCTAGTGCCGGGCACATGATGACACTGTGGTCGTGGAATAAGCGTCAAGCCATGATGATACAAGTACACACGTACTATGCATTACCTGCAGCAAATAAAGGCAAGTCATCGTAGGACCAGAAGCAGCTAGTATTAGAAAGATCATCCGGCCGGTCCAGCTACCAAAATCCATTCCAAGAGATGGGGAGAGCTGCGGGGAGCACCTATAGTCCTAGTTCTTCATGGACCATACATGGCGCGGGCACGCAAGACGCAGGACCATGGCTGCTCTTCTCGATAAAACGAATCTATTATGGCGTGTTTGGTTCCTTTCTCAGTCCCAGCCAGGCCAGCTTCAGCCAGACAGGTTGAGTTTGGTCAGGCTGAATGCATGTGATGTTGTCTGTTTGGTTATCTGCATGTGTTCAACCAGGCTGGATTGAGAAGCTGTTTAGTTGCCTGTATGTTCTTCAGCATTTGAATTTATAGATGCAGCCTTGTTTGTTTGGTTGCTTGCATATAATAAATTCTAGCTACCTCCTGCATGAAGTGGTAACATTACCACCCTCTAGCTCATGTGCAGGACATATGCTACTACATCCATTTTCAAATCAGAAAACCAACTAACAAGGCGACAACTACTACTATTACAAGTTCAAATGCAATCTGCCACAAAGGAAAATGATCATTTTCACCCGCTGCGAGGACTGGTGGGTTGAGCGGTTGGAGCAGAGGTGGATCCTCAGGTAGATGACCATAGAAAACAAACCAAGCTTCATTTCTTGTGTTGTATTTTTTACAGCAGTTTCCCTTTAAATCATTTACCTGAGCATGTGCTTTTGTCCAGCTAGAGTAGACATCAGGTACCTTGCCAACATGAACTACATACCAAGCTATATTTGTTCAAAAATGAAGAGGAGGCAAAAAAAAATAAAGACGGGCATCTGCTCAAATCAGTGAAAAGGCATCACAGGCAATGAACTTGTGCTCATATCAATGAAAAGACATCACAGGCAATGGACATGTGCTCAAATCAAGCATAAAGCATCATAGGCAATGGACATGTGCTCAAATTAAGCATAAAGGATCACAAGCAATGGACATGTGCTCAAATCAAGCATAAAGCATCACAGGCAATGAACAGGTCCTCAGAATCAAATAACAGCATATGTAAGTGCCCAAATAAGGTTCACATCATTGGCAATAGACACAGAAGGTCACATTGCCACAAGTTTTAAATTACTCCACCAAGTAGATTGATCTAGGGAGCAGATGCAGGATTATCTAAGAAACTTACTATATGTTAGTGTTAGTAAGTAAAAAATACAGATGAACTGCACAAAAAAGTAGGTCAGCCCACTACACAACCATCAGTTGTAGTTAGTTAGGTATAAAAGAAGTCTCCACTGCACACCACAAGTATCCACCAGAACTACACAAAAGGATCAACCTGAAACTACCAAGACACCTCTCACATGTAGTAGTGCTTGGCCAAATAGACCCTCAGCCAGAGCACCTTATGAGAGTTAGACCACTGCACAAATGATGTGCCAAGTGTCTCGTTGTCCAGCAGGTGACCATAAGCAAACATGAGGGCTTCCTCAGTGAAGCCTGGAATGAACATGATAGCCCCATATAGCTCAGGATAGCAGTCCTCAACCTTGGTGTACCTGATAGCATCAGCAACATCTTTCACAGCCTCTGACATACCAGTGAACAAAATAACATCTTCATCTGACAGCAGGGATCTCTTCCTCTTGTTACCAACTCTAGCCTCAGTCTTTGCAGTCTCAATAGTGTCAGTCTTGGCACTATGCAGGATCTCAGTTGCCTTAGTCTTGAGTGAGCTCTCAGCCACATCAGATGGTATGCCAAGTGGCTCATTGGAGCCCATAGCCTACTTGCATGTTGCCTGACCATTGGCAAAGATGATCATCATCTGCTTGTAGTGCTGGATGGGCTTGTTGAGGAATGCAGCATCATTGGGGTGGTCCTGAAAACAGCAAGCAAACATTGTCAGCAATGAACATAGAGCAAGAACTGGAGCAAGATCAAGTATATTAGTTTACATACTTTGGTGTGACCATTGTAGTGCTCCTCCTCCAAAACAATCATGCAGTTATCCTCATCCCATTGAGCTCCACTGAGGTCGCTGAGCTTGGATAGCTTCTCCCACCTCTGCCTCCACTTCCTCATGTGGTTGTACACTTGGGTACTAGTCACCTTCTGACCACAAAAGTCTTTCAGGGACTTTGCAACCTTCTTCAGGTGCACCTCTTTGAAGCCCTTGTCAGTCCTGACCCTAGTGCTAATGAGTAGGCACATCTGCCTAAGCATGAAGGCAGACATGGGCTCAGTCCATCTCAGAGTGCTCCTCTTCTGAGCAAGGGCCTGAGTTGTTGTGATGAAACCTTCTCCATCAGCCCTAGCCCCATCAGCCCCAGCCACATCAGCCCCATCCCCAGAACCACATTATCACTCTCAGCCACATAGCCACCATCCAGCCTAGGAAATACTTCCTTATCAGCAGGCATCCTTTAATCAGCCATAGCCTAATTCATCATTGCACATGTCCATTGCCTCAACACAAGTGTAGTATCACCTAATAATTATCATCATTGCACATGTCCATTGCCTCAGCACAAGTGTAGTATAACAGAAAAATTATCATCATTGCACAAGTCCATTGCCTCAGCACAAATGCAACATAACAGCAAATAATTCATCATTGCACATGCCATTGCCTTAGAACTAGAGTAGTATCATAGAAACAACAACATCATTATTGTTGCCATTGCCTCATAACTAGAGTAGTATCATAGAAACATAAAACATCATTGCTATTGCCATTGCCTCAGTACTAGAGTAGTATCATAGAAAATAAAACATCATTGCTATCGCCATTGCCTCAGAACAAGTGTAGTATCACAGAAAAATTATCATCATTGCTATTGCCCAAAACAGAGAAGATTCAATAAACTTAATGATAAATAAAACATCATAGCAATTGTCTTCAAATAACATCAGAACAAGTGTTCAAAATAAAATAAGTTACACAACCTCTAAATGATACAAGAATGACTAGATTCTAGATAGACCCCTATTGGCCTTGGTTAGCCATTCATCCATCTGTAATAACCAGGCAACATTGTTATCCATATGCTCAGGATGGGGCTGATTGTTGGTAGCATTTAGGACCCAAGAAAACTCTTCAGGAACAATCTCATCAACCCCAAAACTAAGGATCCAGTTATGCAATATACAACATGCAATAACTAGCTTGACTTGTGTCCTGAACCAATGGAAAGGTTTGTTGGCGTTAATGATGCGAAAACGGTTCTTTAGAGCCCCAAAAACCCTTTCAACAGTGACTCTCAAACTGTAGTGCCTCAAATTAAACAGCTCTTTGGGGTTGGTTGGGAAATTCCTATTAGCATATTCTTTTAGATGGTACCTAGCACCCCGATATGGAGGAAGAAACCTAGGCTGACATGCATATCCAGCATCTACTATAAAAACTTGTCTAAAAAAATATAGAGTTCAATTAGCCTCATCATGTATTTACTTATATGCATTTGTTAGGTGCACAAATGATCTAATTACCTGGTGGAACCCTTAACCCATCCTCTCTCTGCAACGCATCAGCAAGAATAGTGGCATCATGAGCTGATCCCTCTCAACCAGCTAGGACATAGGTAAATTTCAAGTCAAAGCCAACAACAGCTAGGACATTCTGTGTAGGGGCATTCTTTCTACCCCTAAATGCAGCTGCATCTTCAGTGGTATTTTGGCAAATACACGATTCCTATCCATTGCCCCAACACAATCCTACATGACATCCAACAATGCATAGTAAGACGTGAGCTAATGCAACAACATCCTATCAGCTCTATGATAGGTTTATTACCTTCTAATAAGGATACCATCTATGGCTGTTGCTAATCTTTTCTGGTGTCTGAGTGCTTGGAGGCCTAATCATTTCTTGTCTAAGTTCACCAACAACATACAACACATCTTTGAAGTGGCGGTGGACTGTCTCTATAGACCTTCTCCAGGTTTGCTTTACAACTCTAAATCATTGGTTATGACCAACAATATGTAAAAACATTACAACTTGCTCTTCAACACAAGAGTTTATGTTGTCTGCAAGTAGCTTTCTATCCCTAAGCAGGTTGCACAAACTAAAAAAGGATACCCTTCTCATTCTAAGCATGTTGACACACTCTATGTCATTGTAGTTGTAAATTAAGTTTAGGTTCTTTTGGCGCTCCTTATCCCTAATGCACATTGGACCATAACAGATCTGAGGCCATTCAGACTCAAGCATTCTAAGCCTAGCCATCAGCAGGGAGTACGTAGTAGTGATGAGACCACCAGCACGAGCAATAAGCATGCGTCTCTTCTGTTGCAAGTCCATCTAGAAAAATGTACCATTTTAAGGCAATTGTTACTACCAGCAATTAAAGAACAGCAATGGGCAAAAGCTCAGAAAAAATAAGCATCATCATAGGCATGGGCAATAGCTCAGAAAAAATATCCATTATCATCACAGGCAATGGGCAATAGCTCATAAAAAATTCCATTATCATCACAGGCAATGGCAATAGCTCAGTAAAAAATCCATCATCATCACAGGCAAGGGCAATAGCTCAGTAAAATATTCATAATCATCACAACCTCTGGCTCATATCCAGTCAATCAAAGAACTTCACAATCAACTACCACAGCCTACAGATTCAAGAAGGGAGGAGAGGGGGAGAAGATGCATAAAATACCCACGTCAACAAGTAAGAGCACCAGCAAGAGCCCGCAAGCAGGTCAAAGAGGTCAGATCTGCAAGAATAAACAAAAATAAATGGATTGCATACAAGTTAGGATTTGTACATCTAAAGGAAAAGAAAAATTAACAAAAAAACACAGATCCATACCTTAGAAATCAGATCAGGCGTGCCTACATCCAGATCAAGAAGAAATCAGACCTAGGGTTTGCAAATTGATGGAAGAGAAAAAGAGAAAGAAATGGGGGGAAACTCACTTGCTGGTTAGAGAGCCGTCAGATCCACAACACCTGCGAGAAATCTAAAGAGAGGGGAAGCATCATCATGCCAAGAATCGAACAAGAACACATGAACAAAAGAGGGGGAAGGGGGAAGAGCACCCACCGACGGCGCAGACGGAGAGCGACGAAAAGAGAGAAACGAGGCAGGAAGGGAGATATATAGGGCGGTGAATGGCGGGAACGAGGGCGGTGACCCTAGGGTTTTCGTGCCATCTCTCTGCGCACGGAGGGAGCCAGGCGGAGCGCGAGCGGAAGCACGCCGCGAGCCTGGCTGAAGAAGAACGAAGGATTTGACCATTCTTTACGAGCCAGGCCGGAGGGAGGTTTGCATGCCGCAGGCCTAGCTGGAGAGGGAGACCAGACAACCAAACATCACTGGGTTATATCCGCAGATGCACGTATATGGGCAACCAAACACACCCTTAACTTGTCGATCGATGGCTTCATTCATCTCCATGAGTTCGATCTCATTCTCAGCGTATAACAGTGGCATCATATATCTCCATTAGCTCTTCTCCGTCCTCCCTCCTACAGACACGTACGTGTGCCAAGGTAGAACAATATTTTCCCTTCCTGCAAGCATGTTATTGTATTATGTACTGGAACGGCGACGGTCACAGGACCCGTACGTACACGTGTCTTGAAAGGCGATGAATCTTCGCTGGCCATGCAATGAAATAATTCCAGCAAGCTATAGTACAACTTTTGGCATCTGTGTCGTACATTATTAATTTTGTTTGTTTGTGCACGTGTCCTCAGGATCTAGAGTCTTAAAGGTCTTGTTTAGATACATTTTAAATTTCAAATTTTTTATCCTCTTCGCCGTATTAATGTTTAGCCACTTGCATAAAATATTAAATTTAGATAAAAAATAACTAATTATATAGTTTAATTATAAATTATAAAATAAATTTTTTAAATCTAATTAGTCTATAATTAAATAATAATTATTAAATATAAATAAAAATATTATAATAACAAAGTTAAAAAAATTCTGGTTTAGACCTAAGTACCGTTATTTTGTACCCTGGTCAGAACGCAGAGTAGAGCCTGGAGCGCGGTCAAGATCCACACATCAAACTCAAATAACCCAAGATATTATACCACATAATGTCGCATGAGTACTACATGAACAATCAACCATACATATCAGAACATCCTATTTAGACGACCAGAAAGATAAATGAGAGTGAATAAAAAAACGAAAAATATAGATAAAATAAATAAAATAACAGATTACATGGAAAACAAAAAAGAAATAAAAGAAAGACAACAAAACTAAAGGGAAGAACAAAGCCCATAGGAAATGAAAAATAAAACATAATTATTTATAAGCACAAAAATAAGAAACGCAATATTAAAAGATAAGATTAAAAGATAAGAAAACAGAACAAAAAAGGTGGAGGAATAGACACATGACAAATATGCAGAGTCGTTACTGAGCCACGTAAAAGTAGTAGGGCTCAACATGAAAACAAAAGAAGAAATGCTCAGCGTGCTACCCTCGTCCGATAACTCGATTAGATGGAAAGATAAATTTCCAAGACATACAAAAGATACATAAAATATTTGTATAGTTAACCAAAGTCAAATGTTTTTTTGTATATGATGTAACCACACAAATGTAGAATATAAACATAAATGTACAAATTATTCCTATGGTTAAGAAATACCAAATATTTTGATATGCAACGTAACCCAGAAGAAAACATTGAAAAATGGAAGCAAGAAGGAAAAATGGAAAATAAAATGGAAAAACGAAAAAAGGGATAATGTAAAATGCAATATCAATAAAAAATAAATACATAATAAAAGGAAAGAAAATATAGTAATTTGGTACAACATCGTACAACTACTATGCTATAGATAATATAAGCAAAAATAAAAAATTGGAAAGCATATAAAAAGAAAAAAAAGGAAATAAGGATATGCAAAAAAAAAAGGAAAACGCAAATGCACTCGCCGGCCCATAGCGGTGATGGGCCATATGTGTAGAAAAATCAGCATGCATATGTGGCCCATAACCATCTACTCTCGGATCGGCCCGGCAGGCCTGCCGCTTGCTTCTCTCTTCGTCTCCGTTGCGCCGCCGCCTTCTTTGCCCTCTCCCCTCCGTAAACCCCCTCTTCCTCCGCCGGCTTTGCTCCTCAGATCTAGCTTATACGTAGTAGATTGGTAGTTCCATTCCATAGTCATGGAATATCAGTATTGAATTGTACAAATATCTGGAAGAACGACGAACGTTATGCTTGCTTTGTTTGCTAAATGAATGTCCAATAATCTGATGAGTGAATACCATTTTGCCAGCCAAAGACACCAACGAACAAGTTCACATCAATTCTCTGAATCATGTAAGCTCATGAAACGACATCAGCAGACACTTTTGTCCTAAGCAGCAGCGGCAGAGGGTGAACTAAAATGTAGGGGGTGCAATCGTGCAGATTTGATGTGCACAGCTCCATATAGCTATCACAGGTTTTTTTACAGATGTACTGATCCAAGTCTTGCCAACCCATTTAAGTTACTGTACCATCAAATCCCAGATTAACTTGGTATGTGTATTTTAATCCAGAACACTGGATGGAGGAAGTAGTCATTACTTAAGCCGGACAAGCTAAGCTGTTCAAGCTATTCTAGATAGATTATCATTTTGTTTCTTATATGTCTGAAAATAACAGTGACTAGCTACTGTAAGAAGAAAGAAGATGCAAACTCTGATTAGAAGCTTTGTGGTTTCACTCGCTGTATGGTGCAGTACTGCAAGCTTATGATTGATTTTAAAGAATATTTGCTTGAGGTGCATTGCCACAATGTAAGATGCATCACAGCCATAGCATTAAATACTAAAGGCCATCTTTTGTTAAACATTGTGGTTGTCTTAAGAATAAGATAAGAATCTGTAGTAGGTATTACTTCAATCGACAAACAAACACACGAGATTCATCCCAACGGTTGGGAGGCGGGGGCGGCAAACTTAGGCAGAGGAGAGGAAGAAGACTGGGCTTCCTGCTTTCTGAGCAACATGAATAGGAGGTGTGCCGCGCGACACGCAGAGGCAGAGGGCGGCACAACAAGCGAGCCACGCGACACGCAGAGGTAGAGGGCGGCGCAGCAAGCGAGAGTGGGCGTTGCGACTTGCCAGGACGAACGCCTTATTCGTTTACCCGCTCTGGCAACAAAATAGCATTAGCCAACTCATAAATCGCATAAATTATCAGCGGAACAACCTCAAAGGTTCGAGAATGCTAGGGGCTTAAACTGTCCGATTAAGATCCATCGTGGCATCGTCTAAGAAATTTCCATTGACGTGGCCCAATGGACGGACTGACCTAAGACCTGATTTCGTCTTAGGGAGTCCGCAGTGGTAGACTCAAATAGCCAGCAGATGTGGAGGGAGGAAAGAACAAAAAATTAACAAGTCTGGGAATCCAGTTCATGGACGGAAGGTGTCAGTGACTGATGTTTCGTTGGAGAGTGTTCGAGATAGACGATTCACTCGTCGCTAGTTCTATGAATTTTGCATCTCTCTTCTCCTCATTGGTGATTATCCTTCCTAGTTAGGTGAGCTGTTTATCGTTGGGGACGTCCTTATAGAGATAGAGATTAGATTAGATATACCTAGTATAAAATATATCCTAGGGAGCGGCTTAAAAGAGCTCAACGGACAGCCGAGAGCATCGGCCAACTGTGCGCCGGCACCCTAAAAAAAAGATTGTGCGCTGGCAGATCGGCAGTCGGCACAGGTTCCTCCCTCTCTAGATCGGGTCGTCCTGCACCGCGGAGGCTGCGAAAGAAACCACCACAACGCGGCGCAGCCGGCAGGCCGGCCGGCCGTCGCGTGGGCTGTTTGTTGGTACGCCTGCGACCCCCGCGTACACCATGGTCCGGCCTACCCTTATCCGGCGACGTTACTCACGATGCGATGCGAGGCCGGACATGGGGACAGACAGCTGGGGGCCTTTCCTTATTTAAACCCTGACGCCACGGTGTGCTGCTCTCATCAAGGAGTGAATACTGAATTGAAGTCAGTGATCAGTCGTCTCTACCTCGTCCACCTGACGAATCTTGATTCTTGAGGTGAGCCTGCCGCTGCCTAGTCTCTCCTTCTCTCCCTCTTCCCTTTCGGATGCTTCTTGCTCCTCCTCCCTTAATCGATGCTTCTTGCTCCTCCTGCAGCTGTAATAGATCTGTGTTTTTGTTTGCTTGGGGTTTAGGGGAGGTGGGGGTGGATTCAGATTTAGTTCCCTGCCCATGATTTCTTCTCTCATTAAGCACGTGCTCAGTTCTTTTGTTGGGCATCAATGGAGTAACCACACCATTGCTCCTCTGGCCAATTGCAAATGTTTGTTCCGTTCCCTTCATAGTCAGAGTGCAATACAAGCGGGGAAAGAGTATGTCTGATATAAATAACAGCTGTAAGTTTTAGGACAATTCTTCTATTTATTGTATGCTACAGAACCGAACAGGCTTGGAACTGTTTTCCAGATCTGCGAATTTGGTCGTTTTGGCCTACTATGCACCGCTGTTTTCCTTCCACTAATCCACTGCCTTGGGACTCCAAGAAATTTAGCTGATGGCCCAGAATTTCAACAACACACCACATATTTTGTCTTTGAAGATTTGTTGATATATGTCAATTGGTATACTGAGAAGAAACTAACCAAAGTCCTGTTTTGTTATGCTCAAGGTTGATTTGGTGTCATCTCTTTTAGCTGCAACTGCAGCAGGCTGTGATCATGGCATCGCTGAGTGCCGATGTTTTCTATGACATACTCAAGCGCCTTGACGCTGCAGCTCTGGCAAGAGCAGGCTGTGCCTGCGCTGATTTTCGTGCCATATCAAATGAAGAAGATCTGTGGGAAAATGCTTGCACATCTCTGTGGCCATCAACGAGACAAGATGATGTTAGGAGCTTAATTGTTTCTGTTGGTGGATTCAGGAAGTTCTATGCAGATTGTTTCACCCTTATATTGAACAAGGATGTCCCTGTGGTTCAGACTAATGAAGCTAATTTCTTGGCTGAAGAATGGGCCGAGTCTGACTACTACTACTATGATGACATGGATGAGCTTGAAAATTCATTGCCTTCGGATTTCGTATCTCTGATTGATGTATGGTACAAAGACCATCCACTCTACTCAAAGGTCATATGGGGACTTCCCAACTCAGACAGTGCCAATGGATGGTTCTATAACTACCCGTTCCGGGTAGATTTGTTTCAACACTCGGCTGAAAACAATGAGAACAATAACGGAGAGGTATTCCTATCCACTATTGGTGACTTACCATCGGTGGCCTCGATGGAGCAAGAAAGGAAAGACGGGAAGCTATGGAGGGAACTGAATGATGGCATAAAGTTGAGCTGGATCGTTGTCAACCAAAAGATGAAGCGGGCAGTGAACCTGACGAGTTGGCACCCGTTGAGTGGGCAGAGGCATTGGCCAACTGATACTGATTTCGTTCTACGGTTTGGGTCTGTCCTTCCGGCAAAGGAGGTCCTGCCCTGCCAGGTAGCAGAATGCATTCTGCTGATGAAATTCCGTGTGACAAGCATGGGTAACGAGGAGGCTGGGGAACCTTCAACACTTGCGTTGACGGAACTGAGTATGCAGATCGAAGACATGGGCGGTGTTCATCTCAACGGGCGCTGCAGCCTCCTCCTTCTCAAGGAGGCTCTGAGCTGCCACCGGAGCAGGAATTATGATGAGGTGCTGGAGTCTTGCAATTTGTATTTGAAGGCACAGAGTGAGCTGAAAGAAGAGAAGATACGCAGTGAGTGCCGGTTCGACACACTCTGTATTTTCAGTGGCATTACAATATTTGCTGCTATCTGCACCATGTGCTATAGAAAGTTTTAGAAGTATCGACTTTCTAGATAAGGCTACCTGCGGATTTAATAAATGTTGTAGTGATCCACATGCTTGAGAGCCTGTAAACACATCCTACTTAATACTGCTGGTTATTAGTTCTCTTAGATATTTCATGGGGAAAATAACCTAATGTCCTCATATATGAAAGTGGAAAAATAACAAAAAAGAAAAAAGCAAAATTCAGTTATTTCCACTAGTAGAGTCGACTCCCAATTGACACAGAAACTACAATAGATCATAGTAACTGTAGCTCATCGAAGTATAAGACGTTTTAGATTTTTTAGATTTATGGTTTTTGCTATGTACTTAAATATACATTATATCTAGATGTATAGTAAAAGCCATGGAGGGAGCACTTAATCCATACCACCAAGATGACTAGGGTGTGGAATCCCTAGCGACCCGACTGACCTGATTTTTCGACCATCATCCTACTTGATAATCCTATCATATAGTCCCATGAGCACTGCTGCACTGCTCAGCGGTAAACCGGTAAAGATGATTAAACCAGTAGAACATCGACAGAACAATAGAGGCTGAAGTCTTATAACAAAAGATATGTTCAATACACCTTGGTGCCAATGCATCATTACTTACAAAATCTCACTAGTAATGCCATTTTCACCAATTTGATTTTAACAAAATAAAAAGGAAACATGTGAGGTCAACAACATCCAGAACGGCCTCAGAATAATGGAGGAGGGGCTAGGGAATAATATGGCCCATGGACCTATATAACGTGCCCAGATAAAGAGTAGCCTATACAACTCACAGACAAAGCTGCAGGTGATCATCATGAGTGGAACGAACATGATGAGAATGCTGGACAGCATGGACTCTCCTGTGGAGAGAGAGAGAAAAATGCAACGGAAGGGCTTTATTAATAGCGAGGCGTGTTTCAGAAAAGATCGGCTTTCTTTTTCTGCAACTCTTGCTTCCACCTTGGCTGCTCGTAGAATTCCTCTTTAGTCGTACCAAATACGGTCTCGAATTCACTGTCTACCAAATATGTCTGCAGAAGCAAAATGAACTTAGCCTTTGGAATCCATAAACATGAGGTGCAGTAACTGTAGAAGAGGCCGCCATCAGTTGAGATAGATATTCCAATGAGAAACGAAAACGATTAAAAAAACGTGTCAATCATAGTACTTCAATTAGAGAAATGATCGCTATTCCTGCTTGTGTTGCAAATATCTGCTGGTTGCGGCACTAGACCTACAAATTACTAAGAGTATCATTATCTTTTTTATGAAGAAAGGAGCATCATTATCTTGGTGAGCATTGTTAAATCATAAATATGCATGAAACTGAAAGCATAGAAGGATTCATTTTCTGGAGTTCTAAAAGATGGATTTGGCTGTGATTCTGATCACATCTTGACCATTTCATTTGTTCTCCTTTTCTATGTCAGTTTGTTTATTATCCAAATAACCTTTTACAATTTATGACCTCATGTTCTTCATGACTAACAGTAATTGCAGGAAAACGCCTACAATGGACTGGTATTTTCTGACTTGGAAGTTGTGATATTAGTAACCAGACACCTTGAAGCAAAGTTATAATAAATTTCCAAAACTTAGCTATTTACTCTTGATATGGTGAATAAGCTTGCCTACAAATGTTTACAAGCAAAACTAGCATGTCTTATGGGGAAAGGAAAATCGAAATTTTCATGTAAATGCTAAGCACGTGAGCCTTAGTTCAGTCTGGCGAACTTAGGTTCCTATTTTCTTCCTAATATACATAAATCCACCAGTCCTCCTAAATTTTTCTAGATTTAAATAAAATGCACACAAACTTTCATAGTTGCGACAAACATTCAGCCCTTTCACAAGGGAATGAGGTAATAAAAGAGGGAGAACTTTTTGCAAGGAAGCAGTGGGAATCACAAACCTCTCTGTGCTTGTAGTCTATCCCACTAACAGGGTCAGTGGACTTTGATATCAAGCGTTCATAGCTAAAGGTTGTCTGGCCTCCATTTTCGTTAGCAGTTTGTTCCTGTGTGACATCAGGCTCTGTTCGGACATCTTCATGCCCTGTTTCTAACTGATGAGGAGAAGCAGGAGCGAATTCAGTCTTCTCAGCATCTGCATCAAGTGAAGGTATCATCAACCTTTGCCATCAAGCTAAGGGGTAAAAACTTAACCACAGAATTCTCCTCGGTTCATCTACTTTTTTTTTTAGTTACTAAGGGAATCCTATTCATTATTGATAAGTAAAATTCAAATAAACACAGTTAACTAACTTAAACACATCCCAGATCCATTTCACTCTTCTAGATCAAAACTAAATGGACACGATTTGACTACTTCTACAAAAACAAAGTGATGCAACATGCCGGTGCTAAAAATATCCAATGTTATTTACCAGAATTACTACCATCACATGAACAATATCAGTTTGAGACATGCTTCTAGTTTTGTTGTCTTCCTAAAGAAAAGGTGAAACTTCAAATCAAATTTAGGCTGGAAAGTCTAACCTGCTGTTGGGGACGACCTACTGTGGTGGGGGCTGTGAGATCCCTCTGCAGTCAAAACATTGGACAGTGCTGCAACAGCAGCGGCTCTTTGAGACCCTTGGCCTGAATGAGGCTGTGTGCTGCTGGGTTTTGACGATGTATTAAGGGAAGAGGACAAGGCAGCCATCGCGGAAGCACGTTGGGTATGCTCGCTGTCACCTGATGAGCTTGTGGGCCTCTCATCTGACTGAAAACCCATGGGATTTGGTGGTTAGCAGACAAGAAAAATTGGCAAGGAAATTCTTATTATTGTTATTTTTGAAACGGAAGGAAGGAAATTATTAGCAGTACATGTTTTCCTTGCGACGATGGATTCAACGCAAATGAAAGAGCTGCCAAGGCTGATGCCCTTTGAGTTGGCCCGCCATCACCTGATGAGCCCTTATTTCCACCCTGGAAGCAGTTAAAAGGCATGAATCAGGAAAAATAACATGTATCACTCTTTGTAAATTGAATAGCAAAAGTGAACTTACCTCTGAACGCATTCCGAAAAGAACTGAAAGTTTCTTCTCAAAAGAGTTTCCATGAATCTGTTTCAAGAATGACACATCAGCTTAACTGTAAGCAAAGAAAAATGGTATGCCCAAATAGTAGAATATTGGACATATGAGAAAAGCCCATTAAGTCTTCAAAATATCAGCTATCCTATACAAATAGATAATAAATGGAATATAATTACAACGAAAAGCTGAACTTGTGAAATACAGAAGTAAAATATCTAAGAGCATACCACGGATCGTGTGTTATCCCAGGAGAAGTATGTCCTGAAGAAGCAAGGTTCATTCCCTTCATTGACTTTATAGAGAGGCACATCAGGAGAAACACCTTCAAAGGCCACTGCATGTTGTACGTATTTCTGGGAGGGAAGCAATCGTTGCTAGGAGTTGGACGATAATGATCCAACCAAAAACAGAAAGGTTAACACTTAACACTTGGTACCTACCTGGCCAATGTCAAATGCTTTCTGTTTTTCTTTTGTCTCCACACACTGACCCATCCAAACAAAAACCTCACCGTGTGTATCAAGTATCATCGTGTCTTCAGTCAACAAATCATCTTGTGAAAAATTGAAAACTTCAGTAACCTGCGGACAGGTGAGCCTTGAGTTTTTTTTTTAAAAAAAACAATATTATTTGAACATGTTGGATCAAATCAATACAGAAACAAACCTCCAGCTTTCCTGGTGACAATGTTATCGCGATTGAAGCCAAAAAATGAAAATAAAACATTAGTGTCACTATAAAGCATAAAAAAATAGAATGTGGCAATATTGAGAAACACTGTGAATAGAAGGTTTGACTACTACTAACCATTCCTGAGAGAGAAGGTATACAAATGAGGTTCTCTAATAACAGCATCAGTGGCCACACTTTTACTTGTGTAACTCTGCTTTCCACCAATAGAAGACCAGAAAATAGAGCTCTCAGTACCCTCCTTGCAATGTTTGACAGCAACACCGGTCTGCAGGATTTGGGGGTACATATAATTTGAGTAATAGTGGTCACGATAAGAAATGTCAATCACTTCCAATTTTATCAGAATCAACTGCTGCCAATGGAGGAGGATTCAGCAACCAGCATAGTTCTATGTAACCTCGTTGGATCATTACTTTTTTTTTTTGGTTGAGGGGAAAAAAATCACCTCGTTGGATCATTAATTAATAGACCTTAAATTAGACAGCAGTCAGAAAACATCAAGAAGGCCCAATCAAATCCTTGCCGGCCCGCGCGCATGTGTCATGTGTCGATCAGAAAGAATAACAACGGCCCGCACTTAACAAAGCAACGTCGAAACGGAACAGCAAACCTCCTTCCCCTCTCCGGCCTCCGCCCATCCCCTGATCCCCGACTCCCCGAGCGGCCGCCGGCCGGTGACGATCCGAACCCCAAGAGCCCACAGCCGCCATGGCCATGGCACCGGAGCCCCTCTTCTTCACTCCACCGCCCGCGCCGCGGCACCTCGCCGAGCTCCGCATCGACCCCGCGCACTACGCTGTCGTCTTCTCCGCGCCCTGCGCCGCCGACGCGGGGCGCAAGCGCCGCTGCCTCCTCCCGGCCTCCTCCGTGCGCAAGAGGATGCTGCTCGAGCTGCGCCCCTTCGACCCGGCGCCGAACACGCCGACGCCCCCGCCCACGCCCACCACGCCGACGGCGCCGCGCGCCGCGGAGTTCTCGGTTGAGCCGGGGCTCCGCCCGCGCCACCCGACCTCCGCGGGGAACATGTTCGCGTTCGCGACGGGGACGCCGGGGGGATCCTCGGCCAGCAGCGCGGGGAACATGTTCGCGTTCTTGGCTGCGCCGGAACGGCCCAACACGCCCACGGGTCCCACCCCCAGGGGCGGCTTCGTGTTCGCGGCTTCGCCGGAGGGGCAGCTGACGCCCACCTCCAGGGGCACCAACACCAGCGGCCTCACGTTCTTGGCTTCGCCGAAGCAGCCGCCGTCGACGCCCACGGGCTCCACAGCCAGCGGCTGCGATGCGTCCTTGATGCCCACCGGCAGCGGCGCGGCCGCGTCCCTCCACTCCGCTAAGACGGCGCGCACGGGCGCCACTGGAAGCGACGGGTTCGAATTCTTCGCTTCGTCAGGGCCGGCGTGCGCGAAACTAGGCTCTCCATCTTCCGCGGCGGCCAAGGAGACGACGGTCCCCTCCGTGGGCCTCGGGACGCCGTCGTTCGTCTTCTCGGCGTCGCGGTCGCTGACTCCGCCGCGTAGCGGGAGCAGGAAGCGGCCGCGGCCCAACCTCCACATCGAGACGACCCCTCGACGCATGAGTCCGCGACACTGGGAGGAAGATACGCCGCCGCAGCAGCAGTTCACCCCGTCGCCGCAGAAGCTCGCCAAGACGAACTCCACCGTCAACCCCGAGGCCTCCCACTCGTCTATCATGTCGGACCCGTGCTGTGCGTTCTTCGCATCGCCGGGAAAGGCGGCCAAGCGGGTACGCCGTGCTTGCACTTCTTGAGTTCTCTTCTTGCTGCCGTTGCTTACTTGCTTTCTTGTGCCCACCTCTGATGCGTTGATTTGATCACCGCAGGAAGCCAAGAAAGCCTCCAGCGAGGCACCCCGCTCGCCAGCTGGGTCACCCTGCGCGTCGCCAGAGGCGAGGACTTCCTCGCCAGAAAAGCCGAGCAAGCCGGTAGAGCCTTCCTTACTATGTGGCGATTCCATCATTTTGCTTGCATTGTTTGGATTCAAGAATACAACATAATTTGGATGCTTTGCTTGTGCAATTATTTCTTCACACTTAAAATGACAATTTCCTGCTTTCGCATTGGTTGAGTCATGAGTGGATAGATGATCTATGATGCTGATCTGTTTTGTGTGAATTCAGTGCTAATAATCATGTGCCAAATTATCTGAAGCTTATGGTCTCCTTTATGTGAATCCAGTGCTAATAATCCTGTGCCAATTTATCTAGCTTGTGGTCTCCTTTATTCGAATTCAGTGCTAATAATCCTGTGCCAAATTATCTGAAGCATATGATCTTCTTTACGTGAATTCAGTGCTAATAATCCTGTGCTAAATTATCTTAAGCTTATGGCCTCGTTTATTATGTGAATTCAGTGCTATAGTCCTGTGCCAAATTATCTGAAGCATATGGCCTCCTTTATTATGTGAATTCAATGCTAATAAATAGTCATGTGCCAAATATCTTCCATGAAATTCCAATGTCACGATTCTTTAAACGAATTTCCGAATTAAAATTTTCTGCATATGCCTTGAATTGAATGGGTTGCTTAGCTTCTTAGTATTGCGTGCATTTTGGTATTCTGTCAGCACTTGCTTAATGAAACCTGGTTCTGTACAGGAGCAAGAACTGGAAGTGCCCAGCGCGGTCTGCTCCGGCGCCGAGCTGCTGCTGTGCGTAACCTGCAAGTGCGGCGTCCACAAGGAGTTTAGCTTCGACCACCATGTCTGATCAACTAGCTCCTGTACATCCTCATCGTCGGTTTTCGGGTTTTGCCTTGCAATTCACCGGAGTCTTAGGACAAGGTTAACTGAACTGAATTTTGAACCATACGGGCTCATGTAGAAACGAGTTTAAGCCTTGAAGAGTCATATCCAATCCAGTCTCTAACTGACCGATATCTAATTCTATCTCTAATTGATTCAATCCCTCTACCTAATATTGACGCCTCATAACAAGGTTACCATGCATGAAAAGGAAATATCAAAATTGGTTTCATTGTTCCATACCTTCAGAAATTCAGCAACTTTAGCAGCCCACTGTTGTTGTTCAAAAGAACTTGAATTTCCGTTCCATAAAAAGATCGAGTTTTTAGTTTGCAAAACAAAACAATCTGTGGAACTCAAAGATGTTGGGACCTAGAAAGTCAAATAACAATTAGTTCAAAGGAGAAAAAGGTTTGACTATTAAGTTAATTACAGTGCAGTTTTTATTAGATATACAAATAAGGATAAATCTGTTTTTTCATGCATATACTCTTTAATTAAGTCTGCTGCCCAAGAAAAACATTTTGGATGCTGGTATGCAGGCCATAATGAGAACATAGCGATTCCATCCAGCATTAGTTCCATACTTCATTTCCCATAGCGTAGATTTTGAGCAAACTGATAGGTGGACAAGACTTGATATGCTATAAGAGCAAAGTTCTTGATGCTGGTATGCAGGCCATAATGAGAACATAGCGATTCCATCCAGCATTAGTTCCATACTTCATTTCTCATAGCGTAGATTTTGAGCAAACTGATAGATGCACAAGACTTGCTATGCTATAAGAGCAAAGTTCTTGAGCTCAAGATTTAGGAAAATCAATGCTAACTTAGAAAATTACTATCGCACATTTTTAATATACACCACAGGTGTAATCGGGCTGGGTGTAATTGATGATAGGCATGATGGATATTTATGTGATGGATCATAGGCATTTTTAATAAGTATTATTGCCTACTTTTTCTCATTGACTTAAACTGTTCAGAATGCTTATGTAGAACAGGTAGAGTTGAGAAATACCGCAGCAACTTGAAGTGTTTTGTTGTTATGAACTGCCGTTCCAGAAATTCGAATGAGAGCGACGCCATCAGCACAATATGTTTCATCTTTCAGACCCTTCTCTTCTACAAATTTCTTATAACCAGAGCTAGTACCGCCCTGCATGATTTGGCAAATACGTTCTGATAATTTCTGGAGTAACGTTACAAAACATTGCATTTCTATAAAATGCTCCAATATGAGCACACATTTAACACGAACACTATACATGAAAAAATCACAGTGAGCATCATACCTTAAGAATAACCATTGGTTGGAAAAGAGCAACAAATTGTGGTGGCTCTTTTCCTTGATAAATACGACCCTACAGTAACACTAACAAGATATGAACCTCATCCAGAGAAAATATTTTATGCATAATAAATTTTTCTAAATGTGAATACAATACCAGGACAGGTCTTCCTTTCAAAGAATTCCAAGTTGTATTAGCTATTTGAAAAGCCGCCTCTTGATCTTCCTACGTTAAATAAACAAAGAGTAACTTCATATATATCACAGCACAGTTGCATGGGCACTGGGTCGACCATGAACCCTTGTATATGTTAAGTACATAAGGCTCATATATTAATTATAGGACACGCGAATGTGTGATGTGAGAAGAATTCATGACAAACAGTTTTACAAAAAAGATTAATAAGAAGGTTTCAATTGGCAATTTGATTATGACAAGCAAAATAATAATAATACATTCCAATAATGGGGGTTTACGGAAGATGCAAATCAAGAAAGTTTTAAGCATGTATATGTTTAAATGACAATTACCTGTACACTATTTTTCCCAATCCAATAAGTCAGATAGAACTCTTCTTTCTTGTCAGCAGAATGGTAAGTGTAGAGAACAACATAACAGTCTCCGCTGTAGAATTTTCCAAGTTCTTCCTTCGGAAGAGCAGTCTTGACACTGCCGTTAATACACCAAACCTGAAATATGCACAGCTTGCTTGTGGTTTCAATTCTACATTGCATTCACTATTGTACTTGGTAGGAAAATGTGACTAAGTTCAGCAAAACCTCAAGCTTTCCACCACCATCTAGCAAAGGAGGAACTTCATCATTTACTGGCGTGCTAGTTTTTGTGATTCCTTTTACATCGACACCTTTCTGCTTCAACATTGCTGATAAAACATAGATGTTAACAATGAATGACAAAAGGTCAACTGTTTAAATACCAATAAATAAATAAATAAATATTGTACCTTTAACATTCCCTCTGCCTTCCTCTGTGCTGGCACTCCCTGCCGTGCTACTTACTGGCCATGACTCAAACTTAGACTTGAATGTATGATTCTCATAACCTTGAATCACTTGAGTTATTCTTGTTGTCTTTGGTCTATTTTCTTTAATAATGAATTTCTACAGGAGGTAAATTTTAGATAGGATATATGTTGAACAAAGGCAACAAAACAATAAAGTTGGGCTGTAGTTTTACCTCAACTGCCGCACTGGCAGCTTTCCTCTCCTCTACCTGTGTTACCCGACCAACCCACACAAATAGCTCAGCCCCACAGTCAAGTAAAAAGCATTTGGTGTTCTCCAGAATTGATTTTGTAAGAACAGTGTCCTCTAACTTCAGTTGACCGTTAGTGATACTGCAAACATAACAATTAAGAGTGTACAATAAAACTACTTGATTATTAAAAATGAAGAAGAACAGCTGAAGAATAGTGAGGTGAACATATATAGCACACATACACAGGCCAGTCACACCTGAAGATAAAGTAATAGGCTTTGTGAACCAAGCAGAGTCCTGAAGTATGCTGCGCAACGGTAAAGTTCTACGACCTATAAGCACTAGGATACCAACTAATTAATCTGTACTGAATTGCCAAGAAGTTGTATTCAGGAAAGGAACTTCTGTAGAAGTGAGCTGTGAATTCAGCAGAACATATTGCCAAAAAAGATGTGTTTATCAGAAAGTTGCAAGTGGTGACTGTCACCCATGCATAACTTAAAAAAAAAAAGAGTATAAGAGTGTGAATGCTAGAATAGGTATGTTGAGCCAACACAAAAACCAGGCCACACATAGGGATTAAGATCAAATATAATTAAGTGTACACTCATAAAAATACCTGAAAAGCTTTGGTGCTGTAATTTCAAGAACAACATCATCATCACTTATTGTTTTTTTCCCTATTGGCGCAAAACCTCCAAAAAGGACCCAGAATTCTCCTGAATCTGATTCTGCTTGTAATTTCCCATCATCTATTATTAAGGCAAAAAAAAGGTATAAGTATGTGTGAACTTACTGACGTTTTACATGTATGAAATGAAACTTTTATCATTCTCATCTCACCAACAATTGCAACAGCACACACTCCGTCATGGTATTTCTCCTTTAAATGTTGGATCACTTCCAACGCCTTGGCTCTTTCTTGAATGTTGGAGTTTGCACCATTGAATTGGTATATTTTATTTTCAGTGTCCAAGATAAAGACATCATCATGGTTCAACGATGAACGAGCAAAGGGAACCTGAGTAATGAAGTTATCATCAGGATTGGCTTAAATAGTTGATTAAACATATAGGAAGGAATGAAGCAGGGAGAGGTGGAACACCAATGCAGCACCTCTTTAACTCTGATAGCTCTCTTCCCCTTGCAAATATACAGCCGTACTTCAAACTTGTCCACCTCTGGCTTTTTAAACCCAGAAGCAAAACCACCCTCCATGGGTATGATGCAGGGCTTAAAATACGAAAGGAACTTATCAGACTCGTAGCACTGTGGTTCCCTGTGCTGTACCGCTTTACCCCCGAGCATGCTGTCAAGTTCAACCGTCTTGATCGCGGCAGTTCCAGCTTCATCCTGCATAGCAACAACAACAGCGATTTCGAGAAGTTGGCATATGAAAATAACGTCATTTGTAGCATAGAGAAATCTGAAGTGGTAGGTGGTACAGAAAATCTGCTACCTGACTAGAATCTTTCCCGATCCAGAAATGGATGTCAAAAAGATAAGCACCTCCTTTGCAGGTCGTCTACAAGAAAGGGTCAGATGCATTAATAAAAAATACAATTTGTGTTGAGAAATAGAAATATGCCTCTAGAAATGGAAATGTTAAATGCAACAACCTGCAGAACTATATATGAATCTCCACAGTAGAACTTGCCATAATTTTCTTTTGGCAAAGCAACCGGCTTGAAATCCTCGATCCTCCATATTTCTGTTCCTCTGTGTTTTAAGTTAAGGGGCACGTATATATACCCAACATATATAAAGAGAACGATAAGAGAAGCCTTGCGTAGAATGGGGGGAAAAACACAGCTAAATAAGGTGGCAGCCTGCTTGAAGTCATCTCGATCAGGATACGGTTTGTGGCCAGCTCCTTGAAATGCAGGCTCAAGCACCACTTTTGCAGTCGACATCGCGCACACAGAACGTTGCTTGGACACTACAGAGCGAGAGGCTCCGCCCACCACCCGACAACAGTGAATCCAACACTAGAAACTCATGTGCTGCAAGAGCCCACGCAGAAGAAATTTTAAATCATCGTCAGGAACAAAAGAAAGCAAAGCTTACTGATCGCAATTGCAATCACGCGTCCACGCGCCAAGTAAGGGCAGATCAATCCAACCCGCGGGCTGGTGAGATCGTCTGTCGTAGAAACTAATTAACCGCGCGATCTGAACAAGCAAGAGGGAGGGAACTGAAAAGGAAATGCAGAACCGTGGGGATCGTATCAGGAGGCCGTCGGTGGAGCGGTGGTACCTGCAGCTAGATGATCCGTAACGCCGATCGATCGCCGATCGATGGATGGACCTCGACCTCGAGCCAGAGAGGGGAAGGTGGCGACGGGAAGGAGCTAGGGACGAGGACGACGTAGGAATGGAACGGATTGCTGTGGATGGATGGGGGTGGAGGTCGTCACTAGCCGACGCCGCGGCTTTTGCGGTTTGCCTGGTTTTAGAATGGCCACCTATTTATACGGCCGCGCGGGCGCGGCGATCTGCCGCTACTATACTTGTCTTCCACTCGCGCGGCAGCGACGGACGACGGATGGTAGGAAAGGGGCGATCGACGGCAGCTCATCGAGTACGAGATGGATTAATTATGGAGTGGGGGACGAACGTGGCTACGCGTGGTGACTGCACGGACCTACGCCGGCCGGCCAGAGGTATGGCCGCCGGCGGTGTCTGACAAGATTCTTGTAGCGCCGCATGGAGATGAGATGAGAGCTAGGTAGGCCGGTCATCAGGGTCCAGTGGTCCGCCGCATGATGCGGCCGATAATTGCGAGCTTTCGGTCGAGATGCATGGCAAGCTGCAGTGAACGTTTCATCAACAATAGTGACAACGTACGGGTTCACGCACGGGCGGGGCGCCACCTGATCCTGCCCCGCCACTGTGTCCATCCGACTAGGCTGAACATGGGCTGTCCTACTTCCCGGCTGGCCAGGCCCAATCAGTGCATGGTGGCGTACCGCTAGGGTTTGATTTCAGTGCAGCAAGGAAAAGGCTTTGGAACACATGACCCTATCATTCAGGACATAAGAGCACGAAGGATGATGCACAAGAGTGGAGTTCGTCGATAAATAAAGAAAGAAGCTCTAATTTTGATGCTCGTTGTTTGGTTGAAGCTATGTTTTTTTTTGGAAGGCATGTATGTTTGGTTTGTTTTGCCTCCTGTGTACTTCTTATACTGATATATAATAGAAGCAACTCTTTTTTTTTTCTTAAAAAAAGTCAGTGTCTTGTTTTATTTAACTTATCAGGCTTCCTTATCAACTATGGTGTAGTATTTTTTTTTTTTTGTAACAAAGTAGCACAACTAACTTATCAATCACAGAAACCATGGGCCGAAGATCCTGGCCCCTAGGGGCTGAGCTGAGAACAAAGAATATTACACGCACACACGTTCATTCATAAATAAATACCACACCATACGTCGTGCGATCAAGAAAAGATGACACCATACGTCCATGGTTTTCTTAAACAAAAAAGAAACAAATTACATAGGCCTTCAATCAAGACACTGGTCTAGATAGGTATAGGTAGTATAAGTAATAAGATTAATCAAGTCATCTTAGTGTTCTCTTATTCATGAACACGCCAAAAATAATAACTTCCACATAATGTCTTAGTTGGATGTAGTGATTCACACTAATCCACATAATGTAGGGGTAGATTAAAGTGAAACTTAAACCAAATTTCAGCCCAACCCATGTTGATTGATGTGAATCCGATAACATACAAACATGGTCTAAATTAGCGAGTAACTATGTTGAGTTATATAGAGTCTAGGTCCTCTCCACGATGAGTGGGTGGTGGAGTAGGGGTGCAAGTTAGGCTTGAGAGTTGAGACCACTATGGTAAGGTAGGGCCAACCTGATAGATGAGTGGCATCGCAATGCTCGCTCAGACCAAAGGCGTGACAACTTTAGAAAGTAGGCTCTAACCGTCTAGTGGGCAAAGAGCACATGAGCACAGGAGGTGTTAGGGCGGTGACACCTAGGGCCCGAAGGAACGGGCAACCGATGGTCTCAAGTGTGGGGAAGGAGTGAGAGGGAGGCTTAATAGGGTCTAGAGGAGGAGGGATCCGATAAGGTGGTAATAGATATTTTTTCCTATATTAAATTAAGACTTAATAAGCACCTGAATACATTTAATAGGCCTGAGTTTGACTCCCCATGAAAGCAAATTTAATTAGGTCTACACTAAACATAAAAAGATAGGCTAGGGTTTTCCCGTTGAGACTTTGGTCCAAAAATTACGACTTAAGAAAACTAGAGCATCTGCAAGAGTTTCCAAAACAGTCTTCTAATCCACAAGTTTTGGTAAGACTAAAGAACACATATCTAACTCCCAACCCTACCCTTCAATCTTTGGTACTTGAAAAAATTTACCCCATTGTATGGATAAATACGCGATTGTACCCATGTGTCAATATAATGTGGAACGACGTGGAAAAGAATAAGAAGTAGAACATGATTTATTTATTTTTTTGCATAAATGCATACTTGAGAGAGAAAATGAAAATATATGGGTAATTTAGAAATATTTCGGGATCCATGACATATCTAATGACAGTTTCAGCATTCCCGACTCATCGTTTTTTTTTTAAAAAAAAACATCCGACTCATAAAAACACTTCCAAGTTGGAAACAGACTGAGAAAATCCCAAAATCGGTTGTTAACTCCTTGGCCGGCCTCATCCAAATGGAGAAGAAGGTTTAAGTCCTGATGATCCCCCGATAATGACATCAACTGGCGTTGGGCAGGCGGTCCAAATCGACGCCGCTCCGCTCCATCGTCCGCGCCCACGCGCGAATTATCTATCCCTTCCGATTCCGATTAATCAATCTCCGTGCCGCCATCGTCACGGATTCCTTCTTCCTCCTTCCTTTCCTGCTCCGCGGTCAGCAGCAGCTGCAGACTGAGTGATCGGCTACTTCTACGCGCGCCGCGAGCATCACCGAGCAAGTTGCAAGCCGGAGTGGGCTGAGTGCGGTCCACAGCACGGGCCAGAATTCCGCCATGAGGAGGCCCTCGCCGCCGCGGCGCCTCCCGCTGTTCCCCTTCCTCCTGCTGCTGCTCACGCTCCTCTCGCCGCCTCGAGCGGCAGCGGGCGGCCCCGGCCCGTCCGCGTGGGTGGCGCTCCGCGGGGCGGCGGGCAGCCGGAAGGCGTCTCCGGCGGAGCAGGAAGCGGCGGCCGCGGGGCTGCTCCGCCGGCTGCTCCCTTCCCACGCGGGCAGCTTCAGCTTCCAGATCGACTCCAAGGTTTGTGCATGCTAATTCCTAGTGCTGCCACTACCCATTTCGGGGGAGCATTGGTTGACTCTCTCTCTTGTTCTCGTTTTGCTGTGCTCACTCCAGGGCGCCGTCTGCGGTCAATCAAGCTGCTTCAGGATAAGCAACGTCGTTGACGGCTCGGGCAAAGGTGGAGCGGAGATTCTGTATGTTCCTCGTCTTCCCTCGAACTTGCTGAAGCTGAACTTTGAACTTTGGCCGCGTAGTCTTGAAATGATCCATCTGGTAGCTGAGGCTGTGCTTTGTCGCTTGCTTTGATTCGCCATTTTGATGAGGTTTTGATTTACATATAAATAGTCAAACATGGTGATGAAGTCGCTCGTTCCAGTTCTAGATTTTGCTCTCGTACCATCACTCATTAAGTTGGCGCATTGGTTTGCTTAAAATTCAAAACATAATCCTGCGCTTCGGTTCCTTAATTGAGCATTGAGAATGCATGTAATGCAAGGACTGCCAAAATTGTACATTTGTTATGGCTCCATCGGGAAGGTGAATGCAATAACCTCTTCATGTTTATTATGCTATATACAGGATCCAGGGAACCACAGGTGTTGAGCTTGCATCTGGCCTACATTGGTATTTGAAATACTGGTGTGGTGCGCATATCTCCTGGGACAAGACTGGGGGTGCCCAGCTGGCATCGATTCCTTCTCCTGGATCTCTGCCAGGGGTGCAGGGCAAGGTAGTCAAGATTGAGCGTCCTGTTCCATGGAACTACTATCAGAATGTCGTCACTTCTAGCTGTGAGTCCTTTCTTGCCTTAAACATTTGCTTTCATAATCTTTGTTCGATTCCAAATTTGTTCATTTCTTGATTTCTTCAGCGATAACCTCCTTGTCCCTCGTAATAGTCAGTACTTTACTTTCTAGGTGTCTGCCAGATATAAGGGCATGATGTCTTGGATTTGCCATATTTTCTATTGATGCAGTACCAAACTACTAGTACTTCTATTGCAAATGAAGAACTAGTGTTTCAGCATTTGTTATCCTACACCCTAATCGTACAGATTTCATTGTGTGATTTTTGTCTCTGTTGACTGGCCCCTTCCATACTTCTAACATTTGTCCAACTGGATTTATTTATAACTTCCAATTTCAAAAGAAATGACTCTGAAGCTTCCCACTGTTTAAGTAGATTCCAACTTTTTTTTTTTTCTCTGATGACAAAATTCATGTAGCGTTCTATAGACTCCTATGTTTGGTGGGACTGGAAAAGATGGGAGAAAGAAATTGACTGGATGGCACTTCAAGGAATTAACTTGCCTCTAGCATTTACTGGACAGGAATCTATCTGGCAGAAGGTTTTTAAGGTAATGTGACAGACACATCTACAACTCTGAAATGTTCTATTAAAGTTGCACCTTATATTCTTTAAAAACATATCTCGATTAGTTTTTACAGTTAATTATTGCATTTTATTTCAGAATTTTAATGTTACCGACAAAGATTTAGATGATTTTTTTGGTGGACCAGCTTTCCTGGCTTGGGCTAGAATGGGGAACTTGCATGGGTAAGTAAACAGTTCTCCTGTGTGTTCGGAAAAGAACTATAAAATAGACAAGGCTACATTCTATGATATAGGTTTTTCTTCATTAGTTCACATAGCATGATTAATTACCTTATACTTAAAAAAATGGAGACCATATTCTTGTTTAAATGTGTCGAAGATGTATCTTTAGGAGGCATTCACTGTTTGGGATTTGGGTTCAATGGACTATGCATTTTGCTCCATTGAATACAAATTATTAAAAGATTCTCTTCCTGCTTGTTTCTCTCTGCATATCATTTTGTCCCATTTATGTGACCAAAGATTCATTCTAACTTAATTATAGCATGGATCACAACATTGCAGTCGTTCTATACTTAACTAGTTAACTCTGTATGATATTAAGAATTTTTGGACATGATCATTTGTATATTAAGACGTAAAAAGTAACGAATTTATAATTCTTCAATTTCTTTAGATGGGGTGGACCACTGTCACAAAACTGGTTGGATCAACAATTGGCATTGCAGAAGAAAATACTATCCCGGATGATTGAGCTTGGGATGATCCCTGGTACTTTCTTTTTCTTGTCCAAAATTACTATTCTTCAACCTTTAACATATGGTCATTACATTTATACCTCCTTTCCATCCTTTTTTAGCAATTTGTTTTTCATATGAAGTCAAAAGATCAATGGACTTCTTTACTAGCAATATTTTATTACTACAGTGGGTTAAATACTGTTTCAAGTATACTAATGATGCACTCTACTTTACAGTTCTTCCATCGTTCTCAGGAAATGTTCCGACTGTTTTCGCAAAATTATTTCCATCAGCCAACATTACCCGGCTTGGTGATTGGTAACATACTTTCTTATATCATTTGTATCAATATCTTCTGAAAATTTGTGCTAGCTTAGGGTGTAGTTATGGTGACCAACTCCAAACTCTGGTGATCGTATTCATAATGCCTCTTGAAAAGTAACTACCATGAAGTCCTAGGACTGTAGTACATAGAAGAGTGTAGTGGACAAGAAGGTTTCAGACTCACTCTTCTTAACATGTAATAGTTACAAGCATTTTATAGTTAGTGGGTTACCATTATATAGGGCTACTGGCACGGTTGCCAGCCAACAACTTATTCGTAAGGGGCAATATATGCATACATGACCTGATAGCTTCACATGATATGTTTCCGTATCCTCATTTTTCAAGGAAAAAAGTGCATCTATGTCTCAATTTCTTTGCACCAGACTGTAGAAGTCTTAAAGCAAAATTTGCTACAGGACATGTAAACTGATGTCGAGCTGCCTTCGGACACAAAAATGTGCTACATGCTGGCAGTCACTCTGTTTTTTCTTTGACGCAAGTGTCAGTCACTCTGTTGATGTGAGAATTTGCTAGAAGACAACATCTCCATTAAAATAATCATTTCCAACCCTAGAGGAGATGGTGTCTTCCAGCAAATTATCACATTGCCAGAGTGACTGACAGCATTTATCACTTTTTTATATGTCTGTAGGCACGATGTCAGTTTATGTGTCCTGTAGCAAATTTTGCCAAGTCTTAAACATATCAAGTCTGTGTACTGCCAGTGCTTATGTGCCTGATTTCAACATAAAAGTATCAGTTGATTAGCATTTCATGTTTTCAGTTATAAATGTTCTTACTGAAAATATCTTATGTTGTTTTGATTTTCTACATGATATTTTCTACTTCAGGAATACAGTTAATGCTAATCCTAAGTGGTGCTGCACTTATCTTCTTGATCCTTCTGATTCATTGTTTATAGATGTGGGGCAGGCTTTTATCAAGCAACAGATAAAAGGTATATACCTGCCATTTTTTGTGCAAGATATGATCTATCATAGGAAACTTGAATTTGTTCTGAAGTTTCTGGGTCAAATAAATCAATTAATAAGAATGCACTTTTGATACAAGGTTTCACATTCTCAGTTTTGATTTTTTCTGGATGTTTGCAGAGTATGGTGATGTAACCAACATCTATAACTGGTAAGGCCTACTAATCTGCTTCTTTGAAATGTTGCCTCAATGCATTATGTGATTGCTCGGTGTATCTTTTGCATGTTGGGTCACAAAGCTTGGCTATCATATGCTTAGTGGGAATGGTCTATCTTTCCTTGTCAGTTGTGGAGATGATCCGTTGATTATGAACAAAGAATATGTTCAAGAACATTTTGACTCTTGGTTGCTGGAAACTTTAAGAGCAGTTCGACATTATAAGATATTTCATACCAGTTTAATTTTGTAGAAAGGGATACACCTTAAATGTTTTTTTTTTGCCCGAACAAGCAGGAGAGTTGTGTATCATCATATTAAGAAGAAAAAACAAGGTAGAAAAAAAAATCTTTACAAAACAAATACACTAACACCTTAATACTCACAGATACACCTTAAATTTTTAAAATTTTTGAAGGGAAAATCTCAACAATCCACCTGCAGGGTTGTTCCTAAGTTGTAAACAATGAAGCAATGCTTTAGCTTTGGAAGACATCTCAGGAGAATGTCCACTATAATCTGATGGGTCCAGATATTTTATGTCTTTTCGCTCGAGTCATAACAAACTGTAGATGAAATGAATGCTTTGATGAACAAGTTAAGAATATAGGGACACGATGATATATGAAAATAGAAACGGATACAGAGACATCCACTTAGTATCCATATTAGAAACGAATATGAATACATGTATCCATATTATATGTTTTAACAGACAAACAGACACGGATTCAGATAACTCAGGTTTTTAAACATCCATGTCCACCCCCTACTGATTAGGATGATTGATGTCGAGTCATTATAGGCAAGGATCACAATTGATTGGTTCTATTTCTATAAGCCATACCCTTGGTCATCTGTTGGCCCACTACCTCCCTGGTCCCTGCACAGGTGAGTGATTAGCTCACCGGCACACCCACACACTCACACTTGGCTTGAGGTAGAAGAAGAGGTGAGAGCAGAGCACTGTGCTACAGTACACACGCCTGAAAGTGCAGCAATTGAACTGCTTTTCTTCCATTGCCTTTACCTAGTATATGTACAAGATTAGTTCAAAAAAGTTACAATGGTACACCTACTGAAATACATGGCTGAGATCAGCCCCAACAACTACCATGGCTGATGTATGCCAACTACTAACTAGTGTACAACTAGGACTAGAGGAGATGGCCAATTGCCATACCTCAGTCAGCAGAGCTGAGTGCCAACCGCTTCTGCAGCGAAATCAAAGAGAGGGGGAGCAGCAGATTATCTCACATCATCCTTGTGTATATGTGTAACCTTTCACCCTCCATAATCAATCTATCAATTCCGTGCCATATTCTTGCTTAAAGATACATATCGTCCTGATTAAGGTATTGATAGTGGATAGTTCAATTTTTTTTTTTAGGATAAGTTCAAAATTCTTGATTTATTGGTCATGCATTATGTCATTGGCTAGTGGCTTAGCATCTTTTGTGCATCGTGTGTATATTCTTGTGCTCACTTGCTCTTTCTGCTTTCTACATCATGTACACATTGCACATTTTACAGTTATGGTTGTTACTTTCAGTGACACATTCAATGAGAATACCCCACCAACAGATGAACCAGCATATATTTCGTCACTTGGTTCTGCTATCTATGGAGCAATGTCCCGAGGTAACAAGAATGCAATGTGGTTAATGCAGGTATGCTCACTCTTCTTTTACCTTTGAAATGTAAAAACATTCTGCATTTTACCATTTTCTGTTGTGATAGCAATCATATATCCTCTAGACAGTAGTAACTTGTCCAGTTAACAAGATGGAGTGCAGAGTACAATATACAGAAATACACCATACTATCAAACATAGTCCATAGGTAGTACAGTATATGAGCTACTATTATTTATAGTAGCTCGTTCCATGTTCTCTTTTTTTTAAAAAAAAACTTATGTATTAAGTCTTACATGGTGTCTTTGAATAGAGAAAAATCTTGCATTTTCTTTATCAGACATCATTATATGAACACATAATTGGAAATCTTTAACTTAACTTTGTGCTTATCAATGCAGGGTTGGTTATTCTACTCAGATTCTGCATTCTGGAAGGAGCCACAAATGAAAGTAAGCTCAAGTCTTGTCTTCATTGAGTTTCAGTTTGAACAGTCAAATAAATGTTATAACTCATAGAATGAAGGTTATTGCATATGTTCTTTGTCCTTTTAACACCTATTTACAAATAGGTTAACCTGCCCCTTTTAACTTCCAGGCACTACTTCACTCTGTTCCAATTGGTAAGATGATAGTTCTCGATTTATTTGCTGATGTCAAGCCCATTTGGAAAATGTCCTCTCAGTTCTACGGCGTACCATACATCTGGTATGTCATCTTTTAACAACCCCTCCTTCCCATCCTGTAATTCCAGACCATTATTTTTGTATTCTCATTATCAATTTAAGATATGAATATAATTCCTGATTTTCAACCATATTTACTGATTGATTTGTTCAATCTAGGTGCATGTTACACAACTTTGGTGGGAACATTGAAATGTATGGCATACTTGATTCAATTTCATCTGGCCCCATTGATGCTCGTACAAGTTACAATTCAACAATGGTAAGTGCAAATTTGTCCTATGGAGCAAACATTTCATTTTCATGTGTGATGAAAATCTTTATCGTCTGTTGTTTCAATGTTGAAGTGAACCAATCCCTCCCTCCCTCCCTCCTCTCTCTCTCTCTCTTTTGCTGGAGTTCTGTGCTCCAGTGGCGGAGCTAAAGCCAGGCCAAAGGGGGCCATTCCTCTTCATTCTTTAAACATTTTAAGTGGAATCACCTCGTCCTAGGTAACAACAAAGCATGGTTTACATAGCTTGGCCTCCTGTACATCTACCATCATGCTCCACCGCTGCTGTGCTTCTTGTTCTTCTTGATTGATTGTTCGTCTTTCACGATGTTTCAGAACTGATGTATTTTCTGTGTTGTATCTGATCCAACTACTTATGCAGTGTTTGACTCTTGCTCTTCTCTAGATTGGCGTTGGCATGTGCATGGAAGGAATAGAGCACAATCCAGTTGTTTATGAACTTATGTCTGAAATGGCATTTCATAATAAGAAGGTTGAGGTTGAGGTAAATAGTGCAAATGTAAACTTAGCCTTTACGAATTAAGATTTACTGCTATTCTTATCTCTTTGTTTTGGAACTATTACAGCTGTATAAACTCTTGAGTATGAGGTGTCACTGTAGACATAGTTTGCACTTTATATATACATTATTAAAGGGTACATTCTATTTATGCACCACTACATAAATTTTAAATATTTATGATAACCAATCTTGTCAATAGATAACTACTACTGCTTAAAGTTCTTTCCCTTTATGTGATTACAGTGGGATCAGGATTAATGAAAGTTTTCTGTCTTGAGTTAAATGTTGACCTGTGCATCAAAAAAGGATTGCCAAAAAATACCAAACTTTGTAATTTTTTGTAGTTTCTTGGTAGACATGCTTTGTGCGACCTTGTTTACATGAGGAGAATGACGTACAAACTGTGCTACAAATAGTATTTGTGTCTTTCCTTCTGCAGAAGACTTGCTATGGCTATTGTTTTATAATCGTCTAACATCTTAACCACAGGTTTTGCTTTGATAGGTTGATTACCATCTAACATTTGTCCATAACCTTCCAGGATTGGTTAAAAACATACTCCTATAGGAGATATGGTCAAGCAAATGCTGAAATAGAGAAAGCTTGGAGATATTTGTATCATACAATATATAATTGCACTGATGGAATTGCGGTGTGATTTCGAATGAGCTCCTCTGTTGCCATTATCCAGAGCCTGTCCCTAGAATAATATATCCTTTCATATTTTGGTTGCAGGATCATAATAAAGACTATATAGTTGAATTTCCAGACATAAGTCCCAGCTCAGTTAGTTTTAGTTCTCAGCTTCATAAACGAAGGGGTATGTCAATTATGAGCAACCATAGGAGGTTTTTCTTAAGTGAGGTGTCTGGAAGCCTACCACATCCGCATCTATGGTATTCTACAAAGGAGGCCATCAAAGCCCTTGAACTATTTCTTGATGCAGGAAGCATGTTTTCAAAAAGTCTCACGTATAGGTACATATGCTTCTTTTAAGTCTTGAGATTAATCTGTTCTTATTTTCTGCTATTGCCAACTCTACAGTTGTCAATTAGTTTAAGTGCCAAATCAGGGTACCAAATGAACACTATTTTTTTTCTTTTTGTTCTGGTTTAACGAGTAAAACTAATTATGCTGCTTAGGCATGTTATTGCTTTAACTGATTATTAGTGTACTTTTACCTCAGGTATGACCTTGTCGACCTAACTAGGCAGTGCCTATCCAAACTAGCGAATGAAGTGTACCTTGACGCGATGAGTTCATATCAAAAGAAAGATTCAAATGGCCTGAATTCTCACGTGCGGAAATTTCTTGAGATCATCGTGGATATTGATACACTACTAGCTGCTGATGATAACTTTCTGCTGGGCCCCTGGTTGGAAAGTGCAAAAAGCCTTGCTATAACTGAAAAGGAACGCCAGCAGGTATGTTACACGTGCATTCTTCACCTGACATTTGGATCCTAGATCAATCCCCTTTTTTGTTATCGACTGAATTGAACTTTTTACCAGTACGAGTGGAACGCCAGAACACAGGTGACGATGTGGTATGACACCACAGAGACCGAGCAGAGTAAATTACATGACTACGGTAATGCCTAGTACAATGGAGTAGTTTGTTGTTAGTTGATAGCAGCTACTAGCTGTATGTATGGTTCAGCTTTAAGTTACTAATTCTCTTCTTAAAACCAAATCACCAGCCAATAAGTTTTGGAGCGGGCTGCTGAAGAGCTATTACCTTCCAAGGGCGTCAAAATACTTCACCTACTTAAAAAGAAGCCTGCAAGAGGACCAGAGCTTCGAGCTGGAGGAGTGGAGGAAGGACTGGATCTCATATTCGAACAAGTGGCAGTCCGGCAAGGAGGTGTACGCCGTGAAGGCGACGGGTGATGCATTGGCGATTGCCAAGTCACTGTACAGAAAATACTTGAGGCCTTGAGCTAGTCGTCGCTGTCAGAGCCTTGGAATGATTGTTGCCGGGGGTAATAATGCACGGATGGGACAAATGGACATGAATTGATTGTTTGTGTTCTTCAGCAAGTTGCCTGTTAAAACACAGTATATGCACTCATGTCGTGCCCTTCGCAAATTGCAACGGATGGCATCAGGGGTCGCCTACTCGCCGCCATACAGTAGGAGGGTCTGGGTTGGTAGTGTGCACGGCGCTCGCTAGTGTGCACGCTCGAGCAGACGGATTGGTGAAGTGCGAACACTGGCTACAAATGCAAAATTGGAGACATTAATGCTTTTTGTCCTAATTTGTACTCCTTAACATCAAGCAGGATAAAAACGAGTTACAACATTTTTAGCATCACATCTGTCCAGGTCGCACACCTTATAATGAGGTTCTGTCATGGTAAACGCAAACACCAGATAAAAGGTGCTCTCAGTTGCCAACATATGGCCATTGACCAAAGCTCATAGCTTAGCAAAAGACATCACCAATAGCATATTTTTCATCATCACGCACCTTTTCTACTCATGCATTCTTCAGCACCTTCAAGAGCTTGGCTGCAGTAGTATATAATCTCCTGGATTGAAGATTGCTTGCTAGTTGTGGAGCTCTTCCCAACAATGACATTTTATGATTTGGAATTGGAGCCGAACTTGAAGAGATGCTTGGAGAGATATTAAGCAGTTCCATTATATCAGGAAAAGACCCAGCATCTGACGGTGTCGGTGCATACGGCGGGTATACCTTCACAGGACACTGGGATCGTAACACTGATCTCCAATACGGGAAGAAACTTCTCTTCATGTACGTGGGATCCCATCCTTTCGGGGCTTCTTTCTCTGAGTGATATTTCCCTTTGCATCATGCAGGTTAGCTCTTTCTGTAATTGCCTTGGTCGTATCTACAAGCCTTGTACTGTACGACTTAACTCGTTGCCAGATTTTTGGCAGTCATAGGGGTTGAGGTTGTAAGCATCAATACTCCCTCCGGTTGTGCGAAACCCAAACTCCTCAAGGATAGATGAAACGCGATCCAGAACATTCACATGTGGCACCACCTATGAATGTGTCTGAATGTATGCAGAGAGAACTTCACCAGCCTGGGAAATTATGTCAGTAAGCAGCCCTGTACAATCCAGCAGCGCTCTCTTTTCCTCCAGCTGCTAACGTGAATATCTTCCCTTTTGATGACACTTCCCCCATCTAAGGGCAATAGAGCTTCTCACTATACGGTGCATCAGAGCACTAAATCCATCCTGCTTCTTATCATTGCCATTTTTTATTTTGGACGAACATCGTCCCCCACGGCCACGGATCTGTTCTTGTGCTGCCAGTAACAAAACTGCGGACTGTATAATCTTGCCATCCTCCATGTACTTCCAGAGCTCATCAACCAAATCATCCATTTTCGCTGCAAGCACTCTAGTTATATCCAAGAAGATCTTCATCTCAGGCAGACACAGAAGATGGACAAGCTTGTAGACATAATCCCGATGGTTCTGAACAGGATACAGATTGTCCTCTAAATACTTATGCAGGCAGGTATTATCAACTGCAAGATGAAGCGGGAGCAGGTCCTCAATCATGTTAGCACCACCGACGGTGCGCACATTGGCAGATGCGCCATGGCGGAAGAGTAGCTTGACCATGTCAACGTTGAATCTATCAGCAGCTTCATGGAGGGGGAAGTATCCATATGGGCTGATGCAGTTGGGATTGGCGTGCTGCCCATTGAGCTCAGGTGCCTTGCCCTCCAACGCAACCTTCGCGCATCGCAGGGAATTGTAGCTGACCATGTAGGTGAATGTCTGTGCAGTGATGGCGAAATCCCATGACATTCCTGGCTTGGTGACGTATAAGCGGAGGAAGCGCCGGACGCTGTCCTTTGCCAGGATTGGACCCAGCTGGGAAGATAGATCGTAGAAGGAATCACGCACCGACTCGGGAGTAGGGTCTGGGATGGTTATGTCGTTTGGTTTAGACTTGGCGATCAAAGAAGGACGAAAAAAACTGAACCTTGCGAAGATCCACATCTCCAGGAACTTCAACAGAGGGGCAAGGATAATGCTCAGAAAAAGCCGTAGGTTTCAATTCCATTGTTCTTTTGTCGGCTCTTTCTCCCTTGTTACGCGGGATGGACGCTGCTGCCCCTGGATCCACGCGCTGCGGCTCCCGCTCCTCCTCCATCCTCAAGCCCGGTGGCCAGGAACGACGTACGGAGGGAGGCGGGGCGGCGATGAGAGGCGAGAAGGCGCGAGCGGCAGGGCAGGAGAGGCGGCGCGACACGGGAGGTGTGGGGCGGCGGCGGTAGTCCGAGCAAATTTATAAGCAAATCTGGTGGCCATGGTTGTATACTTGTATATATAGGAATTTAAATACGTGAATTGTTATTTAATTTGTAAAAGGTTTCATTAGCCGGAATCATTCCTGGCATCAATTTGCCCTATAACCAAACAAGCCCTCAGTTGTCTAAATACGTAGCAAAAAAACATGAAAAAAAAATTAAAATAAATTATAATTTGAAATAAGAAAGTATAAGAAAACCGCTAGGCACGCTGCTCGGATCCGAGCTCCAAGATTGGCGGGAGTTCATCATCGTCCGGTGGCAGCTGTCCTAGTCAGCTGTTGTTGCTGCAGAGCTGAAAGCCAAGTAAATAGAGTGCCCTCTGCATTGCAGTTGGCAAATTTTGACTTGCACTAGAGAGATGCAGGATACGGCTGTAGTATATATGAACATCGCTCACAAGATTCAGGGCTCGCCGGCTCGGCTTTATTTTTTTTTAAAACGTGTATTTATGTTAATGTAACTCATTTTACTACTAACAAAAAAAGATCAAAACAACTGTGAACATTTTGCAAATTAAGTACCAAGACTGCAAGAATCACCGTGACTCAACAACAATGCACATCGCAGATTCACGTATAGTCAGAGATGAAGTGAAGCAAACAACAGTCTTGCTCTATTAATAGTATAAACAAGTAAGAGATTAGTCTCTTTTAAACTGAGAACATTGTTGAGGGAAATAACAGCTGGCAACAGAATATGTCGCTCAAATTTACTTCAAATGCAGCACAGCAATAATAAGAGAAAAAAACAAACTTCGTTGCTCTATTAATGGCAGCAGAAATTAGCAAGAAATATGCCCCTTCTAAATTGAGAGTAACGTTGAGTAAGAAACAGCTGTTGGATTTTTTTTTTTTTTTTTTTGCACAAATTGTCTTGAAACGCAGCACAACATTTTAAAAAAAAAGGAGCCTGTCAGACAACCCATGGGTCACCCCAGCCAGGCTAGCTGACCAAGAACGATCCTCTACCGCTCCGGAGACAGCATCAACCTGAATCTTGGCCGTTAATCACGCTCTGGCCCACAGGTCACGATGCATCAACCAGGCATAAGTGCTTGCCTCCTTGTTAGTCAAGAATGCAGCGGTACGATCCTATAGAACAGATCCTGTTCAAGTAAGGTCGTGCTGCCGTTCTCACGAGCTGAGATTTTAAGCTGGCTTCCACTCATGTGAGCAAGCGAGGTGGTGCTAACTGGTAGGACGGACTGGCCAACAATCCCAGCATATTGCGTACGGGCCTACTGGGCCGCTCCATTCTGGTATACGCTCGCTCTCCTATGTGTGTGTGCTTCAGGCCCAGCCCATCGAGTACCTCTGTTGATGCCTCACCTAAGCTAGATGATGATTGTAGTTGACTAGTTGACACTCCACAAAGCTGAACCTTTCATCCTCCCAGTGTCCATTCGTTGGCTTCGTCGCAGTAGGCAAGAAGGTGGCGGCGTGACTTTTTTTATATATTTGTTTGCAATTTAGCTCTTTTTTTGAAAGAATTTTACATTTGCTCCGTCTTCTACACGAACTAATCCCACAAAAATACGAGATGCAAATGAAAAAAAATAAATAAAAGGGGCTGAGATACTGCTTGGATCAAACGGCGGCAGTTAGAATTAGAATCAGATGATAAATGCTCAAGAACAGCATGCGGTCCGTTTATTTCCTTGGCGGGTCCGCTCCGTCTCCTCAATTAATTGGCGCTCAAGTTTCCCTCGGCATGCAGTTCGGGCGTACATATCTCTCGTGTTCCACAACTGTTAAACAGTCATCGAACTAAAACGGGCGAGATCTGAGATCACGGCCAATGGCGACGGCGGCGGCGGTGACGACATCGCCTAGCGACCGCGAATCTACAGCCGCAGTAGACGAGGCACCACCACATGGCGGAGCCTCCCCACGGACGCCTTCGCGGAGATCCTGCTGCGCCTGCCTCCGAGCCGCCAGCGCCTGGCCCTCCTCGTGTGCCGGCACTGGCGTGCCGTCATCGACGAGCGGACGCCGCCGCAGGGCAAGCCCTCGCTGCTCGCGTGCTTCACCAACCACACGTCCGTCTCGGCGTACGTCATCGACGACGACCTCGCCGACGGTCGGTGCCGGAAGGTGTGGGGAGCCAACACCGACCCCAACGCCAGCGACAGAGACAGGCGGCGCATCGACGTGACCGTGGTCGGCACCTGCAACGGGCTGCTGTGCTTGTGCGACAACACCGAGCAAGGCGGCGCAATCACGCTGCTCAACCCGGCCACACGCGAGACGCTGCGCCTCCCGCCGCTGCCCGTCTCCCACCCCGGCGGGCCCTGGAGCGGCTACGGCAGCGGGAAGGCCTACAGCTTCGGGTTCCACCCGGTGACGGGGCGGTACAGGGTGCTGCACCTCCCGTGCCGCGCCGACGTCACCGGCGGCTTCACCGCGCTGCAGGTGTTCATGCTGAGGGACGACCCCGCCTCGCGGGCGTGGCGCGACGTCCCGGTCTCCTTCCCCGGCGGCGCCGCGACGACCGCGGCGCTGCAGCGTCGACGCCGGCCTCGTCACCGTCGACGGCGCCACGTACTGGGTCACCAAGGGCGCCGAGGGTCGTGTCGTTCGACCACGGAAGGCTGGGGCTCGCCGTCTGCGCCGACAGACGGGCGCCGGCGAAGACCGACGTCTGGGTTCTCGGCCGGCAGGGTTGGAGCCGGCAGTACAGCGTGCAGGTGCAGGCGGGCGCACGCCAGCGGCTCGCGGGCCCGCACTTCGCACACGACGAGTACGTGCTCACCGTGACGGCGAAGGAGTACAGCCTCAAGCACCACCTGTACGCGCACAGGATGCGCGGCGCGGCGGGGAGGTTGCAGAGCGGCGAGGTGAGGTCCTTGCGGATCAGGGACGAGGGAACGGTGGCGGCCTACTGCAAGGACGGCTTCTACAACCTTCGGACCTTTGCCTACGTCGAGACAACGGAGCCGCTCAGTCTGTACAAAAGGAGGCAATAAATAAATTATCAAGCTGTCCACTGTCTTCTTGATGATCTGATGTCCATATACTTATTTCCTAGCGGATCTCTTTTATTCGGACATTTCGTTCGGTATATTACCATTGTTGGCTGTGAATTTGCCAGAAGCAGATTGTTTGGTCGGTTCAGTATCCTCTAAGATTTGAAGACGTTTATTTTTTTTCTAAAAAGTTGTTCAAAAATATTTTTCTCACTCAATGAAAACCTAAGCAGTATCCCGAGTGTGTTACAAATAGGTTTTAAGAACCATACATCTTTTTTTTAGACTTGATGAAATTAAAATTTAAATCACTTTATTGGAAAAAATACTACCATTAACGCCCTAAATCCAAAATTTGTTCACACCTACAAATTTAAATTTAGTCCAGTTAGCGATTCTTGCCACCTAAATCCAAAATTTGTTCACGCCCTTACAAATTGGCTACCATTAACCATTTAGTTCAATCAATACTAAAAAAACTTAGGTAGATCATGCGAAATTTTACCGCACCCAAATGAATTCTAGTTGGGTAGCGAGAATTTTTCAGAAGCCCTCAAATCAAGACCCTTATTTTTGATTTGAGTACTTTAATTTTAAACATGATTTTTGTGTTTGTATTTTGCATCTGCTGCAGAAACCCTAAAATCAGAGCCTTCATATCCATTGTAATAAACAATGATATACGAGACCCACATGTCATCCACGATAAACAAACGAACCGATTTGGATTTGCCGGGTAGGAGCATCATGGAGATCACCTTCTTGATCTAGTTATGCTCTTGATGGTAATTGTTGTGTTGGTGGGAGTAGCTTTGGGCGTGTGTCTATCTAGATCAAGCTTCAACCTTAGGTTCTTTTTGAGCAGTGTAATACAAAATGGAGTGTTGTATTTTACTCTTCCTTGAAGCGTTGCTATTACCCACATTCATTTTTTTTATGACAGGATGTTGAGCACCAGTTTGAGTCAATTCTTCTGGATGAGGGAAAATAACCCCCTAAATTGATTGACCTTGGATTCTCTGGCCTTGTTTTTGAATGTTTTCTTATGTTTGTTCCTTCGAAAAGTTTTAGTATGAAAGTTAGTTTATTCATGGTTGGTGCTTATGTCTGCAAAAGGTGAGCAAAAGTTTTAAGTGTTCCTTAAAAAGTACTAAAGTTAGTTTTCTGTTGGGTGATGGTTGTGTCATGAAAATAAGAACAACTCGAGTGATGGTTGTGTTCGGAAATTAGAATGAAACTAGCAAATATGTCCGTGCGTTGCAACGGGACAAAAGAACAATTAAAATTCATTTGAAATGATAACATGAATGATGACTTAAGTTTTATATTTTTATGATTTATTATATGACGATTATCACATTTATAATATACGTTAATGTTCATAATAAATAACAATGACATATTAAACTTGCATCGAATTAACATACTTTGGTATATTTTTTCTTTTTCTTGCAAAGCGTATAGTAATTTAGATATAAATAAATATATTATAACTTTATAACTTTTTTCATACTGCTCATGGAATCGACCTTTGTAGCTTTTTTATGCATCGTCATACCAACTTCCGTAACTGTATTAGTATTGTTCTGTCCACCGATGATTATGACAGTATTTTTTTCACATAGTAGCTCTTGTCATGAACCACATACTGCTAAACATTCCGATTCATAAAATAATTAGCTGTACAATTGACTAATCTATATTTAAATACCAATAAATTATTTAAATACAATTGATATAGATGTTGTAAATCTTTCTCGTCAAAATTTTAATAAAAAAGTCAAGAATTATATACTGTCAGTTTTCGGTTCATGAAATAATTTGTTGTGCCGTTAACTAATCCATATTTGATTTTTAAACAAAACTAAATTGGTGGTGTAAATCTTTCTCCTCAAAATTTAATGCAGAAATAAACATAATAATTATTGAAAAGTAGGGATTATGAACCGAGCCTTGTCTTGAGTAGGAATTGGACAACGGAAAGTCCATGAAAACTTGGGAGACAATGACCAAGAGGACATCCTGTATATATTCAAATCATATGCATGCAAGCTATAGAAGAATGATTAATACACCTGTAGACAAAAACACAACCTAATTATTTATAACATATATGGATGGATCATATTTTTATGAAACTAATAAAATTAGTTTGATATTTTTCTGATTTTTCTGTGATTTTTTGGTAAATTTTATAATATTTTAACATTTTGCATCTGGAACCCTGGCCTATTTTAAAAATTATTAAAGCCCTTCTACCTTTTTCCTCTTTCTTGTATTGTTTTCATTTGAAACCTTATATTATTTTTTTATTCTATTCTCAATCTAATCTCTGTAGCACTACCGTACTGGAGTTGGAGTTGGACAGGTGACGGGATAGAGCGGCTGGAGGAGCAGACAGAATTTTTCTAAATTAGGGAGCGAACAGATTATTAGGTAGAAATTTTGATATTTTATTAGTATTATAGTTTTCTAACCGTAAATATATAGAACACAGAAAGGTGAAAGAAAAAAAAGATGAAAAAATTTTATGTGTTTATAGGTAGGTACAGATATAGATACGATAATCGACTTGTGGGCAATCGACCGACGTATAGCCTGTCGAGCCGCCGCCAGGCCTATCAGCTATTATGGAACCGACGGGCCTATCGAGAGAAAAGAAGCGGACCAGACATTTTGACATTCCAGCTATCCATAGACTGTCGACAGGCTCTCCCAGCGGTCGTTGATTGTCACGTCAACGCCACATAGGCATGTGGGCTTCTATGCAGCCGATACTTGCGATTATTTGTATAATAACAGCTTTTAGATTTACAATTAATCAATATTCTTTTCAGAAAACATAATCCATGTTTGACATGGGGAAGGGAAGGTCGGTGCCGGTAGTGGTTACAGCCGGCAAACGCGAAGAACTGGCATATGCCACGCCTGACCGACCCCTGGGCTCCTCGCCTAATCTACCCACCCGGCCAGCGGCCACCCGTCTCGCCCTTCCCCCCCATAAATTCTCTCTCTCTCTCGCTGCCGTGCCCACCGATCAATCACTCCGCCTCCCCACGACCGCGTCTCCTCCTCCGGCCCCCGGCTGCGTCTCGCTCGGCGCCCCCTCCTCATCCGCGGCCTGCCTCTGCTCGGCGCCGTCCCGACTGCGGGAGAGGGGAGCGCGCGCCCCGTCGCCGATCTGACCGGGAACGCGCAGCAGGCCAAGCGGCGAGGCGAGCCCGTCACGAAGCGCCATGGCAGCAGCAGCGGCCGCCGCCGACTCCGATCCCGCCGCAGCTGTGGCCGCCATGTCCACCTGCGCCCACTGGTCCGTTCTTCCCTTGCCTCCGAATTTCCTTACCCTTCTCCCTGTCCCTCGCGCTTCTCGGTTCCTTGGTACACGTGGGTCGCCGCGTCGGTGATGCGCGCGCTTGATCTCGTAGGCTTGGATCTGAGCTGGGGTGGGGAGAACCCCGATTCGGTCGATGATGAAGAGGATTTCTGTGGTGACGGGGGCGCTGTTTGTTGGGTTCTGATCCGCCGTACCGCGTGATCAGTATGTTGATGACGTTATGGGCGTAGCACCGTGTTTGGAGTTAGAACTTAGAAGTGATAATATGCGATGTCCTACCTACCCGTTTTGGTGTGTTTGGTTTGAGGAATGGAGTGGTCCAACCATTTTTCTCACTCCAGAATGAGTTAGTTAGATTCTCCACCAATCCCTTATGGCCTTATCCCTCAAGCTAATAATTAGTAGTCAGTACAAGCATGAGAGATGGGGTGGTTCCACCAGATTCGTGGAATGAACTCATGGTGCACCACATCATCTTGCCAAACATCTCCTTAGTGACTATGCCTGATCTGCCACAGTTTTCCATTTCAAGCTAGCGAAACAAATTACAAATCAGAATGAATGATGATTGATGACTTGTGTGATGGTAGGTATACGTATTTCTGCACATATTGTTGAAATAACCTTAGATGGACTAATCAACTGTTGGTCGAAGGGGCAAAAAAAACACGGGAGATATGTTTCCTAATCATTGGTACCAAGGCACTGTTATTTGCTTTTTATCCAATGTAAGGACAATGTACATTCACATGTTTATCCTTTTTGGGCTCATTTGTGGATTGCTTATACAAATGAAGAACAAACTGCAACTCTGTAAGAGTAGGTGGGTTGCAAAATGCTTGACTTGTATTCGACACAGTGTGCAGTACATTTACAACATAAGGCAGGATCAAGACCTGGTATTCTGTCGTACAGTTAACCGGTGGATTTGGTAGCGAACTAGCTAACGGCCATGCAGTTATGGGATCCTATACCTGGTCGCCTACAACTACATGGTTTGTTCTTCATAGCATTAGTTATTAGAAATTACTCGCAGAGGCTCTAATTGCAGATACCAATTAAACACTGAGGAGGGCTATTAAGCGCAGGATTTTGGAGCTCAATACTTGCCACATGGCAGCCCTGTATTGGATTCCCTTTCTGTACAGTCACTCCTTGCATGCATGAGCCAGCCATTCGATTTCTGTGCGAGAGTTAAATGCCTGCCTTGGTTTCTAGGAGGCGCCTAAGAAGAGGGACACTTCTGAAACTGCAGGAGCGCCTAATAAATGGTACCAGAGGGAATGAATCAATCATGGGGGAGAGGGTATCGATATCTAAACACACTTAAATCCCTTTATATTCCCATTCTTTCTAGAATAGGAATTTCCTCTGGATCAGCTATTTTTTTTTCATTCTACGTGTGCCCAACTACTAGCCATACTTTATTTGCCAGATCAGATGTTAGTTATCGCTTAATTTGCTTTATCTTTTATGTTCAGTCAGCGAGAGATCCCATCTTCGAACATCGACTTGCATTCTGTACATTGCGCCCGTAACCTCCAAAAGTGCCAGCACTGTGGCGAAATGATTCCTAGGAAACTTATGGATGAACACTATGATGAAAACCATGCCCCGGTATGTTTGCAATTGTTTCAAGTGTGATTTCTTATGACATCCATGACATACTTAATCTTCCTCTCTTTGCATGATTGGCAAAACTTGTTTTAATAATGTTGTAAATTTGTAGCTCTTATAGACATAGTAAATGGGAGCATATGTATGATTGCACCATGCTTATCTTTTTAGCTAATTGCACTAATGCAGAATTTACAGAGTTAGAATCAATGTTACAGTCAATTTATGGCGCTGGTCCTTTTCTTATCACCTTGATAATGTGGTAGCTGCTTCATATACTTGTTACATTGAGCAATTGAACTATGAGCTAGCGAAATATATCGATATATCGGACCAAGAGGAGTAAACTACATTTTAAGCCCAGGATGTTAGAACATCTGATTTAGGTAATTATATTTTAGTGAATTAAATATATTTCCTTCTCGCATACAGATCAATTGCTCCCTTTGCAAAGAAACAATAGAACGTGAGAGTTGGGATCTTCATAAAGGTGAAAAGTGCCCACAAAGAATGGTCGCTTGTGAATATTGTGAGTTTGAGTTGCCTGCAGTTGATCTCCATGAACATCAGGTATAATATGTTACTTCCTGTGAAACTATGTATACTTTGAAAAATTATTATACATGATCTGATCACAGTATTTTGCCATAAAGGATGTATGTGGAAACCGAACAGAACTCTGCCAAACATGCAGGAAGTATATCAGATTGCGTGAATGGATAGGGCATGAAATACAGTGCCATACAAACTCAAATGGTTCTGCAGACACATCCAGGTATAAACAGATATCCTTTTCCATGAACAGAGAATTTTTTATCATTCGTAATTATAACTTTGATAAATAATCCAACATATAAACATGCTGCAATCATATATTTCTGGTGAACCTAGACATTTCTGTACCAAACCAAATGCATGGAACTCATTATGCTTGAAATTCATTATGCAAATCAAATACCCAGGCCTTCCTGCTTCCAATTTCTTTTTTTCTAATCAAGATGGTAATGGTACTCAAAATTGTTTAGTATGATCTCATATTTGGGATTTTAAGGAAGTTAGATGCCAAAGTACAAGTTCAGTGCTAATCGGATCAATGTTTTTTTAAGTGCCAGAGCAATTCCAGAGAGAGAACTACGACCGCATCCACCAGTGCGACCGGCACGACCAGCACGTCCTGCTCATGCTTCACCACACAAGCGGCTCCTCGTCACAATTGCTGTCACTGGAATAGCAGTTATGATTGGCTCCATACTGTTCCAAAAGGACGAGAGTTTCTAGCTCCAGTAGCCATCGACTTACTCTGTCAAGTTGTTCCTTGGCCGGGAGAGTCATGCCATAGGCGGTGTATTATGAACCCCCTCGAATCAATGCATAAGTCGAGTCTGTTTGGCATAAGTCGAGTCTGTTTGAGAGTATAGCACCAGGCATGGGTTTGTTGAAAAGCGAAGTAACCGTGGATAAATATGTTCGCCCTTGGCAGTTCTGAAACTTCTGTTTGTTTTGACATTGGACTAAAATTTGTTCATCTGTAAGTCGAAACCAGTTATACTATATTACAATCGGTGTACCATATCTGGAATTGCAACACGGTGTAGCAGTTGTTAAATACTTTTGTTTATGTCCTGTAGTGACGTGCAGACTGGAAAGCAATGATACTTTGCTATGGTAAACTGTTTGGTATTCTAGTGTATCATTTTTGTTGAAAGTGAAAGAATTGCAAGTGACAAGAGAATAGCGCTCGAGATCAAGTTTTCATTCATCTTTGTCATCTATATATACACCTTGTGACATAAATGGCATGAAGGTTACGTGAGCCATAAACCAGCCATAATATGTCATTAACCTTAGGTTATAAAGATGATATAAGGATGAGATTAATAGAGATTAATATTTGTAACACTCTCCCTAGATCGAATCCTTCTTGAGATCCATGAATGTCGATCTTCCAAAAACCTCGGGGAAAAAGGAAGAAATATATATGGATATGCTACTAAAAACTCCTTTAAACCCTATAGAAAAAATAAGAAGAAAGTATAACATTTATGATTATTGCCTCATTGTAAACTATTATGAGAAAACCTTTTAGGAGAACTTAACATAGTTTAGAGGTCAATTTATGTCTTTGATATTCCTTCTAAAAACCCTTGTGGGAAAAAATGAGGAATATGACATATGCTTATGTTATTATCGTCTCGTTAAAAACTTTCATTGAGAAATCTTGAGAGGAAAAACTCATGAAAGAAAAGAGTACGATATGATGTGTCAGATAGAGCAATATCTAGGAGATTTCTCCCCCTGAACCTTGCAAATCCCTAAGTCGACACATACTAATTCCTTTGACATATTTTTCAAATAAAGAAGCTGGTAGGGACTTAGTGAATAAATCAGCGAGGTTATCACATGATTTGGTGGGCAAGATATTGATTTCTCCTTCTTGTTGCAATTCAGGAGGATAGAACAATTTCGGAGAAATATGCTTGGTAATATTGCTTTTGATATATCCTTTATCCATTTGTGCAACACAAGCCGCATTATCTTCATAGATAATGGTTGGTGAATCAATGACACCAATACCACAAGACTGTTGTATGTGGTTGACCATTCTGCAAAGTCATACACATTCTCGTGAAGCCTCATATAGTGCAACTATCTCAGAATGATTTGTAGATGTAGTCACCAAAGTATGTTTGGATGACTTCCATGAAATGGCTGTTTCATTGTGTAAAACATAAAGCCTGTTTGTGATCTGTTACTATGGGGATCAGATAAATATTCTGCATCGGTGTATCCAATAATGTCAGAATTTTGACCTCTTTTGTAGAAAAGTCCAAGATCTCTCGTGCCATTTAAATATCTAAGGATATATTTTACTCTCGTCCAATGACGTTTGGTAGGAGCAGCGTTGTGTTGGGCTAGCAAGTTCACTGCAAATGCAATATCAGGCCTGGTGCAATTTACAAAATACATGAGAGCTCCAATGGCACTAAGATATGGAACTTGGGATCCCAAAGTATCTTCTCCTTCATCCCGTGGTCTGAATTGGTCAATTTCTATTTCTAGAGACCAAACAACCATAGGGGTTTTGTGATTTATCCATATTGAATTTCTCCAATACTTTTTGGATATAGACAGATTGATGCACAAAAATTTTAGTTGAAAGGTGCTCAAGTTGTAAACCTAAGAAAAATTTGGTTTTACCCAAATCCTTCACTTCAAACTCTGTCTTTAGATGATTACATGCTTCATCAATATCTTGTTAGGTGTCAATGATATTCAAATCATCAACATACACTGATATAATACAAAATCTGTTTTGTGACTTTTTGATAAAAACACACGGACAATCATCATTATTAGAGTATCCTTTTCGTAAAAGGTACTAACTGAGTCGGTTGTACCATATTCTTCCTGACTGTTTTAAGCCATAGAGTGACTTTTGAAGCTTTACACAATACATGTTGTACCTTGCGTTTTGATTCGGTATCAAAATTCCATCCGGAACCTTCATATATATCCGAATCAAGTGACCCATAAAGATATGAGTCACTGCGTCCATCAACTGCATAGTAGACGAATTTGTACAACCAGAGATATAAGATATCAGAATGTTATTCCACTCATAACTGGAGAATATGTTTCATTGAAATCAATGCTGGGTCTCTGCGTGAACCCTTGTGCTACAAGCCTCGCATTTTTCTCATTCCATTTCCGAATGAAAACCCATTTGAATCCCATAGAGAAAACATTTGGAGGTGTAGGCATTGCTTGAGAGAATACCTTCCTTTTTGATAGCGAAGCAATTTCTACTTAGATTGCCTCTTTCCTTTGATTCCAGTCCGAGCGCGATTTGCACTCTGCCATGGTCTTAGGATCTGGATCATTTTGGATGAGTTCTGCAATCATTGCGGAAAAATCAATGTCGACAACTGTAGTCTTCCGGTCATATGATTCTCCAGACTCGAGATAATTTATGGAAATTTTGTGTACCCTTTCAGATGCATCATCATTTCCCAAAATGGTTGCATCAGGGCATTCCGATGTCCCAACATCAGTAATTGAGTGCACTGTTGATGTGGGATGTGAAGGTTGAACCTCCACAGGGTGTTTTTCAACAAGATTTTGAGTTGCATTTACAATTTAGAAGGTTTGGTCTTCCTTTTCTTTTGCTTGCTAGGAGCTGTATCCGTTGGAATTACCGTACGTCTCCCCCTCTTACAAGAGAGTTGAGTAGTTTTATTTGGTACCTCTACTCTTGCAGGCACATTTCTCGCAGGATTATAGGATTTGGTAACACCCTTATAATCAGTAAATGCATCTAGCGTGTTATTTGCAATGTGTTGCAAATTGATTATCTTATGAACTTGAAGCTCAGATTCTGAACTACGTGGATCATGGTTGGAGATGGCTATGGCATCCCAGTTAATTTTCTGGCATTGTTTATGTGGTATAATGTCTCCCCCCAATGCCGGAAACTAATCTTCATCGAAGATACAATCAGCGTGTCGGGCCATAAATAGATCTCCGTAAGAGGCTCTAAATATTTTATAATAGACAATGATTGATATCCCACATAGATTCCCAATTTTCTGTGGGGGGCCATAGTTGTACGCTGCGGTGGTGAGATCGGTACGTATGTAGCGCAACCGAATTTTCGCAAATGGGAAATGCTCGGAGGATTTCCACGTACTAGTTGCAATGGGGAGGTTGTATGATATGCAGTTGGACGCAATTGAATTAAGTCAGCGGCGTGTAAAACTGCGTGACCCCAACATGATGTTGGTAGATTGCTATTCTGTAATAATGGTCTTGCAATAAGTTTGATTCTCTTGATGAGAGATTTTGCCAACCCGTTCTGAGTGTGGACATATGGAACAGAGTGTTGAACTTGAATTCCTAAGGCCTTACAATAGTCATTGAAGGCTCAAGAGGAAAATTCAGCGGCATTATCCATTCAAATTGACTGGATTTGATGTTCAGGGTATTGCGCTTTTAGTTTGATAATTTGAGCGATTAATTTTGCAAATGCATGGTTTCGTGTGGAAAGAAGACACACATGAGACCATCGCGTGGATGCGTCTATTAAAATCATAAAATATCTGAACAGTCTAGACAATGGTTGGATAGGGCCACATATGCCACCTTGAATGCGTTCAAGAAACTTGAGCGGTTCGGCACAAATTTTGAGGTAAGAGAGTCTCAAAATTAATTTTTCAGTGACACATGCAGTGCACAATAATCTGAGGATTGAGGAAATTTTATATTATTTAAATTATGACCAACAAAATTAGTTATAATTTTCCTCATCATCCCTATGCTAGGGTGACCAAGGTGATCATGCCAGGTTTGGAATGCATTAACATTCTAGAAAATTAATTTATATGCAACATATTGTACGGGTTTGAGATAAGTATAGTACAATCCAGACGAGAGTGAGGGAACTTTTTCAAGTGTTACTTTGCCATATCCATTGTTCTTTGTAATGAGAAGAAACTCTTCGTTATTCTCATCACAAGTTTCTATATGGAAACCATTTTTTCGGATATCTCTATAACTCAGTAGGGTACGAGTTGAATTAGGATACAAGAGTGCATCCTCAATAATCAACATTGTACCCATAGGGAGCGTAATAGTGGCTCGTCCAGAGCCTACTATTATAGCATCGCACCTTGCGATTGTTAAAACATTTCCTCTATTATTTGTGAGAGTTTGGAAATATTTTATCTCCCTGAGTATAGTGTTAGCGGTACCGCTATCCAATAGGCACATTTACTCCTCCATTGGATTGACTCCCGTACAATCTATATTAAATGGAGAATAAATAAATAAATTCTCAACAAAATATAGATTTATTCATTATTGATATCAAATGTTTACGATTACAATGAAAATATAAAAGGTTTGACGACAAATATAAATTATTACATCATGTGGGCATATGAAAATGAAAAGTCTAAAATGACAAGGAGCCTAAGCATAGTCTCCATACATATCCTCAGAAGTGTATTCTAAAAGCATGTTGTTGATGTCGTCGGCGGTGTCATCAAGTATAGGAGGAGCCTTGGTGTTGCTTGGTCCCACTGCGGCGGAGCATCCTAGGGCATCGCCTTGATAATTGAAGTGGGCTTCAAATTGTCCACATTGCTTGAAACGATCTTGATTAGAGCGTCCACGTCCCAAAGACTTCAAGTATAATTCCACTAGGTGCTTTGGGGTGCAACACTTCTTAGTCGGGTGGTTGTAGCAACCACACCTATCACAAATTTTGGACTTGTCTCTGTTGGACTTAGAATTGTCTTTGCCCTTGGCACCGCGAGGCTTATTCTGTCTCTTGCGCTTGTTCTTAGCATTGGAGGTTTCAGGACTACCATTTTGAATGGCTCCCTTTTGTTTTCTATTATAAGTGTTGGCATGCACTTCAGGCAAAGGCTTGGAATCCGTAGGGCCCTTATTGGAGTTCCATAGAAGAAGCTCATCGTGCCTTTCTGCTTGAAGCAATGTCTTGATCAGCTCAGAATAAATGGTAAAACCCCTTTGATGGTATTGTTGTTGAAGGATCATATGAACGGGGAGCATGGTAGACAGTGTCTTCTCAATTTTGTCCGCATTAGATGGTTCCTTCTCACAAAATCTTAGCTTAGCGCTAATTTTGTGTACAACATGATTGAATTCACCTACGAATTTGAAATCCTGTATGCGAAGATGATTCCATTCATGGGTAGCCTTAGGTAAGAGGACTGTCTTCTGATGTTCATACCGCTGCTAAAGAGCCTCGCAGAGCGCACGCGGATCCTCTTCCATCAGATACTCGGCTTTGAGATCTGGATAGATGTGGTTCCGTATGATGAATAAGGCATTATATTTGTAATTATCAACCAAAGGTGCTACACCCTCTTGGGGAGCTGTAATGGCTGAGTACAGTCTGCGCAACGATAGACTGACTTTCAGGTCCAGTGCCCATGTAGGAAAATTTGAGCCATCGAGAGCGAGCTCAGTGAACTCATGGTTCGTCATGATGCCTACAATTGTGTGTTGCTATTGATTAAATTAATGAGTTAATAAATCTTAGGCATGAATGTAATAAAATATAATATAAATTGTCTTGAATTGCATGCAAAATAAATTAATCAAGTGAAACTTGAATGCTAAAGAAATGGTAAGTGCATTGAAATTGAAAAGCAACGTAAAACAATAGAATTAAAAAGCACGATAGGTCCACTGAAATAAAATAACCACAGTGAATGGTGTACGCTTTATTTATTCTAAATTGAAGCTGAAAGCTTTCCGTACAATTACTGTATGAAATAGCAAATTGAAATGAGCAATTAGATCATTGCTTTGTGACATCCAGCGTCTCCCCCTCTTTCCACATGATGCTCGGGATCAACGAGCGTGGCCCTCACCCTCTGTGGAGGAGAGCGAGACTGCACCCTCTCCATTCACGAGCCGGCGAGCTGCTGGTCCATGAGGAACGCTAATCCATGTGCGGATGATGCGCGGAGGAGGTGCAACGACATCGTTGACGCGTTCCGGTGATGCCGGTGATGGAGGTGGAGCAGCAGGCGTTGGATCAATGCCGGTGTATGCCATGAGACGCGACAGGGCAGACATGCGTGCTGCCATCGTCGGTGGTGGAGTCCGTGGTAGAGGAGGTGTTGGCGTCCTTGCCACGGCATCGAAGTCCGAGTGCATGGGGCACACCTCGTGTGGTGGACACGGTGCATAGCCGTGCACAGGACATGGCGCTGGTGCCGGCAATGGAGATGCCGGTCCTGGACTTTGCAGCGCAGCCGCTTCTGGGATTGCCTCTTCCATTTGGGGCGTCATGGGGTGGATCCCCGATGAGGAATGAAATCATGCGAAGAAGATCATGTTGGACCATTGGATGGGAAAGATCTAACCCACACAAAAGAGCATGGTGGAATTGTAGCATCACGGCTCGAAGAATTAGGTAGGCTAAAGGAATGGAAGGGGGCGGCATTCTACCTTGGTCGAAGGAGCGTAGCGAGCAAGTGCCGATAACGTGTTGAAAGTGAAAGAATTGCAAGTGACAAGAGAATAGAGCTCAAGACCAAGTTTTCATTCATCTTTGTCATCTATATATACATCTTGTTATATGAATGACATGAAGGTTATGTGAGCCATAAACCAGCCATAATATGTTATTAACCTTAGGTTACAAAGATGACATAAGGATGAGATTAATAGAGATTAATATTTGTAACAATTTTGTGGGGAACTGGATTGTCTTCAAACGCTGTCTCAATGTTGTCAGCTGAGTACATCATGTACGTTGGAGCGTTAGGTTTGGTTTGACTGCTTGAACTGCATGGATGTTGTGAGGCACTCATCGAATCAAGCCACTTATGTCATACATATGGATCAAGTTTGCTTCAAAGTGGCAGTAGATTTTGGTTTGGATTTACACTGGCAGCCATTATACTCCTACCTGTGAGTCACAGCTCTTGTGCTCAATCATCTGGTAAAGTTACTGTAAGCTTCGGTTTCCATGTGATGAGATGGGAACTTAAAATGCGCCAACATACTGTATCTTGCAGTCGTACATGTGCACTGCTCGGCCGTTGGCCCCAAGCTACAAACAGGTCCAAACCCCAAAGGCAGATGGGCCAGAGACAGGGGAACATCTCCAGGCAGCGTCAGCTGCTCATTCACCACAAAATGTACCTCTGTCTATTGGTCCTACGATAGTTCAACAGGTTGCTAATAACTTACTGTGTGAGCCTTGATGAGAATGGTTAAATCTACTGCTGTGATCTCCTATCCTCTGCAGAAGCTGGTGTGGGGCTGTTGTTTCCTCAAACAGGCCAAGATTGGCTGCGACGATGAGCCCATGGCAAATTGGCAATGCATAGCGGCTTCAGCATGTGATGCCTACTTTAGTGTTTTATGACTATCTAGGATTGTAGCATGTGATTGCGATGGTTACTGCTACGGGCAAAAATTAACTATCTGCATGGTACTGGTATGCATTAGTAAAAAAAATAGATCCACCTGTTTAATAATAACAAGAAAGGTGAAAAAAGAAAAGTCAGATCCAGTATGGGACTGGATGGAGCATTGTTATTTCTCCATCATGATCTACTCGTATGCAGTGATGGAGTGGAGTCATCATAATTGAAAGCTAAAGTGCTAAACCCTTCTTCCCTATTTTATGCCAAGTTCATAAAGCAGCCTCACTCTCACATGACAACGATGCCATCTGGCTTTTCCATGCCCTTTGTTTTTTTTCGAAAGCGTAGCTTGGCACGTGCTTCGTTAAGAAAAATCAGAAAAGTTTACAATCTCCGAGGATGGTCATGGCGAGAAACCATTGTCATCCTAGAGAGAACACATTATACAAATCGGAGTAGTAGGTTGTACTGAGGAACAAGTGTCACGGTGAGCGTTCCATGCGGCCAAAGCAACGAGCAATGCTAGACACCCACTGCCAGCCACAATCCAAGTGTTTGCCTCGTTCATGATGCAGGCGAGGACATGCGTCGTGTCGATGATGGCCGGTGATCAAAAGTGCAGTTGTTCCTGCAGTTGTTCCTCTCCTTCCGTAGACACTGGCTAAGACGAGGGAGTCCATGATCCATGACGTTTGTTGATTTCTCTTGATAAGGTGTTTTTTTGAAAAGAAACAAGGAGTGCTTTGTTTTGTTGCTGTTGCTTCGGTCTCATAAAACCGCTTCCAAAACAATATCAGGCAGATAAAATCCAAAAAAATATAAACCCTGATAGAAAAGGTTGGCATTGGCAATTAATGTCACCCGACTCGTCCATGCCCTTTTCTGATTTCCCTTTTTTTAAAAAAACATTAAAGCAACAATGTGTATCTTTTCTTTGTTTTGTTTTGTCATCGATTCTATCTCATAAATAAACTACTTCCAATTAAAATCCCAAAAATATGAACCCGGAATAGAGAAAAGGTGGGTAACTACCATATCATGAAGTTAAAAAGATCAAACTTAATAGGAATTAGGTGGTTTTTTATTAATCATTATGAAGATAAAATAGCCATTCAAATTTAAGCCAAAAAAGGAGTTCAATCCAGATGGTTTGGCCCATGAGAATGTCATGCCTTTTGAGGGGGAGGGGGAGAGCCGGAGAGGGGCGTAATGTGATATCCAGCTCATTTTGAATTTGGCCCAGGTGGCTTATATGTGTATATTCATGTAATGTGGGGTTTTTAATCCTACCTCGGTTGTTGATGGTGAGTTAAAAAACCATCACTAACCTAAGGAATTTTAATGTTTAACATATAAGACTTGAGCTATAAAAATATGTGTAACATATAAGATTTCTAAAGTTTATAGTAGCCTCATGTTATATGTGTATATACACGTGAAGTTAAAAAACCCCACTTCATAAAAATATGTGTAACATATAAGACTTTTAAAGTTCATAGTAGTCTCATGATCATCTAAACCATTGGCAAGAAATAATGATTGCAAAAATTCCTTCTTTTTTCTTTCATTTAAAATGTGCATAAAAATTATATTGCCGATTCCATTCTAATTATATTCCTTTTTCTTAATTTTAATAAAAAGAAAGAAAATTCTAGTTTATTCTTTCAAAAATTCAATATAGGCTGAGAGACAACCAAATCTATTTTCTCTTCAGTGGAAAGTTTTATATGATTGCGACCGTAGGACATTACAACTCGCCATGCACTCAGAACTCAAACACATGTTTCTCATGTAGAAAGTATTATTGACACTTCACGGATGTCTTTAGTTGCAATCTGATAGTTGATGGGACAGATGTATGGTGCAGAGTGTATCTGAGTTGTGTGGACTCTAAGATGTTACAACCTGCACTACGGATCAAAAGATATCTCTTATGAAGAGTATTATTGACACATTACGGGTGCATTTAGTTCTATTGGCAATCCGATGGCAGAGGCCACTAACAGTAAGATAGGTTACAACAATATGGTGTGACAGGGTTCTATCCTAACACATGATTCATATTTGCAATCGTTCATTAAAATCGTAGAGAGCATTGGCCGATAGGCCGTTAATATTTAATGGCACGCGGTCTGCAGCAAGATGACGTGAAGGTTCAATCAATCCTGTGGAGTAGTACTTACATTACATCACCTAAATCTACAATTATTTATTAAAATAATGCATATTATTTCTTATAGTATACTGCCCTCTCTGTCTCTAAATAATTGTCGTCGTTGGTATACGTGTCACCGACTCGATTTATAAAAAATATGTGTAGTATTTATATCTCTAAGTAATTTTGTTAAAAAAACTAGATCTAACGATGTTTCCAATGATACTAATTATTTAATATAAATATTAATATATTTTAATATATAATTATCAGTAATTATTTTTTAAGAAGCCCCTTAGTTTACCGACGGAGGGAGTACTTGCTGCGATGGTTTCCAGACTTTCGTGTTTCTGGCCGTTAATTTGGGTAGGAATGTTCCGCTGTGGCGTAGTGTACCCGATCCCGTACAAATACAACACGGTCTGTGTACTGACAAATACTACACTTGAGCGTATACACACGTCACAACAGGGACGTACGGTGCACGAACAAAAGTACGTTCAATGTGTCTAGCACTCAACCTACGAACAGCTCGGCGGCTCGTGGTGGACGCGGCCGGGCGCGGACAACGCCGGCGGCGTCGGCATCGTGAGGGAAGACATGCTCGCCCACTGCACGCTGCTCAGCGGTTGTGGTCCGGCCTCCGGCCTACGGCGCGGCGCGCCCGTGCCTGGACAAGGACCACGAGATCAGACGATCCATCGTCCACCGGATACTGTAGCAGGTGAGGAACCAAACAAAGCGAAAGGCGATGCAGGGGCCACACTTCTCAACGGCCCAGCCAGCCAGCCAGCCAGGCGCGGGCAGCCCACCACCACCCCCACTAACACATTAGCTAATTAGCTAATACGCCCTTGGCTGTTTAAATAATGGTGGTGAGGCACTAACACACGTAAGAAAAGCCTCAGACGGCTCGAATTTTCTGCTTATATATGTTAATCGTTCCCTACTTGACACGGCATATAATGACGCCCACTTGTTACTGCCAGTGACTAACTCACAGTTAAGTCGTCGCTACAAAAGGGGAGGTACAACTGGCATCACGAGAAATAGACTATTTCAAGGTCTTGATTGATAGTTTAGGATTTTATTTTAGACACGTGAATTCCAATATAACAACCGAATCACCGTATTTGTGGAGATCAATTCATCACGATAAAACTAGCTATATGAGCTTTAACGAGCATAGTGCATCAAACCATACACCAAAAATATGTTAAAACACGGAAAGTCCTTCCTAGCCGCGTTATATCCTATCAGCCATGAATGGAATTATGAAGAATGACTTTCTTTGCACTCTTTTTGGATGAACAAGCCAAATGTGTGTTAAGGTTCTGCTTATCTTTGCTTTAGAGCTCCGAGAGTTATATTGGACTACGGATTATAAACTGAACTAAAGTAATTTATAGATATTAATGTTTAATCTAAACTATGAATGAAATGAGTTATGTAAATGCACTTGATATAACTGCAACTCTAGACGGGATCTCCAAGAGCTACAGACACCCGGCAAAAAATCGACGTATTCGCTAGAGCAAGTTGGTTAAACAGGGCACAGGTTTATGTCTTCTCTTCCTGTTCACTCTTCTTTATTTACTTATATTCATTTTTATTTACTAAATAAATTCATTGGAGAAAATGCACTTAAGTGCTAAGGCAACACTGCTCTCTTTGATTTACACAAAATCTAAGCACAAAATACTGCTTCTATGAAAGAGGAATGTGATCCTTGTTTTAAACAAAGTCAATTTTGTATAAAAATAGTACTACATTAGTACAATATATTCAAATATGCTTATTATAATACTATATTTTAGGATTAATTTAAATGATGTTTATTACATGTTATGAATATGGATTTTTTATATTTAGTTAAATTTAAGATTGATTGATTTATTGAAAAATAAAAAATATATATTTTTAGATTTAGACATAATAATAGGTAAGTAAGATTAATTAGGACTTAGGACCCACAAACCCAACCATGGGCCAGGGGCTTAACCGAAAAAAGATCAACGCAAATCACCTACTACCCGAACACTGGCGCTTTAGCTTAGCGGAGAGAGAAAGCGTAGAGAGCAAGGCCGCCAACCCCACTCCCCCACCGCCCCGAGAGGCTCCAAAGCGGCCAGCCCGTGCAGCTGGACCTGGACTAGAGAGAAGGGAAAGACGGACAGCGCCATTGCTGCCATCGCATTCACAGCGCGACCGCCTGCGTCGCTTTCCTTCTTCTCCTCCCATTCCCCTCGCCGTACCATACCACCACCCCTTCCTCCCCTCTCCGCCTCTGCCTCCTCCTGCTGCACAAGCCGCCGCACAAAACCCAAACCCTAACGGCCGCCCCTCCGAGGCGCGCCAGATCGGCGGCGGCGGCGGTGGCGCCCACTGCGGCTGCTCCGGATCCAATGCAGCGGCTCTCGTAGGGCGGCGCGGCCGATCTGAGCTGTCGGCAGCGCAAGCGCAAGCGCAGGCGCTGGCGCAGGTGGGACAGGGATGTCGTCTGCGCCGGTGGCGGGGGCGGCGTTCGAGCGGTACCACCAGCAGCGCGGAGGCGGCGGCGCCGCGGCGGCCAACGGCAACACGGTGCGGGCGCTCGCGCGGTTCCTTGCTTGGGTACCGGGGGTTGTGGCGGGGTTTGGTGCGGTTTTCGTATCTGGTGCTGATGCTGATGGGCATCTCCCGTCCCCATTTCGCTGGGTGCCCGGTGCCCGGTACTTCGCTTGGCTTGCTTGTTGAGCTCGCATGGCTTGAGCTGCAAGGATGCTCTTCTCCACTGTGGTGTTGGCCTGCTTCTTCTCTATTACTAATAATAGGGCGCATAGGACCTTCGTTGGATTGTGGTACTGAGGTGACGGCCTGTAGAGTTTCTGCCCGGCTGGGTCCTCAGGAGCTACACTTGAACGGATTGATGATGACACTGGTGGATTGCTGGCAGTGTAGTTCAGATTTGGTCTGGGTGTGGGTGAAATTTGCCATCAGGGTGCCGCGGAGATACAATTTAGAAGTGCATTTCTAGAGGCTGTGTTGTGTTGGTTGCACAATGGTTGGAAGAGCATTGTGGGTGAGTTTGATCTGCCCTGAAAACTTAGGGGTTTTGGCAGGCGGCTGAGATAAGCGATAGAGAAAGTGATATTAATTAACATGGGACAGGCTGAAAAAGGAAGATCAGGCTAGGGTATTTGTGGTATGCAAGATGGGGTGGAAACAGTAAAAATATGCTAGAGTTTATGGGAAACCAAGCAGCGAGTGATATTGTGGTTTTGAGAAGCAACAATACAACGAGGGAGAAGAATCTATGAAGCTGATTTGGAAATACACTTACTGTAGCACAACATACCATCAACCATCCAACATGTGTACACTCTTCAATTCTTTATGGATCAATGGGCTTATACCCACAAAACATGCTGGCTTCATGGAAATTTTTTAAAAAAATGTTTGTCGTTAATGGACCAGCCCAGATACTTATATGATAACATCTTTTTGTTTATTTTGGAAAAAAACACAGATGCATTGACCAATTGGTGTGAACCACCTCGATTACTCCTAGTACCTATCCATGCTTGCAGCATTTATTATACAGCTGGGCATTTCCCAATCAAAATTTCTTAATTGAGCAGGACATTTTTTTATTGCTCCACACTACTTATACTACTTCAGCCTTTGTTGGTACATGATTGAAAACTAGGGTTTTGGGGTGGGCTGGTACAGTATTTAACTCTTCCATTATTTGCTTTTTGTATTGCAAATCTGATGGATTGATGCCATAACTGTTCTAACCAGGTTTTCAAGAGTGGGCCTCTTTTCATATCATCCAAAGGTAACCCCTTATCCCTATCTATCTTTTTCAACATAGTGTTTCCCAAATGGTGCTCATGTCATGTTAGTTTCATGGTGAACACTCAAATATATGTTCACCAGGAACTTGAAGGAAATTCTAGAATTGTATGTAAAAACTGAAAAGATTGTTTCTTAAAGATGACCCTGAAGGAGCTGCTTTATGCATGAAAAAAAAACATCATTGTGTGTATCAACCTTTTCCCTCAGTTCTCCTGAGTTAATTGTGTAAGAAAAGTAACTGCTGTTATATACAGTCTAACAGTCATGTATTGGACACTAGTTTTTCAAATTATTATTTTTTGCCCGATAGCAAATCAGCCAACTAAATAACCTCTCAATCCATTTGCTCAAACAATTTGAGTTATTGGAATTGTTATTTAATATAATAAAATCAAGTTATCAAATGATCTTTTTGCTATATAAATTTGTTTGATGCGACATTGATCTAATTAGTTCAGTTCAACATGTTTAATTGTACTCTTTTAAGTTCTGTTCTTTTAGCACCTCGTATTGTTTATTGAGAAAGAGAACTCATGCATCTTGCTTTTTCAGGGATTGGATGGAAATCATGGAAGAAACGTTGGTTCATCCTCACACGAACATCATTGGTTTTCTTCAAGAGTGATCCTGTTAGTACCTCTTTACCTGAACTCTCTGTGTTGTCAGAATTCTATGCTTAGCTAGATTTGTAACATCTGATGTTTGATTTACTTCTTGTGGTATTACAACATAGATTTCCTTAATTAATGCAATGATGCTCCCTCCATCCAGAATTGATAAGGCTCTAAGTGTTGGAAATCCCTCTCTGTCTTGCATACATGCATTTGAATTGATCGCCATTGTATCAGAGCCACTTGCAGCCAATCACGCTTGTGTGATCCGCATGACAATGCCGATGCAACTAGTACAGCTTGTGTTATTCCATCACACATACCAGAAAAAAAGCAAGAGCTAGCCTGATTTCCCAACAGCGTGCGCGCTGTGAAGCGACACTATCACACTAGTGTCTGACTGACTCGGCCCCCATGTGTTATGGGCTCATCATTCTTGGACTGAGGGGGTACTACTTAAGGACCTTCTAACTTAGAGCTTGGATACCTCTCTCTAAACTGCACCCTGGAAATTCAGTTTTTGTCTGCATTCAACAGAAACAAACAACATGAATGAGTATTAGCTGGTTCACTTCCTCAATAGGAGACTGCTGGTTGATCTCACTGTTGAAGTGTTGATATGTTTATAAGCCAATCTCTTCTCTGCTATATGTCTTACATGCAGCAGTAATGTTATCATGTGCCACATCTTTTTCTGTACTGTGCTTCTTGCTTGCTTCGGATGTATAAGAAAACTTATGTTATCAGATACCATATAGTTTGATAAAGGTTTGCATCAAAGATCCACTTATTTGGGAATGGTAAACCCCATGTTATGGCAATGCAGCAGCAGGTCCACAATCAGGATTGTTTGTTGCCCATTAAGTTGGCTAAATTAGATAAAGAAGTCAGAGATTGATCCTTTAAATAAACTTCCACCCTAACAATTAGTTCTAAATTCTTTTAAAAGAGGAGGATTATCAAGCAGAAATCAGAATGGTATTTCCTCCTTGCCTCAGCCATACAACACTGCTCTCATGAGTCATGACTACTTGCTGGCTCTGGGACCTTCACTCTTGGTTTGTTGTCCACTATAACTATACCTTCATTCTAGCCTATAGAGTAAGATTCTTAACTGTGCCTAGCAGCTTATTCTTCCCTGGTATTCTTAGTAGAATTTAATTGATCTACTACATGGCCATTTCCTTTTTTTCTCTTGTTATTTTGCCCATCCAATTTATATCTCATGTAAGCAAACATTTTCTCACTAGACTAATGACCTTTTGTTGGAGTTGCAGAGTACCTTGCCCCAGAGAGGTGGTGAAGTGAATGTTACTCTAGGAGGGATTGATTTGAACAATTCTGGAAGGTATTTATCTCAGTCTTGTAATTCTGGAAGGTATTTATCTCAGTCTTGTTGTGCATCAGTAACTCTGTATTATGAGCACTTGTCACTTGCAGTGTGGTAGTCAGAGAAGACAAGAAGTTGTTGACCGTCCTTTTCCCAGATGGCCGTGATGGTCGTGCATTCACTCTTAAGGTATTTGACATTTCCTTTTAACTGAATAATTAGGTCCCTCTGATAATTTTTTTGTGTTCTCGATATCTCTTCAAAAATTCACCTCTGTAAATCGTAATACAGGCTGAAACTTCTGAAGATTTGTTTGAGTGGAAAACAGCACTGGAAGAAGCTCTTGCACAAGCTCCAAATGCAGCTCTTTTGATGGGACATAATGGGATATTTCGTAATGAAACAGCTGACACATATGAAGGAGCTCTTCCAAATTGTTAGCCTGCTGCACTGTTTCTTTTCATTCTTCTCATCTTCAGAACTTTATTAATTATGCCTTTCCCCATTATCCACAGGGAGAGAGAAGAGACCGGTCAAGTCATTGGTGACAGGCAGGCCAATTCTGCTTGCACTTGAGGATATTGATGGCAGCCCTTCTTTTTTAGAAAAAGCCCTGCGCTTTCTTGAGAAACATGGTGGGGGAAAAACGTATCTTGAACCTGGAGTTTTTACATATTGCTAAGTTAATTTCCTTGGCATGAGTTTTTATTGTTCTGCAAATCTTCTCTTGCAGGAATAAAAGTGGAAGGAATTTTGAGGCAGGCTGCAGATGTGGAAGAAGTTGACAGGAGGTTGCAAGAATATGAACAAGGTTGGCACCATTTCTTTTGAATAGTATTATTAAACATTATTCGCGTAGGTGACAAGGCACAAAATTCAGTGGGAGGGAGGGAGGGAGGGAGAAGATAAAAACGGAAGTCGCCAACAAGGCCAAAAAGAAACTCTCCCTGCTGGCTCCAGCTGTTGGACCAGGGAAGCACCATCTCTAGTCAGTTGGCAGTTGATTTAGAGGGGAGTAGCGGCTGAAGTCGACTTGGAAGGGTGATGCGTTGGTATTCCACCTGAGGGTGCAGGCAGTGAGGGGGCAAGGAGTGACGGAGGGATACTTGGATCTAGTATTTGCTGCTGCTTTGAAAGGGAATGCAGAAAAATAGGTCGAGGTACAGGGAGGCATCGAGTGAAGTATGACTATGGTCTTATGGGAGTGGATGGGCTGGGTCAGTATAGCCCCCTTCCCCTTTCTTTCCTCCTTTATGTTAACATCACCTCGCCTGCCACTGGGTTCAAGCCCCAGCCTCTGCACATTTGTGCAGGGATGGCTGCTGGCTATTTTCCCTTCCCCAGACCCCGCAGTGCGGGAGCCTACGGCACTGGGTACGCCCGATCTCGCCTGCCACTGCTATGATTAAGAGAGGAGAGAGAGGGAGGGAGGGAGGGACATTATTATCAGGTCCTTGGTTTTGGTAGCTTCTTGTGTTGGTATGACAACATTTTGTTGATTAGCCTACATATCATTTCAATTGCGTACCAGGAAGGACCGAATTTTCAGCAGATGAGGATGCTCACATTGTCGGTGACTGTGTAAAGGTACCCATGCAATTGCGGTTTCATATTTTTTTTTGATGCTCCAGAGATCATGAACAATTGATAAGTGCTTCTCACTAACTCTATTGGTTGGATGCCTCTTCAGCATGTTCTCCGAGAGCTACCATCATCCCCCGTGCCTGCTTCTTGCTGTACAGCTTTATTGGAAGCATTTCGTAAGTATTATATTTAGTTTAAACAGTTATGCTTGACTATTTATATATTCTGTGATGTGATGTAAATATTATATGCCTTGAATCTCTTTATGGATGGTGTGGTGGGGTTGATGATTGCCTAGGAGTTATCTTTGTTTAGTACTGTAAACAGGTAAACAGTCATACAAGTGATGGTTTGGTTGTTTGCAGTCAGCCTATGAAAACTTTGATAATCAATTACTTTGTGCTTGTTAAGGTTGAACATTTGGTAGTGTGCATGTAGTTTTGTGTAAAAAAATCTTGATATATATTTTTCTGTGGTTTGTAAACATAGTATAGTAGAAATAAGCAGTCAAAGTCCATGTCCAAAATGGTGCTCTTGTGACTGTAGGGATTAGTTCATACAAAATAGTTGAATACCACACCTGTACACATAAAAATTAATGGGAAAGGGAGCCCTCTATGTTTTTTGGGGTATTAACGCAAGGCAGCTCTCTTCAGAAGTTCAGAGTCCAACTTGGATGTGGCTGATGGAAGCATCAAATTTGATTGCTACATGCCAGATACCATTTGGAATCCAACATATTATTTGATAATGACTTAATTAGATTCCAAACTAACCCTAGAAGGGGTAGCTATATAGTGTCATACATGGGCCTCATGGGCCTAATATCCTCATACTCTAACAGCCCCCCGCAGTCTGAACTTCCGACGCAGCGGAGTTACAGACTGGACAAGACATGAAAAGAAGCACACACACTCGAGCCCCCCCACAGACGCAACTAGCCACCGGTGACGTTGAGGCTGGAGCGGAACTCGGCGAAGGTCGAGGACGGGAGGCTCTTGGTGAAGATGTCGGCAAACTGGGAAGTGGTCGGGACGTGGAGGACCCGAACATCGCCGATGGCGACTCGATCACGGACAAAATGAAGGTCGATCTCCACATGCTTGGTCCTCTGGTGCTGAACAAGGTTGGTGGAGAGGTACACAGCACTGACGTTGTCGCAGTAGACCAGCGTGCTTCTGGAGAGAGAGCTGTGGAGCTCGGCGAGGAGCTGCCGGAGCCAGGAAGCCTCCGCAACGCCGTTAGCGACAGCGTGGTACTCTGCCTCGGCACCGGAGCGGGAGACCACCGGCTGACGCTTGGACGACCAGGACACCAGGTTGCCGCCCAGGAAGACAGCGTAGCCGGAGGTGGAGCGCCGAGTGTCCGGACACCCGCCCAGTCAGCGTCAGTGTAGACGACGAGCTCGGAGGAGGAAGACCGGTGAAGGAGCAAGCCGTAGTCGACAGTGCCGCGGAGGTAGCGGAGAAGGCACTTGAGGGCATTGAGGCGGGGCTCTCGGGGATCATGCATGTGAAGGCAAAGCTGCTGCACTGCATAGGTGATATCGGGCCTGGTGAAGGTAAGGTACTGAAATGCACCTGCGAGACTCCGGTATGCCGTGGGGTCTGCCACTGGGTTGCCCTCGGCCTCGGACAGCTTGCCCTTTATGTCAACTGGAGTGGAGCAGGGCTTGCAGTTAGTCATCCCAGCTCGCTCCAGGATATCAAGAGTGTACTGCCGCTGGTGAAGATGAAGACCGGTGGGATGAGGCTCAACAGTGACCCCGAGGAAGTGGTGGAGCACTCCAAGATCCTTCACAGGAAATTCCTGCTGAAGAGAGCTGATGATGCGGTTGAGTAGAGACGAACTGGAGGCTGTGAGGACAATGTCATCAACATATAGCAGCAGGTAGGCAGTCTCAGCGCCACGGTGATAGACAAACAGAGACGTATCTGACTTGGCCTCCACAAAGCCTAGTGTCACCAGGAAAGCCGCAAACCGAGAGTGCCACACCCGCGGGGCCTGCTTGAGGCCGTAGAGAGATCTGTTGAGCCGACAGACCATGTCAGGACGAGAAGGGTCAACGAAACCCGCTGGCTGGCTGCAGTAAACTGTCTCATTGAGAGTCCCGTGCAGAAAGGCATTCTTGATGTCCAGCTGATGCACAGGCCAAGAGCGAGCGAGAGTCAGTGAGAGGACTATGCGAATGGTGGCCGACTTCACCACTGGGCTGAAAGTCTCATCATAGTCAACACCAGGCCGCTGAGTGAAACCGCGGAGAACCCAGCGAGCCTTGTACCTCTCGGGTACCATTAGCCCGCCGCTTGTGCATCCAGATCCACTTGCCGGTGACAACATTGGAGCTAGGTGGCCGGGGCAGCAGATCCCATGTCTGGTTGGCGAGAAGAGCCGCGTACTCCTCTTCCATCGCGCGGCGCCAGTGAGGGTCCGACAAGGCGTCGCGAACGGAAGAGGGTACAGGAGAGACCTGCGTGTCGCCGGGCATCGCCGCAAGAGCCCGGGACCGCAGGGTACTCGCCGCGTGCCGCGTCACCATAGGGTGAACATGCCGCGGGTGGCGGTGAAGGAGCGGTGGGTGGTACACTGGCGGCACGACACGGGCGGCCGGAGGCGGCGGTGGTGTAGGCGTCGCCGGCGGAGAAGAGACCACTGGTGGGGACGGAGGCGCCGGGTCCGCCCGTGCACGGCGCTGGTAGATAAGAGCCGGCTGGGCAAACCGCGCCGGGGGTGTAGGAAGCGGCGTCCCCGGCCTCGTGTCAGGCGGGGGAGCAGGGGGTGGCGCTCCCGGACCCGTGCAGGGCACAGGGTCAGGAGCAGCAGGCGCCGGGTCCACCCGCGCACGGCGCTGGTAGACAAGTACCGGCTGGGCAAACCGCGCCGGGGGTGCAGGAAGCGGCGTCCCCGGCCCCGTGTCAAGCGGAGGAGCAGGGGCCGCACCGGAGGGTGGCACTCCCGGACCCGTGCAGGGCACAGGGTCAGGAGCATCACTGGTGTGCGGCGAGCCGGGGCACGGGCCCGACGAAAGTGACGGTGTAGTAGTACCTGCAGGGGAAAACGGCAAAGGTGGCTGGACCACCATGTCAGTGGGAAACAGAGAGGCGAGGTCAGGGGCAGGGGTGGTAGGTGGTGTGGTGGTGGGGGAGAAGGGGAAGACAGACTCATCAAACACCACATGGCGAGAGATGAGGACCCGCCGAGACGTGAGGTCATAGCATCGGTAACCCTTGTGATATGGGGAATACCCGAGGAAAACACACAGTGTCGAACGGGGAGCTAGCTTATGGGGCGTGGTGGCAGTGGTGTTAGGGTAACAAGCACACCCGAAGACACGAAGGTGGTCATACCGAGGAGGGGTACCGAAGAGAGCGTGGTGCGGTGTGGGAGCGGTGAAGGCAGCGGAAGGAAGACAATTGAGGAGGTAGGTAGAGGTGTGAAGACTCTCTGCCCAGAAGCGAGCAGGAAGGGACGCCTGGAGCAGAAGGGTGCGCATGATGTCGTTCGTGGTGCGAATCATGCGCTCAGCCTTACCGTTCTGGGAGGAGGTATAAGGGCAAGACATACGCAACTGGACACCGTGACAGAGGAAGAAGGCACGGGAGGTGGAGTTATCGAACTCACGACCATTGTCACACCGGACGGCCTTGATGGTAAGGCCAAATTGAGTAGACACCAGGCGAAAAAATGGAGAAGAGTGGGAAAAGCCTCAGACTTTGCACGCAAGGGAAAAGTCCACGAATAATGAGAAAAATCATCAACCACCACCAAATAGTATTTATACCCAGAAATACTTATGACAGGAGACGTCCATAAGTCGCAATGTACAAGGTCAAAAATATGAGCCGCATGTGAAGAAGTGTAAAAAGGAAGACGAACATGGCGGCCCAGCTGGCACGCATGACACAAAGGGCTCATCGTGAGATCGAGTACAACGAATGTCGGAGCTACGACTAAGCTGCATCAGAGCATCACGTCCAGGATGGCCGAGACGGCGGTGCCAAGTAGTGGAGGAAGGCGTCGCGGCGAAAATAGCTGACAAAAAGGCCGGCGAAGAGGAGGAAAAGGACGCCGGAAACCGAAGGGTGTAGAGGGGCCCTGAGCTATCACAGCGGAGCAGAGGACGCCGGGTAGCCAAATCCTTCACAGTAAGACCAAAAGAGTCAAACTCAACAGAACAAGAATTGTCAGCTGTAAAACGACGAATAGAAAGGAGGTTGTGGACCATAGAAGGAGCAACAAGAACATCAGGAAGACGGAACGAGCCATGAGCGCTGGCGGCACCCACGGATGTGACAGGAAGACACGACCCATTGGCGACCATGATGGACGAAGGGAGTGAGGAAGAAGGAGGGCGAATAGAAGAGAGTATACCGGGGTTGGGAGTGGTGTGGTAGGTAGCTCCAGAGTCAGCGACCCACTCTGGCCCAGCAGCTCCTACAGCAAGGGGTGTCAGGGCCACGGTGCTGTAGGAGGTGGCCAGGGCCGCCGGGTCCCAACCGACTGGCCCGGGCGAGGCACTGGGAGGTGGAGCCCACGTGGACGAAGAGTAGGTGCTGGGAGGTGCTGCCCACGGGATCGCTGAGTGGAACCCTGGAGGAGCACCAGCGAACAGGGCTGCCGGCGGACGTGGCTCACCGCCAGGAGCCTGGAAGGGCCACATGGAGATGCGCCCCGACCACGGGTTGTGGAAGGTGGGCCAGGGTGCACCCCGTGGAGGTGTCGGTGTATTCCAACGGCCACCACCGCCACCACCACCACAGCCTCCTCCGCGGCGACGGCGGCCACCACCGCCACGGCCCCCACACCCCCGCTCGGCCCGGGAGGAGGACCAAGAAGAGACGACGACGGAGTGGGCGGACGCGACGGGTGAGTAGCGGCGAGTGCAGTCGAGGAAGACGAGGACCCCGGCACGGAGACCGCTACGGCCTGGACTCCCTGCTGGAGCTCCTCCATGACAAGATCGTCACGGACCTGCAGGAAGGTGGGGAAGGGTCGTTGACGAGTGATCCACGTCTGGTGGTGAGCGTAGCGGTCACTGAGCCTGCGGAGGACGTTGAGGACCAGGATGCGGTCCTCCACAGGCCAGCCAAGGTCGCCGAGAGAGTCCGCCATGCCCTTCATCTTGCGGCAGAAGTCGCTGACGGAGAGGTCACACTGGACGAAGGTCCGGAAACTCGCATCGAGACGCAGAGCCCGGGCCTCGGCGTTGCCCAGAAACTAGCCCTCGAGCGCCAACCAGGCCCCACGAGCGCTCGGGGTGTTGCGGACGAGGTCGTGGAGGTCCAGGGAGATCGTCCCCAGAATCCAAGAGAGAACGATGCTGTCGAGGCGCAGCCACGAGGCGGTCGGGACCGCGCCCACGGCGTCGAGGACGACGGGGTCGTCGAGGGCGTAGCGGCGGAGGGTGAGGAGGACCAGGTCCCGCTAGTGGGCGTAGGAGGGCGACTCCGGCTCAAGGACGACCGGAACCAGGAGCCGGATGTTCTGGACACCCCCGGCCTGGTAGTGAAGCTGCGCCACGAGTGGATCGGTCGGGTCGTGCCAGAGGACAGCAGTGGCGGACACGCGGTGACCCGCCGAGCCGGAGGAAGTGGCCCCGCCGTCGTGGGAGGCAGGAGAGGTGAGGAGCTGCTCCGCGTCGACGATCTGCTGAGCCAGGGCAGCGGCCGCATCGCGCTCGCCCTCCCAAGCGAGGGCGGCCTCCCGCAGCCGAGCCTGCCCCGCCGCGTACTCAGCCCGGGCAGCGGTCAGGGCGGCGGCGAGGGCGGAGGCGGCGGCCGGGGCACCGGTACGTGCGGCCGGGTGGGCGGCCGCGGGAGGCACGCCCGCCGGGTCATCGGCGGCCGGGTCCGCATCCCCCGCTCCTGCCCCGGCCCCAGCGCCCGCCTCTGCCCCCGCGCCTGCCCCGGCCCCCGCCATCAAGGCTCGGGCGACCGTCGGGGGGGGGGTGCAAATCAGCGGGTGGCCGGCCGGCTGCTCTGTACGCGCGCCCGCGCCAGTCAGGCGGACGGCGCCCGCGCCAGAAGCGCCGGGCGGACGGCGGTGGCGGTCGGGCGGATGGGCTGCGCGGTGGCCTGCGCCCAGCTCGGTCCGCTGTAGAGGGGGGGGGGGAAAGGTGGTGAGGTAGGTAGGCCCAGGAGGAGGAGGGGGCCGGCTGTCCATGGCTGCTCCGGCGGCGGCGGCGGCGCGCCGGCGAGCAGGAAGGCGGCGGCGGCGGGGAGGGAGAGGGAGGAAGCTAGGCTGATACCATATTATTTGATAATGACTTAATTAGATTCCAAACTAACCCTAGAAGGGGTAGCTATATAGTGTCATACATGGGCCTCATGGGCTTAGCCTCATGGGCCTTATATCCTCATACTCTAACACAAGTGTTGGTGTCCAACTTCACACTGTGTGGGACTCAGGTATCCAAGTAACACTGGTTACTTTGATCACTGGACAAATATAACTAGCGGAACTTGCACCTATGGATTTCTCTTTGTTGGTGGATCATGTTGGGTTCATCTGAAGCTTATGAAGTTACGAAACTTGTTTTAGACTAGAACTTTAGTAGTGGTGTTGCATCTTAATAACTCAGATGCTTATTATGGATGTATCCAAGAGCCCGGGACTATTCATGCATTCTTTTTTCTTTTTATGTTTACTATGTGGCTTACTGTTCCTACCCTGTTTCACTTACTTAGGCCTGGAAACTAAGGATGCTAGGATAAATGCTATGCGCTCAGCTATATCTGAGACATTTCCTGAGCCCAATCGGAGGTTGCTGCAGAGGTTAGTTTTCATTTTTTTTTATCATAGCAATATCCTTAAGCGCTGGATAACATCTAGTTTCTTTTTATTTTTCTTGGTAAGTTTTCCTATCATTAGACTTTCTTCTTGGTCAGACAGGTTAGTAGCTTATGCTAAATGCATTGCATTATAATTTCTGTGTGATAAAGCATGTCATTATTGTCTTGCTGATGCTACTTGCACTTAAAAATAATCATGTCATTTTTGTCTTGCTGATGCTACTTGTACTTAAAAATAATCACTAATACTCCTTGGCTTCACAATATTCGTCTACTTTTTTCAGAATTACAATTTTCACACATTAAGTGAATGTATTTAATATTTATTTCATTTTTCTTCATCCCTGGTATTAATGATGTGAAGCATATTGGAACATTTGTTATTGCAAGATATCATTCCTGAAATAGTTGTAATGTTTTTATTTTTTGTGTAGAATTTTAAAAATGATGCACACCGTTGCATCTCACACTCCTGAAAATCGAATGACTGCATCGGCAGTTGCTGCCTGCATGGCACCTCTTCTGTTGCGTCCACTTCTGGCTGGTGAATGTGAGATGGATGAGGTATTTGATATGGATGGTGACGATTCTGCTCAGCTTCTTGCTGCAGCAAACGCCGCAAACAGTGCTCAAGGAATTGTCGCAACTCTCTTGGAGGAATATGATGGCATTTTTCATGTAAGATTCTTTCAGTCTTGGATTTAATCTTTGCAGTATCCGCATTTAGTTTTTCTCTAGAAAAATGTATTTGAGCATATATCATGTTAGCAGTGCTTAAAAATTTGCACATGAGAGACAGAAAGAAAGTATCACTCCCTATTGATCATCTATGATTACCATTTTTTACAGGATGAACACCTCAGATGTTCCTTGTCACCTGAATCTCAAATTGAAGATAGTGGTACTGAAGCATCAACTGATGATGGGAATTTGGATGCCAAGGGCAATGGATTCCATGATGCAGAAAATGATGTAGATCAAGAAATGGATGATGACAATGGAGTGGAGCGTATACTTAGTGGAAAATTGAGTGAGAGCAGTGGATATGCTGGCAGCGACCTCTATGACTACAAGGTTTGGTTTTGTTGGCTTCATTCTTTTGATTTTTCTGATAATTGATGTTTGATGGTTTTACTATTACTACTGTGAGTCTTTAATATGATTTTGGTACTGGTGTGCAAGAGATGATATGAAATGGTGGCATAAAAAGCGTGAAGTGTCTGGTTTTCTTTTAAAGTATATCAAGTCCATATGTGCCTGCAATATATGGGCTTGATATACTTAAACATTGTCATTGATCAATACAATGAGTGGAAATGTTGCTAATTTTCATTATTACCTAGCCACATCTAGTGTGTATGCAATTAAATGATAGTGCAGGCCAGAAGCCCTATTTTGTCTGTTAAATTTTGGATATGCATATAAGGAAGAACTATGTTTAAGGTTTGTTGGTGGACTTCCAAGTTTTATGATAGTATGTTGCTTGTCACATCTTTCTGGCGCCAACATTCCTTGTATTGACTGTTTCCTAGGTTTTGTTATAGCAAGCTATAATATTTAATGCTGTATTTGTTGATGTCCTAGTTTCCATGCTGTACTTTGTCTGTTGCTTACTGCCCTTTTCCTGATTGAACAGGCAGTCAATGTTGAGGAGTCAGACGCTGAACACCCTGTGGAGGTGTTGGAAGGAAATTTGGATTTGAGCAAAGTACAAAATAGCCGTTCAACTGAAAATGGTTCAGCGAAGGTGGACACATTACTCGGTGAAAACAATCCTTCTAATCTAACAGTTGGTCAAGAGACTCTGTCTATGGGGGAGATCCTTTCTTCTTTTGATCCTGGAATTTCTGTACCGAGCCAAAGTTCTGAATATTCTGTAGAGAGACAGTCAAACAAAATTAATGGATCTCACCCACATGTGAAGCGGAGTAACTTTTGGGGGAGGAATAATGTAAGCAAGAAAACTAGTTTACATTTTTTTTATTTTCCTTTGATTGCACTTTAATTGAATTCCATTTTGCTCTTTTTTTTTGGTTAATTATAGCCTTAGCCTCATTCAAATCCTGATTCATATGCATGGTTCATGCAGGCAAGGAAGAGCCAAAACTCAGAATCAGTCGATTCATCTGGAGAAGAAGAGTAAGCTCTTTGCCATTAAAGTATTAACCATATCTGACTAATTTCTCATGGAGTGGAATTTGTTAATTGTTGTAACTATGAGAAGTAATTTGCATCGAGGGAATTTAATACCACCCTTTGTGACAGTAGTCTTGTAGCATATATGTGTCCATTCTTACTACCTCCATTCCAAATTATAAGCCGTTTTGACTTTTTTGGCGTAAAGAATTTGCTATCTAGACATACGTTATTTCTAGAGTCTAGACGCATAGCAAAATAGGGGTTCCAAAAAGTCAAAATGACTTAGAATTTGGAACGGATGGAGTACTTATACTTAGTTATAAATATGGAATATTGTTTGTATTTGAAGCCCACTATTTAACAGTGACAATAATTATTTCTTAGCTTTCTCGTTATGTTGCCACATCTGCCTGTGCATTTTATAAACAAAGCACACTTTTATTTTGGTACCTTGTAACCAGAGTTCAATTTATTTACTTTTATTATGCAAATAAACATTTCAGGCTTGCTATTCAAAGGCTCGAGATTGCGAAGAATGATCTGCAAAACAGAATTGCCAAAGAGGTAGGGAAAGAATGCACATATGTGCTCATTAACCTTGATCAAGTGGTTTACTGTAGTCTAATAGTGTAAGTACCTCTCAGGCTAGAGGGAATGCTATTCTACAGGCGAGTTTGGAAAGAAGAAAACAAGCACTACATGAACGCAGATTGGCTTTGGAACAGGATGTATGCTCCATTTCCTAGTCTTGTCAGTTTGCTTATCCATGGTTTGATTTTTTAGAAACCTTTAAGAAGGAAAGTACTCCCTCCATTCCAACCTGAAAGATCCCGCGACGAGGTTACAACATAAAGAGAGGGGGTTGGGGGGAGGACAGAGTTTGATGAAGTATAGGCTTGTCTGTCAGTAACTTTTATCCTATAATAAGCGCTATATGGAATTATTGAATCGCACACAACTCAATAATCAAGGAGACAAAAAATATTACCCATGGTTATATAACTTTTTTTAATAGTACTTTCTGCAACTGTTATAATTGTCAGGTGTGTACATGGTTGTATAACTTTTTTTAATAGTACTTTCTGCATCTGTTATAATTGTAGGTCTCCAGGTTGCAAGAACAGCTACAGGCTGAGAGGGATCTGCGAGCTGCATTGGAGGTTGGCTTAAGCATGTCTTCTGGACAGTTTTCAAGTGCTCGTTCGATGGACGTGAAGGTACCTTACTACCTTCAACCATACCTGCACTTACTGTCATTGTTTTATCGAGTCTCATTTTCTTCCCTGTGTACTTTAGACAAGGGCAGAGCTTGAGGAGATTGCTCTCGCTGAAGCTGATGTTGCAAGGTTAAAACAGAAGGTTGCAGAGCTTCACCTCCAACTCAATCAACACCGTCAACACCAGTATGGCTCTGTAGTGGATGCAAATGATCGTCATCACCGCCTTCCTGGTCAATTCTCACAGCAGTAAGATACAAATTCTTTCTTCCTTTGCGGTGTTTCTAGATCTCTGCTGATGCTGGAATTTGGTTTCTTGCAACTGTCCGAATCCAATGGGATGTCTGTAGTTCTAAGCCATTCAAGCGAATTCATTTCTTAAATATCAGAGAATCATGCTAAACTTGGATGTGAGTTGTATGATTCTATTGTGTGCGCTATGTCATTGGATTAGAATACTCTTGCATTCGTAGTTAGCAGGTCAATGCTTCTAGACATGTTGTATATCCCATGTTCCCCAGATTTTGACATAATACTTTTGATCTACCAGAAACTTTGTTCAACAAGGATTTGATATGAACCTTGCTTTCTGCAATCAAGAGAAGCAGAGAAATGAGGTATTTAGTGCTGAAACCTGTTGAAATTTCAATTCCTAGAACTTGACTTCTTAGCTTGCATGATTCAGTTCTCTTTTGAAATGCTATGTTGATTACAAACTTTCAGTTTCGAATATAATGGTATGGCTGGTATAATTAGAAAATTTAAACATGTCCAGTTGGTAAGCAAAAATTAAGTGATAGAAAATGAATACCTGAGTATCATGCCTTGATTACTGGCTAAAGCTGTTAGTGACCAAATTACGCAGAAGCAGCAGCTGGAGTTTCATGCTTATAATTTCAAAATTAACTTCTGCAGGTCTGCAGTGTTTTGGTAAAATGAACTGACCTCTAGTCAGGAGGTTTAATATTTACCGCAAAATTTCCATGTGCTAAAGTTGAGTTTCCCTAGTAAAAAATGGGAGAAAATTTTTGGAGCTTTATCATGGTGTTCAACATGTTGGTCGACATGTCCATCCATTATCAACTACATTGGACATTTTATATGCTAAACCCTATTGTTATCTGTCGCATTTTCCCCATTTAAATCTGAGAAGTATGTGGAAGATACTGCATCAGGCAATACTTACATTGAGTCATATCTGCAGGAGAGTTCGGTGGAGTCATCACAATGGAGAAACATCAAGCAGCATGTGCTACCTTATGGTTCTTCGAGGCCACTCACACGAAAGCTTTCATTTGATGCCAACTCAAGTGAATCAAGAGGCACAGAAGCCTCAACAAGTATGTCAACAGAGAACACCTCTGTGTCCATCAGTGTCCCAAAGTTGGCAGAGGTAAGCGAGACTTGCAGTGCTTTGTTGTTAAATATGCTGCTGTAGCTTCTAAGACGATTTGTATTTTTGCATGTTAGGGCATTGAATTTGGGAGGCAACCAATGGTCACATCCTCCACTTTGGTAGAACTAACAACTAGACTAGATTTCTTCAAGGAGCGAAGGTCGCAACTGATGGAACAACTTCATAGTCTTGATTTAGGACGTGGATCTGCTCCTCAGGGTTTTCCATACAAGCCACCCTCTCCTTGGAACCACCCAAGGTAGGATGACCATTGAATTTCATGATTGTAAATTCTTCAGTAGGGTCCTGGTTCTTTTCTCCCGCCTGGCAATTGTAGAAAACTGCATATGCGAGTGTAAATGTATTTTGTTCTTCAATATGGTTTTGCTTTTGTGTTGCGCGAGAATAGATCCTTAAGCGGGATGTGTGATAGTCTTCTGTATGTAATGTTGTCACGGAGGTGCCTTTTAGACAAGTTTTTCCAGTGTTGTAGCGGGGTGTATATGTATTTCGTGTGTCTTATCATAGAAATTGGATAGGTTGACAACTTATATGGCCGTTTGATTCATGCCTAGTGCAAAGGATGAGGAAAACTGGGATCAAATGAGAACCCAGCATGAGTTTATAAATAATTTGGGGTAGGCTTGAGGCTGTGTTTTATCCTCGCAATTAGTGCCCATAACCTGTGGCTTGATTCCGTTCTTTGTCGCTTGTCAGCTCGGCTTCCGGTCAATTTCTATGCAGTTCATATTCTTCCTAATAAGTAAAGGTATATGTGTGCTCACGAGGTACCTGGTGAGTGTGTCCAGTTATTAATACAATTTTTAGAACAAGACTGTCCGAAATGTTCATCTCAATCTCCACCCTGTCCCACACTCTGCCCTCCCTGCCTGCGCTGTCCCTCACTGCCGCTTCGCCACGCGGACTGAAGTGTAGTTGGAGTAGGTTGTTGAAAATAGAAGACTTTGACTTGGAGCTGATGGACTATACAATTGAACTGCTCTGAGAAGGTAGCAGAAACAATGCATGTTGTGGGTTGGAATCATCCAACCCAAAACAATTCCGTCAGAGAATATATTCAATGCACACTACTAGCACTACCAGGTATTAGGTAATATGAACTGTGACCTGTTGCCTCGTAAAAAAGATTTACATCCCTGAACTGCCATTACAAATTTTCTCTGTAGGTTGTCAGCTTCTTTCTACACTAATATCAGCGATTTCTATATGCATGTATGTATACTTTTTGTCTTAGGCATAGCTTGCCATCGCCGCGCTATGCCACACCACACCACACGGTGCAGTGTGACATAGCAGCTGTAGAAATGTAGCTGCGCGAGAGCAGTTTGTCAAACGACTATTATGGAAAATACTGCTGAACCTGCTTATTGAAATGCACCGACATCTTCGAACTGGAGCCTTATTTCTCTACATGAGTGTGCCAGCTGAATCCCTCATCAGAGTCCGCAAGCAGGGGCTTCATAAAATCTGACGACGACTTCTTCTGAAGCTTCTGTCGTGCGCTGCTTGCAATGCAACGCGATGCGAGCAGTGCCATGGATGTCTCTACATTTCAACACTGGTTATCTGTGTCAGCGGCAACGGTAGCTCCGACTCCAAACCTTCCATGTGTCCTCACAAATCGAACTTGTCTTCTTGGAACGCTTTGAACACGAAATCTCTGAAGCGTCTCGAGTACTGCTTCGGATCGACTGCCGAAATGGATGTTGGGTCATATTGGAAGGACTTGTACGCATGCTCAAGCTTTTTACTGATATCGTAATCTTGGAGTATGTCTATGATCCCAAAATATAGTACGACGTCGTAGAACTCCCCAGTAGGCTCTCCCATGATCTGCACTTCACATTCCCCCTTTCTTATTGTCCGTTCAGCTCTTGTCGGCATGTTTGACCCAAGTTTTATTTTGGCTAACCTGTCCAAAAAGAGTCTCTGTTGTTATTTGTTACATTTAACATTAGAAAGCATCAATTCATCCAAAATTTGCAACTAGAGCCAACTCAGCCAGCACAGATGAAGGGAATGGCCAGAAATGTTGGCTTCCACGTTTTTAGACATATCGGTGGGATCTGTCAGGACATATCAAACACATCTACATACTCGTGGAATTGGTTAAGGCACGAAGTATATTGAGTCTCAGTTTACCTGTTTGGATCTGTATCTCCTCTAGACAAGTGAGGCGACGATCCTCTGCTGCTGTCACTATCAAATGAACCTTCAAGTAATGCGGTAATGCACTTCGTGAGGTACGTGATAATAACCGTGTAAAAAGTTATTAAAATAATTTTCATTTCAACCAACCTCCGGTCAATAGCCTATCCCTAGTATCCCTAAAATGTACACCAACCAGAAGACTATAATCCATGATATTTTCCTGCTCCAGAAACTCACAGTCCCTGTCGACTTGTCTGCTTCAACAGATTTAACCCTTTACGTTAATATGTACAAATTTTTAATGGTTTCTCATCAGCTCTAGCATCACTCACCTTTGGAACTCTTGGTACCAATGTTTTTGCAATCGAAATATAAAGTTGAGATCAAGATCCTTCAGAGTAGTGTACTCATCAATCTCTGTCTGTGGCTTATCAGTTGTACGTCCAAGGGATGAACCTTTCAGGTCAAATCGCCTATGAATAGAGTAATCGCAGAATAGATTTCCCATTATGACAAAACGAACCTAATTGATGGTACAGCCAGAAAAGAGATAATCAGGATTCGGCCATGGTATGTAAACTAGAAACTAGTTTCTACTAAATCATCACAGTAACTAGTTACTATACCATGAGAAATAGATAAATATACTCATTTCTGACCTTCTTTTGGTTAGCTCCAGCTAATTTGACACAGTGAAGACCAAAAAACTTTGTGACGAGAGTGTTCTCAAATGATCTGACATGATTATAATAAGCTCGAAGCATCTTAAGAAATATCTGTATGATATCATGATAACAAAAGTTCAGTTGATTAACAACAAAGCCGCTGATGACCTATGGAGTCAAGGAAGTACTTGGACAAAGACAACAGACAAACCTTCACTTCAGATTTCTTCATCGTCTTTATCATGTACTGGTCATTGCTCGTGAGATAAAAGAAGCTTCCACTCTTACCAGGAGATGAGAGCTCCCGGAGAGCCTGGTCTCCACAAAGAGAGAGCATATAGTCTGCGGCATCAACCTTGAACAACTTGCGCAATGTCCTACGACGATTCAGTTCAGAACAAAGTAAGTAAAACTACCAATAAGCATGCATGGCACCATAGTCAAAGTATAACGTATATATTATGGATGGGAGTGATGACCTACCGGAATACTTGCGGGCAGTAATCCTTCCATTTGAAATCACATGAACTGTGTGGAGGGGTGTATTTTGAGCCTTCCGGAGGGAACCTTGTCCATACTTTCTCCTTCGGGTCAAAAGCTGATGACTTAAGATCAAGCGTAATTGGACCTTGCTTTCCTACTGCGTGCCTGTCATGCAGACAAGATGAGTGGGGTATGAACGTAGTTATTATATTCATTTATTCATGTATTAAAAGGCTTATGGCATTCTTAATGTCATGATAAATAAACTAGTTATGGCAAAAACATGCTTTTGCCACACGGTAGCTAAATATTTATTACTCCCTCAATTTCAAATTGTAGTTCACAACTTTTTCCGTGGAACGGATGGAGTATTATGCTACTGTACTTCATGCCAGAAGAGTTTGAAATGCTGATCGAAACTATGCAGCGAAAATTATGCTGTTGAAAACAAGAACGCAGAAAAGCCGATCCTGTGTAAATCTCTATTAAAGTCTTTAGGTTCCCATACAATCTGCTAAACTCTTACGTCCCTGGACTTTCTTAATACAATCTGCAAAGCTATTATGTCTCCTTATCTGTGCACATTCCCCCTGTGTTATCTTAAACTCTTATGCTTTCAACTTTATATGATAGAAAAATGAGGGGGTGCCTCGCATTGTAAAAGTGACTTGCCAAGCTTGGGCGTGCAACCAAAGATCATGCTGCATTCATTTCTGCCGATCAATTCCAGTCCAAAGGCACATGGTGTTCACATAATACCATCCATGCCCTTTGAATGCAATAGCAGGGATAGACTTTTCTATGTCACCATTTCCAGGACATTAGCCACCATTATTTTTTTGATTGAAGTTAGCCACCATTATTATAGAGCTCAATCGAAGCAAAAACATGTTCGCCAAAAAAACATTGCAAAACACCGTCTTGAAATCTCATAGCATGGATGGAGGTGAGAAAACAAACCATTCATCAATCATCGCTTGGCATTGTTCAAGAACAGCTCCTGCTGGCTTCAGCAACCATAGGTTCTCATTAAAAAGGAAAAAATCTTGCAGCTTTTACATATAGGACCACGATGATCTAATCTCCAATTATGATAAGAACGAATCCCCAACCAAATACTCTTTTCTTCGTCAACAGATGACAATGTCATAACATCAGAGAATAAATGCCCAATGATTTAGCACGCATTGCATCAACAGAGGCCATCAATTACCGGATAAACAAATGTTGGTGAAAGAAGCGGTTTTGCGTTGGAAAGGATCATCAGCCAGAAGTCCAGAACCAGATGCAGTCATTTGAGATGAAGAAATGAGACACGGGCGCCGGGTAAGGTGGGCACCTATCCTACGTACCTGATGCCGAGCTGCAGGTTGAGCATGAGCTCGTAGTTCTTGTGGCCCTTGGCTATGGTCTCGCCCTGCCGCCGCGGGCCGCGCGACCTGCCGGCGTAGGGCCCCGTCGCCGGCGACGGCGGCGGCATCCCCCTCCCATCGCCGGCGTCCTCCACCCTCACCGTCGCGGTGCGCCCCCTCGTCGTCGTCTTGGTCCTCCAAGGGCGTCGCTCTCGCACGACCTCCTCTCGGCAATGCCGCACGTGTTGTCGTCCCCATCCAGAGACCCGCGGCCCCCGCAAAACGGGATCCTTTCATGGTTTCTCTCTCCTCCCCACGGCCCCCGGAAGTTTTGCTCCGCCACGACGCGGAGCTCGCGCGCCCGCTCGCTGCCCGCCCCGCCCAGCTGTGTGCTGTGCTCTCCCGGGTTCGTCTCCCCCACCACGTGCCGCGCCTACAGCCACGCACGTCACACTTCTTGACAAGCCTTTTACTAGAGAAGAAGCCTTGACTTGGATTTTGCATGATTCTACCAGACTTGAACATATGCAAAAGATGACAATGTACAGATTAGCAAAATGGTAGAACCACACATTATTGTTTTTTTAGTGTTAATCAAATTTGAGAACATTTTATAGTTAAATTTGGGGATTTTTTTGGACACCGCTTTTTATTAATTGAATTTAAGTGGAGAAAGAGAGCAACTGAAATTGTTTCTCCAAACAAACACTTATTAATTATAGCACATGGCCTATTTTGAAATTAATATTTCAAAACCTATGAAACTTGCACTACGGGAAACCGATAATTCCCCGTGTGCCTGGGGCACACGGTGA
>CM041628.1:75520850-75634179 GCA_023333625.1 Bothriochloa decipiens
CACGGCAAAGTTTCGGGCACACGGCAAACTATGAGTTTCCGGTAGTGTTGGGCTTTTGTATAAGTCCCTAAAATGGTTTATCCACACCATGTACGTATATCTGTTGAGTTTTACGAGATCAAATTCATTGATAATTTATTTGTTATGATGGATAGAAAAAGTCATCGTGCAATGAGTTCTGGCTTGGCACCCCTTCTGCCGCACCCATCGGCAATCGCTATAGGACGGCGGCAGCATTGTTGTTTCTGGATGTTTGCTACTATATTTCATAGTTTCATGGAGGACAGCGTTACGGTTTTGTCCCTCCTGAATACAATACAGTGGGAAGCCATTCAGCTGTTCAAATACGGAAATGTTCAGATACGCCTTATTGGCCTCTAGATGTACAAATCCAAATCTAATCTTTTTTTACACCAGTCTTAATGGGGTTTCATGAGACATTTCATACACATTTAATATGATGCAACATCAACAAATTTGCACTTTTTGTATGAAACGACCATAATACAGAAGAAGGTTGTTTCATCCCCACGACACGACCTGACGATGTTTCCAACGCTCGTGAAACGGGATGAAACCCGCGTTGAGGGGCTCTGCCAGTTTCATGGACGCCGGACGCGGGAGTCCCGCCACCGCGACCCCCCGCCGCTACTCAGCCGTCCCCCGCCGCGACTCCACGGCGCGGAAGAGGAGGCAGCCGGGGTCGCGAGCTCCACCGCGCAGGCAGTCGCAGTCGTGAGCGTCGCAGTCGCGAGCTCCGCGCGGCCGCTGTCGTGCGAGGGCAGTCATGAGCTCCGCCGCGAGGGAGCCGCGGTCGCGAACGTAGGAAGTCCCGCAAGGGCAGCCGAACTCCATCTCCGGCTGCGAGCGCGAAGCAGCCTCCGCTGCGGACGCAGCTCCACCAGGCGCAGGCGCCGCTCCATCTCCGGCTGCGAGCGCGAAGCAGCCTCCGCCACAGACGCGGCTCCATCGGGCGTGGGCGCCGCCGGCCGCGAGCGCTGCGGCTTCGGCAGTCATGGGTGCGGACGCCGCCTTCGCCGGGTGCGGGCGCGGGCGGTGCTCCACCGTGCGAGCGCGGATGCGGCTCCACCAGGCGCCGCCGGCCGCGAGCGCCGCGAGTGGGCGCGGGGGTGCGCCGGCCGCGGTCGTGAGCGCCTCCACGCGAGGGACTCCGGCCGCGGAGCGTCGGCTGCGAGCGCCACCGCAACTCCACGCGGGCTCCGGGCAGGCTCCGCCGCGCGAGCGCCGTATGCGCCGGCTGTGCGAGTGCCGCGAGCGCGGTCGCTCCTCCGCTCCTCCGCGTAAGCGCGGGGATTTGCTGTGGTTCCGGTGGAGAATAGACAGGGGAGAGAGAAATGGCGGGACCCACAGAAAGGTTAAGTAGCGTGTGAAATCGTGCAATGAAACAATGCATTGAAATTAACATTCATTTCATATATAATTTCATGTTTTTGGTAACCGCACGATGATACGTTGCATTGAGACTGGCCTAATACGTAATGCAAGGTCTTTGTATCACAATCAGCTTTTGTTTTTTAGGATGAGACAAGTAATCTCTTGCCCCTCTATGTCCATGTTTTTTTTCATGAAAGCGTGTATGTTCTATCTTCATAAATCACTCAGGACTCTGGAGTGAGATTGAGCATATTGTTGGCATATAAAAGTTGAGTCCACAATAATCCGTTGCTTTGAATATTCAGGTGCCAGGTTCTATATGAAGATTGACCCTGGCAGTTTCCATCTTCATTAATCACTCAGGACATGTCAGTTTCATTATTTTGCATGACAATTCTACAAATATAAAGACATAAAAGTAATTTCTCAAATGTAAATGCTTAAAGTAAAACGAGGAGAGAAACGTGGCGATGTTTTGCTAAGGTATTAGAGAGTCGCCACTCTTCCACTAGTCCTCATTGAAGCACCTGCGCAAGGGTGTAGCCCCCCACAATCTGTGCAAGGATTGAGTGCTCTTTACGAGCTGATTCTTTGACACTCCATCACGGTAAATCACCGCTGACAACCGTTTAAAAGATGAGTTGGGTCATCCACAAGCTAATATCATCAAGCTCCCAATCACCACCGAGCTGTATAGGTGATGGTGATCACGGTATCAAGCACAAACTCTCACTTGACCATGACAAGCCTAATGAGGAATGTGGATGCATACTTGCTATTCCCTATGCATTAATGAGATCCTTTTTTTGGAAGGAACAGGGGGTAGAAGAGTCCCTACTAAAATTTATTAAAAAACAACTAAGAGAGTTACAAGAGAAGACAAAAGAAAAGACAGGGGAGGGGCTAAAGCTGTTCTTAGGAAACAAAAAAGGAGACACAGAAAATAGAAACAATTACACAAGTTGCTCTAGCCATAAAGCAATATTGGGGAAAATTTTCTTCTTGGCCCTCCACAGGAGCTGCCCAAAAAAAAAGTCTTGAAAAGTTGGAGGATCTCAAATAGTCCACAGGGATCCCTTTGAAGATCATGTCATTTCGAATTGACCAAATGCTCTAGCACATTAAGATGATGATCTCCATGGCAAAGTTTACATTTAGCTGCTATTTGAAGCTTTCCATTATTTGGAAACTATCAGGAGAGCTTATGATAGATAGACCAATCAGACCCCAACAACAACAGTTTCTGGCAAAAGGACATTCCAGAAATAAGTGTTCAACAGATTCTTCAACACCACTGGAGCATAGCACACAATTATAGGATGGAAAAAACATGCTTTTCCTCCTCATTAGATTCCTAGTGCTAATCGTGTCTTGGACAATGAGCCAGAAGAAAACCTTATGCTTAGGTTGACAAGAAGACTTCCAGATCCACTTAAAGATGGGGTGTGCAGCTGCAGAACCAAGAAGGTGCTTGTATGATTTTTTTGATGAGAACTCTGCATTACCCCAAATATATTGCCATTTGTCTGGATCATTGGACTGCTGTTGGAACATCAAGAATTGTTGTAATAACTAAAATTGATCAAAAGCTTCAACAGACATTGGAAGGTGGAATAATTCAGAGGGATCTTGGTAACCTAGAGCAGAACTGAGAGAGATATTTGGCTTCTTAGCAAAGGAATGGAGCTCAGGGAAGGATAATTTTATAGGTTGGCCATGCCAGCAGTCATCCCATAGTAAGCATGTAGAACCATTACCATCCAAGATAGATGCCATGCCTTTGAACTTATCAAGAAGCTTCAGAAGGTCTCTCCACCAGAAGGAGCCTTTTTTTGACATGGCTAGGCAGTTTTCCATTAGCATAGTGCTTTTCCCAAACCAAGTGCACCCAAAGGATATCAACTCTGTTAAAGAATTTATGGAGATTTTTAGTTAACAAGGCCTCATTCTGAGTTTTGAGGTCCAACACACCTAGACCTCCCTCTGATTTTGCTTTGGTGACCATGGGCCAGGCAGCTTTAACATTAATCCTGCTATTCTCCTCAGCTCCTCTCCAAAGGCAATGCTTTCTAAATTTATCCACTTGTTCCCTTATAGTGACATGGAGGTTGAAGGTGCTCATATAATATGTGGGGAGAGAAGTAAAGACTGCATTTGTCATCTGAAGTTTCCTAGCTTGAGATAAGAACAGGGAGGTGCTGACCAATCTCCTTTCACACCTAGTGACTAAGGGAAGGAATTCATCCACCCTGGGCTTGGTTAAACCCATTGGTAGGCCTAGGTATGTGAAATGGAGGCTACCAATTGAGCAACCAAAAGTTGCAGCCAAATGATGAGTTCTAGCCTTGGAGAGTTTATTGGTACTAGCATGGACTTACTGAAATTCACTTTTAAACCATAGGAGGAAGCAAAGAAATTCAACAAAGATTTAAGGACAAAGAGTTGCCTACCACAACCTTCCATTATGATCAGTGTGTCATCTTCATATTGCAGGATAGGAAAATCTTCTGTGTATTGTAGAGAAATTGGTGTGTTGATCAGGCCCTGACTTCTAGCTCTATTCAGAATGGATTAGAGGAGGTCCGTAGCCAGGACAAATAGTAGGGGAGAAAGAGGGTCCCCTTTCCTTACCCCTCTTCTACAATGAAATACTTTCCCTGGATCACCATTGAAAGGACAGAAGAAGTTCCTAATTGAAAAATCATTTTCATCCAGAGTAGCCATTTTTCACCAAAACCCTTTTTTCTCATTATTTCTAGCATAGCCTGGTGCTCAATCTTATAAAAAGCTTCTCAAAATCTAATTTCAATATGACTAGTTCCTTTTGTGGCAGAGATGCAAATATTCAAATAACCATGCCAGGTTGGACCTATCCTTGATGAACCCATATTGGTTTCTGTGAATTAACTTAGTGATTACTGGCTGCAGCCTCTTGGAAAGGACTTTGGTGATCAACTTGACTGATGTATTCAGGAGAGAAATAGGCCTAAAGTCATTTACCTTGGTTGCACCATCAATTTTTGGCAATAAGGTTATGAAGGATCTGTTGATACTCTGCATGCATAGATTACCAGAGTAGAAAGCATCACACAAATTATAGAAGTCTTCCTTTATTATTGTCCAGCATTTCTTGAAGAACTCATCGTTAAATCCATCTGGAACAGGGGACTTATCCAGTGGAAGTTGGGAGATAACACTATCAATTTCTTCTCTATTAAAGGGCTCTTCTAGAGAGGTCAAATCAATATATGCATCAGAAGAGATTCTAGATCAAACAACATTCCCTCATAGCATGTTGTACCCATACTTTCCTTGAAATCATTCCAGATTAGTGATGCTTTAGCAGCATGGTCATAGACTGTGGTGCCATTATGATCAATCAGATAGGTAATTGCATTCCTTCTGTTTCTGATAGTTGCATTTGCATGGAACAACTTTGAACTCTCATCCCCTAGCTGGACCCACTTTATAGCACCTCTCTGCCTCCAGTATATTTGTTGCTGATGCAAAAGCTATGACAATTTCAGGTTCAAAATGTCTCTAAAATTCCACTCCTCAAGAGATAGATCCCTCCATTCTTCAAAAAGGTCAATGAGGGACAACACTGCATTGATGTTAGAAATTGTTTCCTTCAGTCTTGAGAGTTTGGACTGCCATTCTCTAAGAGCACCTCTAAGAGCTTTGAACTTAGCAGTAACCAATTTGGCATGATCACTTTGAGGGAAGGAACCATTCCAGATGCTGCTGACCAGTGGCAGAAAAGACTCATGTTGCAACCAACAATTTTCAAACCTAAAAACCTTGCTCCTTGAAATATTTGTTTTAATGTCAATGACACAAGGCCAGTGGTCAGATACCTCCATAACCAGAGATTGAGCAGATGTGTTGGGGTAGTTGATTGTCCAACTTTGGGATGTGAAGAACCAGTCTAACCTTTCCAAGAGAGTAGGGGTCTATTTGTTTGTCCAAGTATATTGTTTTCCATATAAAGGAATTTCCACCACACCAATAGAACTGAGGGCATCATTAAACCTAAGCATGTCCATAGCATTTCCTCCTAGCCTATTCCTGTTTTTAGGTTTTCTGATTAAGTTAAAATCTCCTATTATTAGTCAATCCATCTCATCAGGCATTTGAATGTTGCCAAGCCAATCCAAAAAAGCAGTCTTTCTGTCAGGATCACATGGTCCATATACAGAGGTGAGGATCCAGGTTTCATTACTGAGCATGGAAGTGAATTCCAGAGAGATGGCAAATTCATTCTGAAAAATGACAGACCCTTGAAATGCAGAACTCTTCCAAGCTATCAAGATGCCACTAGAATTACCAATGGAGGAAAGATAACTAAATTCATCAAAGCAGCTAGGACAGAAGTTTTTGATTTAAGCTGAATCAAAGACCTCTATTTTAGTTTCTTTAATGCTAATGATATCATAATTACTCTCCAGGATTTTTTTTCAAGGATTCCCACTTTCCTACAGCATTAATCCCTCTGATGTTCTAGCAGAGGACCTTCCAGTTTCTAGTAGCTTGGACAATATTCATTAGAACTGTAGAAGGAGGTAACCCTAAATTAATGAGATCCTTGACCTTGGATTATCAAATCTCGGTCACCCCACCAGGCTCTTTGCTCTCCCTTGCACACCAATATGTTTCTTCAGCTAAACAAATGGCCAAGAAAACTGAACTAGACGAGTAGGAGATGTATTTATTACCCCCACTTCTAAACATACTCGTGAGGTCCAACTCAACATTTCAGTGTTGACTGGATGCGCCTATCGGGGTGACCGAACATGTCTAATCGCTCTCCAATGGCTACGTGATGCCAACGAGACAAAGAAGGCCATCATTGTGACCACAAGCTCAGCTGATTCTGGTCCACCATGACCGGACGCGTCCGATCAATAAAAGTGGTCTCTAGACTTTTCTGTTGCTCGATCGGACGCTAGCTCACCAAAGTCCGGTCACTTACTAGCCAGCTTTGGTCCACCTGTTCACCAAAACCCTGAAGCACTTTTGATAGAGTCGCGTCCGGCCATCAACATGTGCTAGCTCCAGTCACATGAAACCCTAGCTGTGCAACTGATAATGCTAACCGGACTCTCAACCATTGCATCCCGTCCAAGTGTCTTTAGCGTCTGGTCAACTATTTTAGACTCCAATCAACTCCAAATCAAAAACCTTCAAGAATGAAGTTGATTCCAATAGATCTTTAGCCTGTTCTTAAGCTTTCTAGTGCTAATTTTGACAAGTGCACACCACACGTAAACCCTTAGACTCACATAGGTCAAGCTATTAGTTGATACCCCCTTAATAGTTTAGCCAAAGGAATAACAAAGTCTTAAACTACTAAGTGCCTCTCAATGCCAAACGACATAGAACTCATCCATCCCTTGAAAATCAAAACGATTTCCATTGATAGGGTCATGAAATCAATGATTTCCCAAACAATCACTATTATTGTGACCTATAACTTAAATTGTCTCTGCAAAACATAAATTTGTCATAATAATTTTTTGTTGTCATTAATCACCAAAATCCACTAGGAGCCTAGATGCTTTCTGTTAGAAATCAGCTCTTCACACTCAAGAACACATGCACACAGGAACACAAGTATGAGAGGAGAATGAGAGCACTTTGTATTATTTCCAGGAACATTACACACTTGTATCTGTTGTTTACAGCAGTAACAATATGGCTCTATTTATAGGAGAACAGGACAGGGAGGAGCGGGGGTCACCAGTAATGTAAAATCCCATCTTGGACTTCGTGCCCCTATTCTTGGACTCTGTGCCCCTATTCTTGGATTTTGTGTCCCTATTCTTGGATTACGTGTGATCTCATATCTCCTCTTTTTAACCTTTAATCATCTATGGATCCCTATATGGGATTTTAGCACTTGGCCAAATCTCTAAAGAGATTACAACACTCCCCCTTTGCCAAATGTATGCTATGTACATGCCTCGTTAAAAACTCCCCCAAAACCCAGTGGGAAAAAGGGTAGGAGAAAAGAGTGCATCACATGCATCTATTTATATTACACCTGTTGCCTCGTTAAAAACCTTGCATGAGAAAACCCAGTGGGATAAAACTCATCAAGGGAAAAAGAGCACAACAGTTGATGTTTGGGTCAAGTCTGCAGGACCGACTCATAATCTCCAGGATCATGAGCTATGGTTTTAGGGTTGGTCTCCCCCTGAACCCTGCATTTCTCTAAACCGTCTCATACCAATCCCTCTAATGCATCTGAGGAAGCTAGAGGCTGGAAGAGATTTTGTGAATAAATCTGCTAGATTTTCATATGATCGAGCTCGCAGGATATTTATCTCCCTACTCTTCTGGAGTTCATGGGGGTAAAATAATTTCGGAGCAATATGCTTTGTGAGATTGCTCTTAACATAGCCCATATGCATCTATGCAACACAAGCCACATTATCTTCGTAGATAATGGTGGGCGTGTCGACGGTGGTCATACCACATGACTTATGGATGTGACTGATCATCCATCATAGCCAAACACATTCTCGTGCAGCTTCATACAATGCAATTATTTCTGAGTGGTTGGTTGATGTGGCAACCAGAGTCTGCTTCACAGATCGCCAAGAGATGGTTGCACCACCACAAAGAAACATAAAACCAGTTTGTGATCTAGCATTATGAGGGTCAGACATATAACCAGCATCAGCATATCCCACTATGATTAAATCTCCCCTTTTAGGAAACCATAACCCAAGGTCTTGAGTGCCCTTCAAGTATCTGAGGATTGTCTTTATGCCAACCCAATGTCTTCTAGTGGGTGCGGCACTATACCTAGCCAATAAGTTTACTTGAAATGCAATCTCTAGCCATGTGCAATTCGTAAGGTACATCAATGCTCTAGTGGCGCTGAGGTATGGAACTTCAGGTCCCAAAGTTTCCTCATCCTCTTCCTTGGGTCGAAATCGGTCCTTATCCACTTCTAGGGATCAAACAACCATGGGGGTTTTTAGAGGGTGGCACTCATCCATATTGAACTTCTCAAGTACCCTCTTTGTATAGGTGGACTAGTGTACCAATACTCCTTTAGGGAGGTGTTCGAGCTGTAGGTCCAAAAAGAACTTGGTTTTACCCAAGTCTTTCATCTCAAATTTCTTCTTGAGGTAAGTCATTGCTTCCTCAATGTCCCTTGCATTCCCGATGATGTTCAAGTCATCAACATAAACTGAGATGATGCAGAATCCATTATTGGATTTCTTTATGAACATGCAAGGACAATCATCATTATTTGTGTAACCTCTATTCAGGAGAAAGTTACTCAAACGGTTGAACCACATTCTTCCAGATTATTTCAATCCGTACAACGATCGCTACAGGCGAACGTTGAACATGTCGCGGTTTTGATTTGGTCTAGGGATCTTGAGCCCTTCAGGGACTCTCATATAAATCTCCGAATCTAGTGACCCATATAAATATGCGGTCACAACATCCATCAACCGCATTTTTAAATTTAAGTTAGCTGCCATAGAAATGATATACCGGAATGTTATGCCACTCCTAACCAGAGAGTAAGTTTCATCATAATCGATGCCGGGTCTCTGCGTGAACCCTTGTGCCACGAGCCTCGCTTTGTATGTTACCACCTGGCCATGTTCATTTCTTTTCTGAATGAAGACCCATTTGCATCATACAGGGATGACCTTTGGAGGTGTTAGAACTGCAGGTCCAAAGACCTCTGTTTGGTAAAGTGAGCACAACTCAGCCTCAATTGCTGCTTTCCATTTGTCCCAATCTGAGCGCTTCTGGTACTCTATCAAGGACTTTGGTTCTGGATCTGGATCCATTGAGTCAGCAATTTTGGTGGAAAAATATATGTCAACAACTGTGGTCTTTCTTTTGTATGACTCTCTTGACTCCATATAATTAGTGGCAATCTCCTCATGATCATTCTCCCACTCATCGTGATTTCCTGTAACGATTGAGTTGGGGCGTTCTGACCTTTCAATGCGATAGTGCGTGCGCAACGCATTGGGGTTTCCATCTTTGGGATGGGGTCCTTTGTTGACCGGCTTGACTTCGGGTCGAGCTGCCTCTTCGGGGCATTCTCAACTTCGGGTTGAGCTTCTTCAACTAGTTCCTTAAGAGATACAAGTAGCTCAAGTCCTTGTCTTTGCGGACGTCTCCGCGGGACCTTGTCCTGGGCACCCGGAGGTCTCCCCCTCTTCCTAGGATTAAGGGAGGCTACAGAGTTAGTAACCTTCTGGGGTACTTGTACTCTCTCCGACGCATTTAATGCAGGTATATGCAACCTTGTCACTCTCTTATGATCAGTGAAGGCATATGACAGATTATTTGCAAGGCTTTGTAAATGTATAATTCTTCGAACTTCTAGTTCAGATTCACTGGTGCGTGGATCTAAGGATTGCATTCCTGTTGCATTCCATTCAATTTCCCAGCATTCTTCTGGATGCCTATCTCCCCCTAATGCTGGGAAATTGTCTTCATCGAAGAGACAATCAGCGTACCGAGCCGTATAAAGATCCCCAGTCATAGGCTCTAGATATTTGATTATGGATGGGGTTTCATAACCAACATATATCCCCAACTTCCGGTGGGGCCCCATTGACATACGCTGGAATGGTGGTATTGGCACGTATACAGCGCAACCAAATATATGCAAATATGGTTCTTTCCCACGCATCAACTGTAGGGGTGATGTGTCATGTATGCAGTTGGCCTGAGTTGGTTTAATGCTGCACATGCAATACTGCATGGCCCCAACAACTGGTTGGTAGCTTATAATTTTGCAGCAATGGCCTGGCAATCCATTTGATCCTCTTGATCAAGGACTCAGCTAGACCATTTTGTGTGTGGACATGTGGTACTGGATGCTCTACCTTAATGCCCATGGCTAGGCAATAATCATCAAAAGCCTTCGATCTAAACTCACAAGCAGTATCCATTCGGATAGATTGAATGCGGTTATCAGGGAAGTTTGCCTTGAGCCTTATTATCTGGGCAATGAACTTTGAGAAAGCATGGTTTCTGGTGGAAAACAGGTCCACACAGCTCCATCTTGTAGAGGCATCAATTGATACCATGAAGTACCAAAACGGGCCCGACAGGAGGCTGAATAGGTCCACAAATGTCACCTTAAATCCTTTGCAGGAACGCTGGTGACTCATCCCTAATCTTTTGAGGGATGGTCTAGTGATTAGCTTCCCTTTGCACATGCCGTGCACATAAAATCTTCAAGATTAGGGAAACCTTTAGCCTCATGGCCAGTATAGTTGTTGATGATTCTTTTCATCATACTCAACCCAAGGTGACCCAAATGGTCATGCCATATTCGGAATGATTCCGGGTTTTGAAAAATGGCTTTCATCGCAACATATCCTTCTGTGGGTTTTATGTATGTGTAGTACAAACCCGATGGTGATGAAGGGAATTTTTCCACCACTTGTTTTTGGTACCTGTCAAATTTTGTGATGAGCAGGTATTCAGTACCATGCTCGATTTTAGTTTCTATATGGAAACCATTTATATGGATATCTTTGAAGCTCAAAAGCGTGCGCTTTGAGTCTGGATACAACAATGCATCCTTCACAAAGATTTGAGTACCCATAGGGAGAACTAGTGTGGCACTTCTAGTGCCCACTATATGAGCATTGCTTCTGGCAATGGTCATGATATTCCCATTTTTCTTTCTCAATGTTTGGAAATATCTCGTTTCCTAAGTATTGTATTAGTGGTGCCACTGTCCACAAGACAAATCTCTTCTTCCATGGGATTCCCACAGATCCTACCGAAACATCATAAGGTAAACATAAATTTACCATAAAACATATATTATGATAAAATGATTTGCATAGTTCCTCGAATACATCATAGGGGCTTGGCCATCTACTAAATTACAAATGCTCTTCGAGAGCACGCATGGCCAGGTTTCATTGAAATAAACTAATAAATGTGGGCATCGCTCATGGCTAACATGATATTTTATGGAGATCACTGCTGGTCACCATAGGGATCAATGTTATTGAAAAGGTCATCCATCTAGATGTCTCCACCACTTGCACCAATAGGTGCGTTGTTACGCTTCTCAACTTGAGCTTCAGGCTCAGCAGTGAAGTGAGCCTCATGTTGACCTTTACCCTTGTTCTTGCTCTGCTGATAAAGCTCAATGAGGTGCTTGGGGGTGTGGCATGAGCGGGACCAATGCCCCTTTGCTCTGCATCTGTAGCAATCATTCTGCTCTCCCCTTTTGTGGTCGCCCTTTTCCTTCTTGGGTCTAGATGTACCCTTGAACTTTCCTTTTCCTTTGCCCTTGAACATGGCCCCCTTTTTCCCCTTCTATTTTCCCTTTCCTTTGCCCCACTTGTGGTTGCGAGAACCCACAACAACATTTGTGTGCTTCAGGCATAGCTATGGAACTAGTGGGACGAGCAGAGTGATTGTTCATGAGAACCTCATTTTGTTTTGTCAGCAACAGATAACACTTCACTCAGCTTAGAGTACTTAGTGTACTTGGCATTTCTGTACTGCTGCTGGAGTACAAAGTTGCCAGGGTGGAAGGTAGACAGGGTCTTCTCGATCATGTTGGCGTCAGTGATGTTCTGGCCACAGAGACGCAATTTAGTCACAATCCTGTGCAAAGCAAAGTTGTACGCGGCCACAGACTTAAAGTATTGAAAGCGTATGTTGACAGTCTTGTTGCGTTCTAGGGAGCACAATTGTCAGCTGCTGGCTGAAGCGGTCCTTCAAGGACTGCCATAAGACTTGGGGGTCATCCTTTGTCATATACTCACACTTTAGATCTGGGTGGAGATGGTGACGTATGAGGTATGGCGCATTTGCTTTGTCATGCTTTGTACGCTCGTCATTGCCAGCTTCAGGCTGGATAATGGTATGATTGAGTTGCTTGCCATCGAGGCTGTTCTGGATGTCAGAAGCCCAAGTGAGTTAGTTGCCACCGACAACGGCGAGCATATAAAAATCCCTCTTCGCGATGTCTGACGACATGCCTGTAAAAATATTGCACAAGATCATCGCATGTCGGCATGTAATCTTCAGGATTACAACTATGCGTAGTCTTTAGGGCTATTTAAAATTTCCTTGGTGTAACCCTCAGGGTTACTTTACAATTTAAATAAATGATACAAATTGCAATAAATAAGTCTACAAAACTTTAAATAAATGTAGAAAATAGATTGCAATAAATGTAAAGTGCAATAAATAAATCTGCGGGATTTAAATAATTGCAAGAAAAGTAAATTGTGGTAATTAAATAAAGTAATACGCAATAATATAAGATCATAGTGGGCTTCATGCCACTCATCTTGCACAGAAAATAAAACTGTGCAGCCCAACACAATAATAGGCTTTGGGAGCCCACCTGACGCCCTATTGGGCTGGCCCATTGGGCCTATTGGGCATCGGCTATTCCTGGCCGCTCATCAAGATGGACGACTCAGGTTTGCCCAGTCAGGTATAAAAGGGAAGAGTTAAAACCCTAACCCTTGGATCCCTCATCATATTCTTTTCACTCTCCCTCTCTCTCTTTCTTATCCCTTCAGCCACGAACAGACAGGGTAGGGGAGGTGGAGGGAGCGGCATGGAACCTGGCGGCAGACGCGGTTCGCCCACGGCCCGGCGCGCAGCGGCCGGCGTGGCTCGCCCGCGGCCTGGTGCGCGGCGGCCGGTGAGACGGCGGCGGGACCAGAGGTTCCCACGCGTGCGTCCAAGCACCGGAGCGGCCGGAGGCCCACGCGCCTGTGCCCTGCAGGGGTCGTGGTGGTCGGAGGGCCAGTCTGTGGCAGCGTCGACAGGACCAGAGGCCACCGCACGCTCGCGCATCCTAGGCCCCAGGTGGGTGGCCGGTCTTGGCGGCGGTGGCGGTGGTGGCGCCCGCGGCCAGGGCTGGTATTGCGCCCAGCAGGAATCGCGGCGACCGGGGCCGGTGCGCCGTGCTGGGGTGCCGCGCGCCCACGCTCTCGTGTGTCATGAGGTCTGGCCATGTCGGGGCGGGATTAGAGCCGTGGAGAGCCGCCGGCTTCCCCTACCGCTACCTTTGCAGGAGGCAAGGCTGCGGTCGTGGGGCAGAAGCGCCCACGTGCTCACACGCCTGCTACTGGCAGGCTGGAATGGTTGGATCGATCCGATCCATGTGTTCTTGGGCAAAGGTGGCCTAATCCATCCGCCTTCAGGGTGGTGGTGGCCGATCTGCTCACCTGCAGGGCGGCCATGGCCGATTTGCTCGTCTCTGGGATGACAGGGTCCGATTTGCTTGCTTCTGGGCAGCAGAGTCCGTTCTTGACGAGTGGAGGCAGAGCCTTCCTTGCTTCATCGGGTGAGCGGAGGTAGAGCCTTTTGCATCACCTTGAGTTGTCTTCGATGATGGACGGCAACGACGGCTGAGCCGCCTTCAAGTTACCGGGCACTGTCGATGTGCCAACAACTCAACAGGTAACGCATGTGTGTGTGTGCAGATGTGCTCGTTCATGTACAGAGATGAAAAACTTGTAGGAATGAACAAGCGTTGTATTAGATGTGGAAGAACAGATTTCTACCTTCTTACCCTCTTATCTTGGTTAGAACTCGTGCTGATAATGTAACAACCCAAAAATTCGAACTACAAATTTTTTTGACAAAACCTTGAGTGATGTGGTGCGACATGTCATCATCTATCCCTTACATATGCATCAACCCTAGCATGTCATGCATGGCATCCATATGTTGTAAATTAATTAACATCTCATAACAATGCTCTATGCTCACATGTTACATTTTAATGTTTCAATTGTTCAATCATCATGTTGCATTAAAAGAGTGAGTTGGATTCTTATTTGGTTTATGTGATGATTATTAAAAATGTCAATATAATATTTATTTTGACAAATAAATATTAAGGGAATAATACCCTAGCCTTATTTGGGCCATGTATGCTCACTATTTTGTTGCACAAATTTAGCACACCACATATATATAGATATATATATAAGTATATATAAAAATGTATTTGAAAATAAAAAAGGAAAAGAAAAGGAAAAAGAAAAGAAGGAACCGGCCCGAGCAGCCCAGCAAGGCGGCCCAGCCGCGCTTGCCTGCACGATCGTCCGCGCGACCGCGCGCTGCGCGGCCCAACCAGGCCGACGGCCCAGCAAGAGCCGCGCGCGTCCGCGCGTCGCACCGAGCCGCCGCAGCCGCTGACGATGGGGTCCCGCAGCGGGACCCACATGTCATCGCGCCCGCTGAGGTCACCCGACCGGCCGCGCGCACTCGCGTCAGCACTGTTCCCTCGCGTCGCCTCGAAGCATCCTGCCTCGACCGCTCGATCCCGTGTCGCCCCGCATCGACGCGCGCCCGCAAGCCACCTGGACCGACTAGCCCGCGCAAAGTGCCCACGGCCGCAGGCAAGATTCTCCGTGCGCGCGCACCTGCACTGTCGCCACAGTGGAACGCTGTCGCCGTGAAGAGCTTTGACACCCAGCGCTACCTAGCCCCCTCTCGCTGCTCTCTGGACCCAGATCGAGCCTCAGCTGCTGACATGGACATCCCTTGGCCGCTCGATCAAGCAGAAGCCCTGATCGGCCGTCCGTCGGCTACCTACCTCCGTGTTCGCCCTATAAAGCAAGCACCCCCGGCACGCTAGGGTTCCCAGGCCGCCGCCACTGCTCTGGTGGAGCCCAATTCCACCTTGCCAGCCTCCATTGGAGAAGAGCTGAAGGAAGAGGGAAGAAAGGAGTCGAGGAAGGAGAAGAAGCCGCCGCCGGAATTGGGGAGGAAGACCGTCGACTCGGAGCCACCGCTGCTGCGTCGGGAGCAGGAAGGAGGAGCAGTACCACGAGCCGGAGCCACTTGGACTTGTACCGCACCTCCATCCTCTTCGACCCGTCGGTGAGCACCGCCATCGCCGCCCTCTCGAACCCTCCACCGTGCTGTTGGCCATGGCGCTCCACCGTGAGCGCGTAGGCCTAGGTCGCTACCGACCTCACTGGACACACCCGCACACATGCACGAGACCAGCCGAGCCTCCTTGGACCACGGCATCGGGAGGATGCCGGAACGGAAGCCGCCCAGTTCATCGCCGCGGGCCAAGCGCCGCCATGGCGAGATCACCCAGCCATCCTTCCGTTGAGCCTCGACCTCCATTGTTTCCGGATCCGCGCTCGCCTTGATAAGACGGACCCCGTGCGCACCCTAGCTCCGCGTTTGCCTCGCCAGAGCACCGACCCGAAAGACCTTGTCGTCGACGTGTCAGTGCGTTGCCGCTCCAGAACGCCGTCGTTCACCGACGTTTCCTGCCACCTCCGACCACCTCGAGGAGCAAGAAGAAGCCGGGAAGCTCTGTCGTGACGAGCTGCATTGATTGGGCAAGGAGATGGAGACCGTGGACGCTCTCGGAGTGCCGTTGCCGTGCACCGAGGACCTGTCGGAGCTCCGCCGTGGGAGTTGCTGCCCGCGCGGACTCCGCCGTGTGTTTTGGTCATCGCCGGCACCTCGAGCAGGTGCTGCGTGACTCCAATCGCCCATCTACGCCACCAATTAGAGCTGGAGTGACTCGGTGTGAAGTGTACATCGAGCGCCGTCGCCATCGAGCCACCGTCCACCGTAGAGCTCGTCACTGGAAGCAAAGCTGTCGCCCTGAGGCCCATCAATGTGACCATCGTGAAGTCCCGAAACCGATAGGCGGGTTAATGGCACCGGAGATCCATTGTGGCACCAGGAATCGAGGGTTTCTTCTCGCCGCCGATCGCCGAGGAGGAACCCCGCGCTCGAGCCGATCTCGTCCGAGACGGATCACGCGCTCGAACCGGCCCTCGAGTTTAGCCCCTCGAGACCATACCCCTCGAACTGTAACCCCTCGAGACCATACCCCTCGAGACCATACCCCTCGAGACCGTACCCCTCGAGAGCATACCCTCGAGACCGTATCCTCGAGACCGTACCCCCTCGAGAACATACCCTCGAGACCATACCCCTCGAGACCTAACCCTTGAGACTGTAACCCTCGAGACCATACCCCTCGAGACCTAACCCCTCGAGACCGTAACCCTCGAGACCATACCCCTCGAGACCGTACCCTCGAGCCCTTTTTCTTTTCAGAAAATGGTTAAATCTTTGGAAATTCGTAACTAATTCATACGAGCTCAGAAAATTATGATCCACATATCCAAATTTTCTATAAATTGAGCCCTATCTATCTAGGCTATGTTTGAGTGTATTTGGATCTTCTATTTTGCAAATTGTTCCTTGTGCTAATCTATAGGGGTCGCTTCCGCGACCGTTAAATCTCGTTACAGGCTCGAGCGAGGACAAGTCTGACGACAGTGACTACCAGGAGAAGTCCGACAGCTACGTCAGTGAAGGTGCCACACACCATCCAACCTCGTAGATCCCATTACGCATGGCAATTATAGTATGGCTAGTGCTTTAAATTCATGTTGCTATAATGCTATGCCTGTGCTAGGACTGCATGATAGAGTATTTATTTGATGAGCCCTACCTTGTTGTAAACTATCACCTGCTTACCCGCTGTTATGATAGCCACCTGCTTATCTGCTATACTTATATTTCTATACTTTACTCGCTTACATTTTGATGCGACGTGATGAACCCGGGGAAGGCCTGGAGGGTGCCAGGCTGGATGTGTGAGTTGATGTTTCAGATGGGCATGTGAGCTAATGATGTTGTATCCAGGTTTGGGGTGGAGCTTACGGCAGGGAGTAGGGTGAGGGTTGAGTCGATCGAGCCAGGATCTACGACGAGCTTTTGGAGCAAGTCTTGCCAGGGAATGGTTCTGGATATTCCCATGAGAGGAGCCTGTGGCGGGCTAACTGAGATGTGATGGTGGTCCTTGGGTGTGATCCTCTGAGAGGTGGAGCCCGGGATGAAGGTGCCGTGGTAGCACATTAAAGATAAACCTGATGAAGATATCCCGGTTTGGTCAAATCTAGGAACTGTTGCGCTGGTATCCGGACCTAGGAATCTCTTGCTTTCCACTCGCTCTCCATGGGGGGGAGACGGCCGAACCGCTGGATAGGTCGATGCCACTACTGCTAGGTGAGAAGTGATAGGAAGGTATATGCATGGGATGGAGCTAACACCCTACCGAGACGATCATGGCACCCCCTTCGGGAGTGGGTACATGGCATGGCATCCTCTACGGGAGCGGATATATGCTCTCTTCACAGTTCCAGTGATCCAGTGCTGGATGGTAGAGTGGCATCACCTATGGCAGTAGGCGCCCGAAATCTGCCTAGGTGCGCGCGTGCATCGATCATGGTTATTTGGTGGATTAGTGAAACCTCTGCAGAGTGTATGGTTGATCGATCGATACATACGCCGAATCTTCGGCTATGGACCTTTCCTATGTTTCGCATGCACCGGACTAGTGAGTGGAGTGTTCTACCTTCCTCTGAGTGTGATTTCCGGCCGTGAGCCAGTTTGAGGGCTGCGGGCCGCTGAGGCAAGCCAAGAGGGAGTTGGCTTGTCGACCAGAGTCTGAGAGGGTGTTGGGGGAGATGAGATGATGTTACAGATATGGATGGAGATAGATGAAGAGAATGGGTTTATGTTTAAAATTTGTTTATTATACTATTGTTTTATATACTTGGACAATTCATAGGAAAACCCTAGCCTTATAGGTTCCTTTTGAGATATCCTTATTTTTGCATCCACTTTCACAAAGCAATGCATAGGATGGGAGTGTGGCCAGTACAAATCGTACTAAAAATTTGGTTTCAGGTTCAAGGAGTGAGTACTCATCTGGGGAGTACAGCGATTGAGGATTTCGTGTCTACGCTCAAGTTGGAGAGAAGAAGATAGCTTCCGCACCTCAAGCTTTTACTGATATGCTGCATGAACTCTGATTCCGCCCTGTGGCGATGTAATAAGTTATTGTAACTCCCTCTATTTGCTCTCTTTTGTTCGATGTATGGATTATGGATTCAACTGTTATCGGGTAATGTGATTTAAATGGTCATATTACACTCCAACACTGTGAATTTCCCTTCGCAGAAATCAAGGTCGTTTCAGATAACGTGTTAGAAATCGGCTCTTCACATTCAAGAAAACAAGCACACAGGAACACAAATATGAGAGGAGAATGAGAGCACTTTGTATTATTTCTAGGAACATTACACACTTGTATCTAATGTTTACAGCAGTAACAATATGGCTCTATTTATAGGAGAATAGGGCAGGGAGGAGCAGGGGCCACCAGTAATGTAAAATCCCATCTTGGACTCCATGCCCCTATTCTTGGACTCTGTGCCCCTATTCTTGGATTCACTGCAAGAAATATGTCATCTTATGACATTTATGCCATGACATATGATTAAAATGTCACTAAATCGACTAGTTTATGACATTTGTTTTGGAAGCTGCTCAACTTAGTGACATTAATTAATAAATGTCATAACAAATGTCAAATTGGTAGTGAAATGGTATATTGTGATGATTGTTACCATGTCATAACGATCAACTTACTGTTGTCATAAATCTATGACTAAGATGGTGAGTCATAAATTATATTACAAATTTTTTGAAACCTTAGAATCTAACATAGCATATCGGTCCATTTGGTAAAATAGGTCCCACTACCAACTAATTGAGTGGGTCTTATATATTTTTTCTCTTTTTTCATGTATTTAGCCTATCTATTTTTTTCTATATGTATTGAGCCCAACCGAACATGGTATTCTTTTTTTTCTCATGTATTTAGCCCATCAATTTTTATTATTTTTTATATTTATTGAGCCCAGCAAAACATGGCCCGCGCCTAGTGATCCATGGGCTGCCTGAAGCCTAGCCTGGGAGGGCGAGAATTGGGCCGCACACATCAGGCCTCCCGGCTGACTGTTTAATCATCTATAAATCCCTATTCTTGGATTACGTGCGATGTCATATTTCCTCTTTTTAACCTTTAATCATCTATAGATCCCTATATGGGATTTTAGCATCTGGCCAAATCTCTAAAGAGATTACAACACTTTTAAGTAGTTTTTCATTTTTACTTTAGTTTTATTACTCGTTTTCTTCTAAACACGCTGGTTATTACCTTGTGGACTAGTTCTCAATGGCCACAATTCGCAAGACATACATTGTGGTGGTGGTGGTGGACGATTTTTCTAACCACGCTTACCACACGGTGGTTCGTAGAGGTTGATGGCTAACCACGCTTACTCTGTTTTGTCAAATTTTGAGGAATACACATTTATATGGCTATTGGCTATGGGTGGCGGCTCCTACAAGAAACAAGGGTAAGGAGATCACTGGAATATATTTATATACGTCGGTTTTGGCTAAGGTAAGTTTCTTGTTTTCATGATTTATTATTAGCTGAAAATAATTCTAGGTATAAAAAATCATATTCAAACTATAAAATTTTCCCAAAGTGTGGGAAAAACTCAGTTTGGATTAGGCCATATGATGAATCCAGCTATAATATTTGAAGTTCATCACAAAAATTATGTTAAGTTACAAATTACAATGAAAGGATTTTGCTAAGGCCACAAAGACAAATCATAGAAAACTAGAAAATGTCAAGAAAACCACCAATCACATCTAGACATGCTTTGAATATTTTTCATGATTCAAACACATTATGCAAATGGCAAGACTTCAAACATAAGCCTATGGGTAAATCTAATGGCCACTCATGTGATTCTCTAGCTTCTATCACACGAATTTTTTGAACATGGTTTACAACTGACAGAATATCGCTGGTAGCATGATAGAACATCGAAGGAGTGACTATTGTATTTGTCCGTTGTATTTGTCCTTCCGTAGAAAAGAATTGTCCATTGTATCTGTCCTTGTGCCGTTTAGGGAGAAATTTTGTCTATTGTCCTTCCATAGAAAAGAATTATCCATTATAATTGTTCATTGTATTTGTATTTGTGTCGTTCTTGAAGACTAGAACATCAGAGTAATATCAGAGGATATACGGCAGAACATCGTGTGCGTGACTCAGGCCGGCAGGCCAAAGAAACACGTCGGAACACCGCTAAGAACATATGAGAACATTGGAATAAATACTACAGAACATCATGTGACGGATGGCTTCAAATCACACGTGTGACGGGTAGACAGACCCATATGAAATTAAAATAAATTTTATAAAAAAACATCTTTCTTACCGGATTGTTTTCTTACATACTAATAACTGGGAAAATTTAGAAAACACAAATAACATATTTTAATGATATAATATGTTCGCAAGCAAGAAATGACGTCTTTCCTTGACTTCTCAACTCATTTCAAGTGAAATTATTCTACTCTGGTCCAAATATGTGCGATATAGGCCACAAGGTTCTCTCTCTCCTTTTTTTCCTTTTTTGACGAAACCACGAGGTTTTCTGTCTTGGAGTATCTTCATCAATCTCTTAGAATCGAGATTGAGAATACTTTTTTGCAGACAAAAGATAGGGTCAGGAATCAACCATGTGTGAAAATTGAGCTGTTGGCTGATCCATTTCAATACCTAGCATCCCTGGCACTGGAAGTTAATTATATTGTTCAAGGGTTGACTGTGTTATATATATAAATGTGGTTTATTATGGGAAGCTCTCGCGTTTCAGTCTTCCAGTAGGTAGCCACTACTAAGTACTAACAGGTGAGCCGGCCGCGCGCTAACAGAGGCAGAGAGAAGACTGCGCCATGGCTGCATCCAACGTGAGCGTTCACGTGCTCCTGGTCTCGTACCCAGCCCAAGGCCACATCAACCCGCTGTTCCAGTTCTGCAAGCGGCTCGCCAGCCACGACGGCGTCCGGTGCACTCTAGCGGTGGCCCGCTCCGCCCTTGGTTCCAGCGTGCCGCCTGCAGCGCAGATCCCCGTCGTCGCCATCTCCGACGGCTGCGACCTCGGCGGCTACGACGAGGTCGGCGACGTGCACGAGTACCTGGCACGGCTCGAGTCCGCCGGGTCGCGCACGCTGGACGAGCTCCTGGGCTCCGAGTCGTCCCGTGGCCGGCCCGTGCACGTGGTGGTGTACGACGCGTTCCTGCTGTGGGCGCCCCGCGTGGCGCGGCGGCACGGCGCGTCGTGCGCGGCCTTCTTCACGCAGGCCTGCTCGGTGAACGTGGTGTACGACCACGCGTGGAGAGGCGAGCTGACGCTGCCGGTGGACAAGGTCCTGGCGGAGCTGCCCGGCCTGCCCAAGGGGCTGCAGCTGGAACCGGCCGATTGCTCCTCGTTCCTGACGGCGAAGCAGGACAGCTCCTCCACCTCCCCCTATCTTGACCTCTTGTTGCAGCAGTGCCAGGGACTCGAGGTTGCAGATCATGTCCTCATCAACTCCTTCTACGAACTCCAGACTGAGGTTCGTATATATGATGATCCATATATGTCGAGAGTTGAGACCCAGCATCATTATTGGCCGGAATAGTGATAATGATACTGAAATTTGACAGGACGCAGAGTACATGGCTTCAAGGTGGGGTGCCAGGACGGTTGGTCCAACCTTGCCGTCAGCCTACCTTGACAACCGCGTGCCGGACGATTCATCCTACAGTCTCAGCCTGCACACTCCGATGACGACGGAGTGCAAAGCCTGGCTCGCCAACAGGTCAGCACGCTCCGTCGTCTACGTCTCCTTTGGCAGCATCGCCGCGCCGGGTCCAGATCAGCTGGCCGAGATGGCTCAAAGCCTGAACAACAGCGGCAAGCCCTTTCTATGGGTCGTCAGGGGCCTCGAGACGTCCAAGCTTCCAGAAAGTTTCGTCAGCAAGGTGAAGGAGGATGAGAGGGGCCTCGTCGTGGCATGGAGCCCACAGCTGGAGGTGCTAGCGCACGCCGCGGTTGGCTGCTTCGTGACGCACTGTGGCTGGAACTCGACGATGGAAGGGCTAGGCATTGGAGTGCCGATGGTGGCCATGCCACAGTGGTCCGACCAGCCGATGAATGCCAAGTACATTGAGGACGTATGGAGAGTTGGCGTTAGAGCACGGCCCGATGCGGAGGGAGTTGTCAGGAAGGATGAGGTGGAGAGGTGTGTGAGAGAAGTGATGGGGAGAAGAGCAAGGAATACATGGAAAATGCAATCAGCTGGAGGGAAAAAACGAAAAGGGCCATGAGTGAAGGTGGCAGTTCGGACAGGAACATCGTAGAGTTCCTCAGCAAATTTGGGTTGAATCGATTGATATGCATGGCGGTCTGCATATATAAATTAATTATCATCCCGAGGGCACATTGGATGTGTGTTTATATCTGCCATGCTTAAGACGTTGATCCATTCCCTCGTTATTCTACTTGGTGTTTCCTGTCCAATGCAGGTCATCAGTACTTCAGTAGTACGTAATAATACTCCTTAATAAAGATAGCGTATAATGTGAAATGAAGGTTCTTTATGTATATTATATATATATATATTCTCTTTCAAGATTATGGAACGATTGATATGTACCACCCAGCTCTTTGACTTTGTTGCATCTCATTCGAGGTTGGTTTTGCCCTTTGAACCTGGAGTGAACCGGTACACAAGTTTGCTGGGCCAGATACCTGGTTTCGTTATTGGTGGACCTATTTGAAACAATGTTGTAAGTTCATGGGCCTATGATGATGGAGATCGATCTTCGCCTAACTACCTTAACATGTATAGGGCCTTCTAATAGGCTTAGTTCATAGTTTGCTGCTCGATAGTGTGATATATACTCTCTCGTCTTACTCTAATTTGCCCAAAGTTTTAAAATATTTAAAAATCTAGTACTACAAGTCTACAACAAATTATTTTCATTAATTTTTCTTCAAGTATCATGATAATGCATTTAATACACTACTAAGAATTGATTGGTAAAGACATCTCTTTTTAATAAAAACGGTTTCTTAAATTAGTTGTCTAAAGATATGCATATATAGGGTTGGCTGGTATTTCAGTTGCCTCTATAAATTAATTTCTAGATGTGGTTGGATCTAAAGCCATCATTAAAAATATATTTGTATGCATCTATATTTAGAGATGTCTCTAAAAATAGCTACAACACATTAAAATCTAGATGTTGAAAACGATCTCAGTTGGAGAAACAATGTAAACCAAAGTTGTAGATTTTGAAGAGTTGTATAACTTTGTAATTGATAACTTTTTTACTTGAAATCATTTATCAAGGAAAATTATGTTTGAATTTATCATATTTGAAATTAAAAAAACCAAACAGACTTGAATGGAGAAACAACCAAAACCAAAGTTGTGGTACTCGACGGTATCTACAACTTTGCAGTTGAAAATTTTTCCATTTGAATTCATTTATTGTCTAAAATACTTATTTTAAAATCTAGAAAAGCAAATACGAGGAGAATGGATGCAAAATTATCCTCTTGTTACCATGTAACTAGTGGACATCTCCGTGGCTCACGGGCGTGTTTATAATTGTGACAAACGATGTTGTATTAGAAAGATGGTAGGCTGTAGTGAGGTGCTAGACAGAGATAGCTTTCTTCACCTTCGAGGTGAAGAATGCCATATTATTATATTGATATGTTGTATTAGAAAGATGGTAGGATAGCTGTCCTATTTACAAATCACATTTAGATTTGGTATGAGTCTCAAATTAGAAAGTAGATTTACGAACTTGATAATGTTTTATATATACTTTCACTGATTTGTGTAGTCTCTTCGTAATATCGAGTCTTGTGGTGGTCATATGTTTATTTATGCAACTTGGACCTATGATTTATCGGATAGTCTTTAGAGAAGCTCATAGGGGTAAGTTTTTCTTGCGTGCATATCGATGAGCGTGTGTGTATTGTGAGCGTCTGCGTTGTAATAGGTAATTTTTTTAAAAAAAACTTAATCCCATGACTTGGGCTAATGTGCGAAAGACAATTTAGTGATTACTGAGGTTAATTTGCTTAAGCTGACTTGGGCTGGGCGTGTCCCCACATGCTTGATGTCGTATCTTTCCCTAGAGGCATCCTCTATGAGACTCGTGCTAAAGATGTAAACAGCTGGAGGCCCAAGGTTTGAGGGCGACGACGACGGGCATAGCTCACCGATGCCCGTGGCCACCGATGGGTGAGATAAGATAATAAGGTGATGCCTCAGGGTCGGTCTTGACACTTGGCATTGACGTCCTTGCTCTTATCACTGACACTCTAGCCAGGTTAGTTCTTATTTTTCGCTGCCGGATGGAGGGGTAGTTTGTTGGATGAGTAGGACAGATCACACTACCGGACTCGCCTTCTTTGCCGACGGCCTCAAGCGGCTGTCCGGCCGTCGGCAAAGGATTGGTCGGCAAAGACTTCTTCGCCGAGGGCCACCTGTCCGGCCGTCGGCAAAGCTTTGCCGACGGCCACACCACCCGTCGGCGAAGGAGCCACGTCAGCGGCTGCGCCGTCCCACTAACGGTGGTCTTTGCCGACGGCTGACGCGGCCGGCCGTCTGCAAAGGGCATTTTTTTGTTTTTTTAAAAAAAAATTGACGACTTTCCTTGTCGACGGCCGACCGTCGGCAAACACTTGGTAAATTTGCCGACGGCCAGGCCTAGCCGTCGGCAAAGCTGGGCCGTGCTGGAGAAATGAACCAGCTTTGCCGACGGCTAGCCGTCGGCAAAGCTGGGAAATTTTTTTTCACTTTTTTTTGTTGTTTCCTTTCGTTCATTCGTCATTTCAGCACATATATATCACATAATAAACATTTCATCACATATAAACCATAATTAAGCATGAAATTCAATTTCAACATTAATCGACACATGATCATGCTCAAATCCATCGATACAAGTCCACAATACACATACCATGGCCATAAGAGTCCATACATGGCCAATGTGCAACAATCCCATAGATAAAGGTCCAAATGCGAGAAGTAAGGCTATCTAGCTAGCAGCGTCATCATCAGGTGTCCCAGATCCCCCACCTTGCTCCCACGGAGCCCAACCTGACTGCGCAGATGTACCGTAGTTCCACCTGTACTGTGGCGTTGGGACGCTTGCCGGCCCGGAGTGCCCCTGCTCCGTCGGCCCCTGTGGCCACGAGGAGTACCCGTGCTGCGACGCTGGAGGAGGCCACAGGTACTGCTGCGTGGGGTAGGTGGCGGGGTAGGTCGAGTAAGCCGGACTGCCCTGCGGTGGAGAAGGACCCAGTGGAGGGCTGGCACCTGGAGTTGGGTTCGAACCCGCCGACTGTGCCTGCACAAAGGCCAAGTGATGTAATTAGTACCTGCAGGATGGCCGCACAAGCTAAAGCAACATGCAATATACTCACCGATGAAATGTGTACAGGAAAAGGCACTGGAAGTGGAACTGGAACTGGTGGTGGAGCGAAGATCGAGGCAGGAGGTTCTTCCGTTCCTGGGATCTGGGAACGGATGTAGCCGGTCAGCTGCGCTATCGAACGCTGGTAGTGCTGCGATATTGCCGCCATCTGCTGCTGATAGGCCGCCTCCTGCTGCCTTATCATCTCCTCATGCCTCACTGACTGGGCCGCCTGGCTGGCCTGTAGCTGTTCGATCGTGGCCTGCAATATTACACCCGCAAGGTTGATTGTATGTGAAGGCAAGGTACATCATGTGTGAAACGAGTGAACGATGAATGAAACTGCACTTACCTGGAGTGACATCATCATCTGCGCGTTGCTCGGCCTCCGAGGCGCTATGGGGATTTCCGACCCGCCACTTTTCGCGTCTTCTTTTCGGATCTGGCTCAGTGTCGAAACAGAGGACGAGTCGATGGCGGCGTTGGCAATAGCGTACCGGCCGTGCTGCTTCCCTCCTCCTGTCTTCATCATGAGCCGCGTGTCCAGGGGGGCCGTGGTGGGGTCAAACGTCGGCCCATGCAGCGTGACACCCGCCTCGACGTACTTGGTGAGGTTGTTGTAGACGTTGATGCTGCCATAGACGTCGGGCCCATCCTCCGGGTTGTAGACGGTGGACGGCGCTGACGCTTTGCCCTTGCGAGAAAGGGCAAACCTCGTGAACTCGTTGATTTGCTGCCCCTGATGGTACTCCTTCTGCAAGGATAACAGAAGCATGGTTAGAACTTACAAATAGTGACAATTGAGAGCTATAATAAATGGATCAACAGAAGCATACCCAGTCCTCCATGAATTCAGGGAGCGTCTTGTTCCCTTGGTGGTGTGTTGCCCGAGGATGCTCTAGGTGTTTTCTCCGATCTTCTTTGCGGTCCGCGTACGCCTTGTCCGTTTGCCACGCACGCACAATTTGAAGCCAGTAGTCGGGGAACTTATCGCACCAGGTTGGACACACCTGCATGGCATTCAAGTATTTGATATTCCAGGCGATGAATTGAATGTACTGCTCCTCGAAGAGGAATCATAATGTTCGTACTTAATTAATTACCTGCATGTACTGCTCCTCGGTGAGGTCGGTCTCCCTCTCTAGTAGCAACTCCCTGACGTCCTCCTTCCTCACCACCTCGCGTTTCACATCGGCGTAGTAGGTGATGACGGCCTGGAGATGCGCCTCGTGGTACATGTCCTTGAGACGGCTGCGGCAGACCGCATCCTGCCGCCGCGTCGCCTGCTGCTCATCGTGCCCCTCCTCCAACTGGAAGTACAACTGCACACATGATTACAACATCATTTCATTGTTTCAAGAAAGAGCAACGAATGCGTGGTATTGAAATATGCGGTGCAATGCAAAGACTCACCCAAAACTCCCTCAAGATCTTGTGAGCAAGAACTTCACCAGATACGTCCTGCACCCGGTAGAAGTGGTCCCATTTGTATGGGACGATCTGCTGACCCTCGATGGTGACCAAGCCAGGGTAGTGCTTTTTAATGAGCAAGCCCTGGATGCCATTGACATGGCGTGAACTCTTCTTGTCGGTCACCTTTATCCAGCCGCTGCACGAGTCATTAACAACAATTGTTAGTCGAAAATTTCAATCTCAACATGTCATATGAACAACTAGTGAAATCAACAATGGTTACTTACATCTTGCCCGCGGGTCGAATCACTAGGCGGCGATCGAGGGGCGGCGGGTCGGGGAGCGATGAGGCCCCACGCTGGTAGGGCTTGCTCGAAGCTGTGGAACTCGACGTGGCTGGTGTATCCTCGCTGTTGAGGTCATCGCCACCGTCGCCGTCACTGTCGCTGTCGCCGTCACCGTCACCGTCACCGGTCGTTGTCGCCTCGTCGTCGAACAGCCTCCTCGACAACGTGCCACGGCTGCTGCGGGGGTGCTCCACGTCAACGCCCGCCTCGTCGACGCCCGCCTCGTCCTCGCCGCCGGCGGCCGCTGCCTCCGCGTTGGCGTTGGTCGTCATGTACGTCGAGCGGACCCCTATCCTCCGCAACCTCCTTCCGCCCACCATCTTGTCGAGTGCCTGCATTGACAAAGATTAAAACCGTTAGTATGAAAATGACTAGTACTTGTAAAGAAACATAATTGCAAGGTAAAAATAATAACAATATAGTATTACATGAATTAGAAATTATCGTCTCCGCAAACGGCAATATGGCTGGTGTGTACTCGTCGCCATCACTACTGTCATCACCACTATCAATATTGTCGAGCTCGCGCAAGTGTTGGGCGAAATCTCCATCTTCATCAGGCTCTCCATCGTCATGATAATCTCCATCGTCATCAGGCTCTACATCGTCCTCTTCAACTCTGTTGCGCTTCATCTGCCACTCCTTAAAGATTTGTAAGTCCTCAGGATCGTGCACCTCATCACCCTCGTCCTCATCGATGTCGTTGTTTACTTCCATACCCATCAGCGATAGAATGTCTATCTCCAAACTGCCTTCTAGCCCCTCAGGTTGATAGAACTCATATGTACTTGGGTCAAAGTTGTAATCATCATCGTTTGGGACAGGCGGTTTACTGTGCGGCGGTACTGACTGCACAAGGCTCCAACCCGCAAGATTCTCGTCTTTTTGGCATGCCCATGGGAGGTAATAAACCTGCGTGGCGTCTTGGTTAGCCACAATATAGACATCGTCTTGTTCATATTTAGAATCTTGTCTAATTTCGACTTGACCAATCTTAAGGTCCTTTCTCGTGTCATTAGGATCAAACCAATGGCATTTGAATACCACAGGCTTACAACCTAGGTCTTTGCCAAAGTCAAGCTCCAATATCTCTTCGACTATGCCATAATAGTCCTTCTCATCCGAGCCTGGTGTACGAACTCCGCTGCACGTGGTATTTAGGTTGCCACGATTCTCTTCGTAGCTTCTTGTGCGAAAGCGATAGCCATTCACATCATAAACATTGAATGACTTGACCTTTCAGGCGAAGCCATTGCCCACGTGTCTCAACTCATCACTCATTTCAGCATCATGAAGAGCCTTTGTACAGAGCCAATTTACGAAACTAGGCACTCCATGTCTGAGAAGATGGTCTTCTTCTTGCTCGGTAGGAGCCGTTCTGCCTCTCCAGTGTTCATTAATATATTCCCTGGAAAGAGAATAGGCAAGGGGGGTTATATCGATAGGTAAAGGATAGTGGCGTATGTAACAAGCTGGGCTAGAACTTACTTATGATAAGGAATGCATTCGTCAAGGTTCAACAACAAGCACATCATGATAGTGTGCCACTCCTCATGCCGCAAGTTCTTGTTGACCCCTACGCCTCCTCTTCCGAGATCACCTCTGAAAAGGCTGAGGTTCGATGAATTCTCGTCGATGTTGTAACGAGGGGTTGGATCGCGCGGCTTGCGTAGTTTTTCAGTATAGTACGCCTGTGTGAATGTCGACACCTCCTCTAGCACGAATGCCTCTGCCACGGAAGCCTCAATTTTGGCTTTATTTCTGCATTTTTCCGAAGAAGCTTTAGACACCTCTCGATTGGATAGCACCAACGGTGCTGCACGGGCCCCCCCAATCGTGCCTCGGTCGGTAGGTGCAGTATCAGATGTTGCATGGACAGGAAGAAGCCGGGTGGAAATATCATCTCCAACTTGCTAAGCAACAGAGGTGCAGCCTTCTCCAGTTCAATACAAACATCCCGAGATAACTCCTTGGCACAAAGCTGGCGAAAGAAAAAGCTCAACTCTGCCAGGACGCGCCACACTGGCTCGGTGAGGTATCCCCGTGTCATCGCAGGAAGGATCCGCTGAATCCATATGTGGAAGTCATGACTCTTCATCCCTAAGACTTTCATAGTAACCAAGTTCACTCCCCTACTCAGATTCGTGGCATACCCATCAGGGAACTTTAACGTTGTGATCCACTGCAGTACTTCCTTCCTGTCTCCCCTTTTTAGGATGTAATTGGCCGGCGGCTTTTTCCATCTCTTGCCTTCGATAGGGGGCTTCATCACTAGATTTGGCCTATCACAAATCGTTTCAATGTCGAGTCTAGCCTTAACGTTGTCCTTTGACTTCTTGCCAATCTCCATGAGTGTTCCCCAGAGTGCCTCGGCGACATTCTTTTCTGTGTGCATTACATCGATGCTGTGTGGAAGAAGAAGGTGCTTGTAGTACGGGAGCCTAGTCAAGCCCGATATATGAGTCCACATGTGGTCAATGCCATAACCTTTAAAACCACCATTCTCTTCATCAATCTCGAGAGCACAACGAGATGTCTGAGTTTTTGACATCCGACGTCATAACTTGCTCCAAATATTTTCAAATTTTTATCATAGCCTCCACATGCGATAACATGACAGCTCGTCAAGTTTCATGAATTTCGGACTTAGTTTGGATTTTATATAATTAAAAAACACTTTCCGCACACGTAACTCGTCATGTTACGACACCAACACGGTCGTAATTTCATGCGAGGCGCTGGATACGGCCTCAACATACTCCGAACATCATGAATACCATTTTTCGAACCACCAAGTTCCATTATTTCATATACCTGCAGTTCAGATTTGGAGGTGTTGGAAAAATTTAAAGAAACAAAAAAACTAACGAAATATAGAAAAAAAACTCAAAGTTATCCCAACTTTTGAACTTAAGATGTATTTACTGTAGGAAGGCACCAGAAAAAAATTGGGAAGAAAAAAGCAAAAAAAAACTTCTTTGCCGACGGCCTAGGGTTAGTCATCGGCAAAGAGCCTTTGCCGAGGGCCGACCCACGTGGCCATCGGCAAAGAGGGTCGCCCAGGCCAGCCCTTAGGCGGCCACGTGTCCATGTTTGCCGACGGCCTGGTTTTGGCCTTCGGCAAAGATCCTTTGCCGACGGCCAGCCGGTGGCCGTCGGCAAAGCCGGTGGACCTGGCCAGCCGTGAGGCCGCCACGTGTCCGGACTTTGCCGACGGCCTGACGGCAGGGCCGTTGGCAAAGGGGACGGCGTGGGCTGCCGTCAGGCCTGGCCACTTTTGCCGATGGGCGGCCTTAGCCGACAGCCTGCCATCGGGAAAGATTAACCTTTACCGACGGGCTTTCTTTGCCGAGGGTCCGGCCATCGGCGAAGACGTCCTTTGCCGATGGCTTTTTTTTGCCGACGGCTCGGCCTTCGGCAAATTAGTCTTTGCCGACGGCCAGGCTTTGCCGATGGCTCGGCCGTCGGCAAAATGCTTCTTTGCCCAGGGCTTATTCTATGGCCATCGGCAAAGATTCTCGCCGTCGGCAAAGGCGGCGTTTCCGGTAGTGAGAGGGAGCATACCATCATAGCTCTCCCACGTCAAGCGGTGAGTTCGTTTAAGTTGTATCATGCGTCACTCATGGACCTCCGTTGATTGTTAGAGATTTTGGTGCTGGCGTTCCTCAAAGTTTGGTTGGCGAACCGAAATAAGATTGAAGCTTAAGTCTTGTTTCTTTTTTGTGTCTTAAATTTTGTATCGCGCTATGGTGAAGTATTATGGTCTAAGTTTGTGAGTTTGTATAATTGTATTGAATGACTATAATATGCATACAGTAAATGCAGTCAGTACAAGATCCTCAACACGAGCATAGGAGCTAATTCTGCACGAACACTACGTGATATAAAAAGTCTGAATAGCGACGGGTGATAGTTTTGGTAGATAAGAAAGACTAATAACTACACAAAAGCATTTTAGAGTGCCTCACAGAACTATTATACAAGGTTGGTGATTAGTGGACTTGGTCTTCGCTGGAGTCGGCCATACATGTAGGAATGATTAGTCGGTCTTCCAGTAACTACGATCAGACTCCCAGGCTCGCTCATCATCATCATCGTCGTCTGAGATGCGCCACGGTTTATCTGTGGACGTATTAGTGTAATTATAAGCATGATTTATGGAGTTTTGCTACAGTACAAACTTTACTTGTTAGGAGGTAAGAAGTTGAATAAATCACAGCTGTTGAATTTTGGAACATATTAGATACTTAAATAATCAAATAATCCAGAAAAAATGTTGGCTATGTCCGTGCGTCGGCTTACTTGCCATATCTTACATAGGAGCATGCATGCCAGTTATGGCATCAAATCAAATTAAATGCCCAAACCGTGGATCCGACTTGGTTATTATCGGATATATACGTATACGTATGGATCCTCATTGCATTATGTGAGTTGTACATAGAAATTTAAATATAGTCACGATCATACAAACATTTGTATGTGTGTATGTGTATGATAGTATATGTTGCAAAAATAATTGGAATTTATCACTTGTTATTAACCCAATTATGGTATAATTACATTACATAAGATGCAACTCTCGTATATATTGTCCCTTAACATGTCATGTTATTGTGTTGTGATACATATACATCGGTCACGTTACAATATTTTTATATAAAATAACCATAATGATAGGGTTCCATATTTTATTGACAAATTTGTCACCCACAAAAATGATATGGTTATGGTTACATGCATACCTTTTGTCATAGTTGCCAATGCACGTTCGGCTAGTTCACATTAATTAAGAAATGTAAAAAAAGAAGTCACCATAGATGTCACGGCCAAACAAAAGTAATCCTAATAATAGATAACGCATGCATCATTGTATGTAGAAAAAAAGATATGTGTATCTAAAACTTGCCTTATTTATCTTGCTATACTAAATAAATAAATAAATAAAGATTCAACCATTACCTCCTAGGAAGTAATTCATGATATCAACGTCAGATCTAATTAAACAAACGACTCGCAATCATTTGGAGGTACCACAGTAAGGCCCTGTTTTATGACCGTGCTTCCATAGTGCTGCATCTGTATGAACATAATTAAGTACAGAGAGGATTTATGTGTACTGCAAGTACTGAACCTGTGTTTTAGATTCATTGAAAGATCATCATCTAACTTTTACACGCGTGATGTTAGGTAGAAGCATACGACAATGTTCAGTGGACAACAACATGTGTGAGAGCTTCAACAATTGCATTATGGATGCAAGATTTTATCCTGTGATATCCATGAATGAGGCAATTAGGAAGAAGGTAATGGTACGCATTCAGGAGAATAGGACCAAGGCAGAGAGATGGACTGGAACTATTTGTCCTAACATTTTCAAGAAATTGAAGGTCAACATTGAAAGATCAGGAAGATGTGATGTATTATGGAATGGACAAGATGGATTTGAAGTACAGGAAAGGGAGGACAGGAGATACATTGTGAACCTGGATCAAAGATCCTGCACTTGTAGGTACTGGCAGCTATCTGGATTACCTTGCTGCCATGCAATCAGCTGCATGTACATGTCCTCTAGGAAGTTAGATGACTTCATAGCACCTTGTTTCTCAATATTAATGTTCAAGAGAATTTATGCTCATGTGCTGCAACCAGTTGAAGGCCCTGGCAATTGGCCTATATCAAACATGCCAAGACCAGAACCACCAGCCTTTGTGAAGATGCCAGGGAGGCCAAAGACACAGAGAAGAAGAGAGGTAGGTGAAGAACCTAAAGGGAGCAAGCTAAGCAGGGTTGGCATCCAGATGAGGTGTACAATTTGCCACAAGACTGGCCACAATTCTAGGAGATGTCCAAAGAACCCTGAAGCTGGCAACAAACAAAATGCACACATCAAGAGGCAGAAGAAAAGAATGCAAAGCACCACACCTGCTGCTGCTACTAAGAGGCAAAAGAGTACTCCTCAGATGGTAAGTGCTCATTTAACAGAAGTAGGAAGCATAGGCTGTAGAGAATAAAAGAAATAATATGAGAGCTTAAAATATATTTCTGCTACCTTGTATAATTGTCATTAAAATTTTTTTTTGCCCCTTTTCCTCTCCATGCTCAACCTTTGTGTTACCTGAGTGTTATAACAGCCTGTAGAAAGTGCATCAACTAGCCAAGCTAGACCAAATCAAGCAACATCAAGCGAGGCTCAAACAAGGGGAACAAGGGGAGGAAGCCAGGCTTCAACAAGGGGAAGAGGTAGAACCCAGGCTGCATCAAGGGGAGGAACCCATGCTTCAACAAGGGGAAGAGGTAGAACCCAGGCTGCATCAAGGGGAGGTACCCGGGCCAATACAAGCCAAAGAGGGCACCTGCAACACTTGTTGTTTGGGGACAACTACTGAAGGCCTTCACATTAGGTTGTGAATATGTAGGCCAAGCTTTTGGGCATACAGATGCCAAGCTTTGGGGCATACAGATGCCAAGCTTTTGGGCATACAAATGCCAACTTTTGTGCATAGGAATGACCCATAGTGGTTATAGATGCAAGCTTTTGTGTACAGCTGCTAGACATGCCTCCTTTTGTGTATAGGTGCTCAGGCATGTAAGTTTTAGTAATCTAGCTAGATATGCTAAGTCGGACATGCCTCCTTTTGTGTATAGCTACTCACGGCGTGCAAGTCTTTACTAGTGTCTAGCTGAAATCATGTACAAATGTCTCTAGATATGCTATCACAAAGTACTCTGTCAAAAAATTGCCTGATGAATGTTATCATGTCTTGCCTATTTGCCGCCAAAATGAGCACACAGTGCACAACCTGGAGGGAAATACCCCGAATGGACTGCGACCTTTGCCACGGTGGACTGCAACAGCTGAGCAAAACAGCCCTCCAAAACCACCTAGAGGTTGGGCTAGACGGTTTTGAAAAGTTTAATGTAGCTTAGACTGTTTTAAAGGTCAGGGGCTGGATCAACCAGGGTGCCAAAGGTCAGGGGCAGTTCTAGACTTTTTCCTACTATAGTATGGATGGAAACCCTGACTTCGCTGCTGATTAAGAAATTACACCTGGTCCTACTAAGATGTGGACATGCTATTGGCTCTTGTGTGTTCCATTTCCTTAAGATTTGTACTATTATAAGAAGGCTGTTTCTGGATATACATGGACCTATTAAGGTATTCTTCACTTTACCAGCTATCGAATTCTTTGGTTGCTTGGAAACGTGGTGGAATATTTTTATTTGGTGCACTAATTGCTTGACCAATCGTGATACTTTTGGAATTATGTTTTGTAATTGGCTTCATGTTTTATTTCGAGATGATATAGTGTAAGCATATACTGTACAGCTATCTGTTACTCCGGAAAGTACAATGAATAGTGCAGGAGTACTTTGGGTCCTCATTAAGTGCCGGTGCATATTCTGCTCACTGGCATCAAATGATAAACTAATGGAATGCTTTACACAGGGTTAGTACTAAAGCTGATGGTACTTCTCATGGTGCCACACTACAGGCTTTGTTGAAACCCTAAGAAGCTAAATTCATCGATTATGCACTATATGTGATTATCATAATTTTGTGAATTTCTTTTCCGTAACTCTCTTTCTCTACACAGTACAAACTCATTGCTGCAATTGGCTGATACCAGAAGAAAATCCCTTTTTGTTGTGGTGGGCTGGGATGTTGGTGGCTGAAATATTTATGTTCCTTAAATTAAAAAAAACGAACAAAAACTAACATGTGAATAAGTAGCCATCATCACAAGCTGACCCTCAAGGAATACCAGAAACTGATGATGCGTTTGATGCCTCAGCCGAGCTGAATTGAGCTGGTCCACCTCAGTGTATAGGAAAAGCCAAAGACATGATTTCCCAACATATTGTCATCAGATTATGTTCCACCTCCAAATTAACTGATACAATGGACCTTGCTTTCTTCCATTCAGAAACACCATCAACACACCTCTCTTTCAAGTATTCAGATCAGGGGATAACAAGAGAGGTCATATGTTTAATGCGGTGACATGTAGTTCTCTGGTATGTTCCAGGAAAAAAAATTTAACGAATCAAATTAGGATTTTGGACTGACAACATTCTCATGTCTTAAGTGCCTATCAATCAAATAAGCACCTCGTCGTGCTTTCTTCAAAAAACATAGACAAAAAAAAAAGTCCAAATCCGGGAAGCAGCCTGAAAGGCTCGGCACATTCTATTACATGTTTCTATGTATAATTTGATTCTGCAAGTTACATTTCCTACTCTTTGTGAATGACTGACGTATCTGTGCATGTTGCTTTATATTTACATGACGGCCAATCTGATTCCTGGAAACAGTGGGACCACAAGGTGCTCCAGCGACCCAATCATCCTGACACCTTCCTAAGAAGCTGCTGAATTCCTGTACGGCGCAGCAAAGCAAACCGATAATGTACAAGCCTGTCAATCAAATGCCACAATACACCGTCCTCAGCTAGATCTCTCATATTTTGAAATTTGAAGTCATAGACGATATCAGTTGCAGTTCTCAAAACCCTTTCATCTATCTATTTTATCTTCTTGGAAAGCTTTGTATATGAAATCTTTGAAGCACATTCAGCTGTCTACTTTATCTTCTTGGAAAGCTTTGTATATGAAATCTTTGAAGCGCCTGGAATACTGTTTTGGATCAACCGCTGAAATGGATGTCGAATCATATTGAAAAGATTTGTAGGCATGCTCTAGCCTTTTGCCAATGTCATAATCTTGAAGTATGTCTATAATCCCAAAGTATAATATAACATCACAGTACTCCCCAGTTGGCTCTCCAAACACATCACTATCATTCTTTCGGATCGTCAGTTCAGCTCTTGACAGCATGTTTGCTCCAAGTTTAATTTTTGACCACCTGCTCAGCCAAAGAAAATTAATAAAATTACTGGTACAATGCATGAACAAGTGAGTACCAATTATCACATTAGAAGGCTGAAGAATGAGTTAACCCAATGACAACCTGGGTTCTGGTACGCAAAGTGACTTCTTTTTTTTTTAAGCAAACACAAAATGACTGATTAGGAATCTACAACTAGGATTTTACTAGATCCATTACCTATTTGGATCAGAACGAAAATGATCCCTGTCCCATCTTGAAACGCGAGGTGTTGCAGATTTGTCACCATCAACGTCAATGGCACCTTCAACGAATGCAAATAACAATGTTAGGATTTTAGCTTTCAACAAACCTGCAGTCTGCAGATGCAGATATGTCTTACTTACCTCTAAAATGTACACCCACCAATAGGCTGTAATCCATAATCTTCTCCTGCTCGAGGAACTCACAGTCCTTGTCCACTTGCCTGCTTTAAGATATTTAACATCTACATTAGCACAAGGGTGAAAGTAACAAGGTTACTGATCACTCCTTAGTTCATAATGACATGAGAATGAGCATAAGATATTCACACCTTTGAAACTCTTGGTACCATTGTTTCTGTAACCGGAAGATAAAGTTAAGATCAAGGTCTTTCAGAGTTGTGTACTCATCAATCTCTGCTGGTGGCTTCTCAGTTATACGGCCAAGAGATGATCCTTTCAGATCAAATCGCCTATGGATAGTATGATCAGAGCAGAACAAATTTCCCATTATCACAAAACGAACCTGAGTAGTAAGTACGAAGGACACATAAAATCAGCCAAAGAAATGATGCTTCAATACTAACATGTTCTGTCTGACAATGACAAGTATGAGGTATTGGTATGTAAAATTGTGTGTTTTCAGTGTTTAGGCGTCAGTATTCCTGGTGAATCCACTTGCTATCAGTTTTGTATCTCGGTAAAACTATATTGTCTCTTTACTGAATAATAGCTCCTGCTATCCGTTTCCAAAAAAAGAAAAATAAAATAATAATAGCAAGGATAACTGGATAAGTGACGAGGACGCAACAGGCAATAATATAGTTTTCTAACCTTCTTCTGGTGTGTGCCAGATTTCACACAATGTAGGCCAAAGAACTTTGTCACTAAGGTATCCTCAAATGCACGGACATGATTGTAGTAAGCTTGAAGCATCCTCAGAAGCATCTGTGTGGTAATAGGTAATTAATGCATTCGGAACAAAACTTCTGCCTATATAAGAAGCTTAGAAAGCGTTTGGAAAAAGACAGCAAGAGATATACCTTTACTTCAGATTTCTTCATTGTTTTTATCATATAACGATCATCATTCGTCAAGTAGAAGAAGCTTCCACTCTTGCCAGGGGATGAGAGCTCACGAAGAGCATCATCTCCACAGAGGGACAACATATAGTCAGCTGGGTCAACCTTGAACAGCTTACGGAGTGTCCTGCAATTCAACAGATTTATATGTTGATGAGCATAACGCCATGAAATGATTAAGAACATATACTATGCATCATTATCATGGGAGCGATGACCAACCGGAACACCTTTGGGCAGTAATCGTTCCATTTGAAATCACAAGAATTGTGTGGAGGGGTATATTTTGAGCCTTCAGGAGGGAATTTTGTCCACACTTTCTCTTTTGGATCAAATGCTGATGATTTCAGGTCCAATAAAACTTGACCTTGCCTTCCTACTGCATGCCTATTCCATAAAACACATTCAGGAAATAAGGAATTTATTTATGTTGTCAGAAAGGAATATGACATTCTACTTCTAGAGATAAGAACAAATCATCTCACCTAAGAAACATATGTTAAAAGAATTAGGAAACTATTGTGCTGATCTAATATGTAGCACATTCGCAAGATTACATAAAGCATGATTGATAAAGTAAATCAGGTAATGTATAGTTATTGTCCTCTTGATATAGAACTACAGTATTTCAGAAAGAAGTCATTAGTTTTTCAATTAATGATAACAATTCTTAAGGCAATGCTAAGCCTGATACACAACACTCAATCATCTGTTTACACATCAAAATCTGGAACAGACAATTTGAAGCCCTTACTCCACGCTACAACTCTACAAGGCTTTACGGATCAAATTCTCAATGCACGATGGCAAAATTTAAGGCTTATGCGCTTAAATTATCATAGAGAAGGGGATTCATTGCTTTCCCAGAAAGTAGAAATAAATTGTCACAAATAGCCAGTATTAAGGCTCAATGAACAATGTCACAGCGCAGAATATTTTGGTAAGTATGTGATATAATAAATGGGCATTTTCAAGGTCATCGACTAGTAGGTCACACAGTAAAATCAAATTGATAATAATCATCACGGCCAAGAATAAAGAAATGCACCTGATCCCGAGCTGCAGATTGAGCATTAGCTCGTAGTTCTTGTGCCCTCTGGCAATGGTGACTCCCTGCTTCTTGGAGAGCCGCAGGGGTGCGCCGTTGGGCAGGTGTGGAGCCAGAGCGGGTGTCGGCGTGGGTGGTGGCAGCCCCCTTCCTTCTCTGACGCTCCGCCGTCTCCAGTCGTCCCCAAGCTCGCGCTTGACCTCCCCGTCCGACCCCCAGTAGTGGGAAACGAGGCTGCCTGCCGAGCCATTGCTCCTGCCAGACGACGAGCTCCCGCGGCCGCTGACCGAGCGCATCAGCCATTTGAGGGATCTCAGAGACGTGAGCGCTGACTGGGCCTCGGTGCCGGAGCGCACGCACTCCGGCAGGTCCCGTGCGAACACCTCCCTCGGGTCGCGCGCCCGGGGGGAGCCGCCCGCCGCCGCCGGGGACGGGTAGTAGACGCCCTTCTGGTGGACGGCGCCGCCGGGCGCCTCGCGGCCCCAGAAGCCAACGTAGAGGCTGCCGTCGGCCCAGCGGAAGGTGCCCTGCCCGCGGGGGCGGCCGCCCTCCCATCCGCCGTCGTAGCGGTTGCCATTGGCCCAGACGAGCGCGCCGCGGCCGTGGATGAGCCCCGCGCGCCAGCCGCCGGCGTACTCGGTGCCGTCGCGCCAGGCGTATCGCCCGCAGCCTTCGGGGAGCCCCGCGCGCCACTCGCCGTCGTAGCGGTCGCCGTTGGCGTATCGCTTCTCGCCGGCGCCGTGCTCGAGGTTCTTGGCCCAGACGCCGCGGTAGGTGTCCCCCGCGGCGCCGACGTAGGTGCCGGCGCCGTGCATGAAGCCGTCGAGGAACTCGCCCTCGTAGGTGGCGCCAGAGGGCCAGGAGAACCTGCCGCGCCCCGATGCCTTGCCCCGGCGCCACTCGCCCTCGTACATGCAGCCGTCCGCCCAGAGGTACTTGCCAGCGCCGTGGGGCACGGCGCCGCGCCACTGGCCCGTGTAGATGTCGCCGTTGGCGAGCGACCGCTCGGCTTCGTCGGCGGAAGAGGAGCCGCTGCCGCTGCAGGAGGGCGCCGCGTCGGCGGCCTCGGGGTCATCGCCACCCGCGGGCGGCGGCATCGGTGACACCCGGGTCGCGTGCCGGGCGCGCTCGCGCATTGGTGGCCCTCGCCCCCGCCGGGTGGTGGTCGGGGGTTGTCACCTCGCCGGCGTGGCGCGGGGTCGCGCGAGGATGGATCCTAGAAGCGCCGGCGCCCGCGCGCCCGAGCGCGGCGCGGCAGCATTGTCGGTGTGGGGAGAACGGGACAGGGAAGGAACGTTGGAGGGTCAGGAGTTGAGGGAGGAGAGGGACTCCCTCGGAGTCGGAGGGTGGAACGTGCAGCGAGGTGCCCTCGTGTTTTCTATTTTCCCCATGATTTTTTACGTTTTCTATTCTGGAATACTACCATCGCCGGATCTATCCTTCCTTGCAAATAATTTCATCCTATTATATCAAGCCGTCAACGGCTAAATCTTGCTTGGTTGTATATATCAATCAATCAACAAAAAAGGTTTCTAGCTGTTGGATGATACATATTTGGGCTAAAGACTTGGCTTGCTAAAATTTAGGGTTATTTTGATAGGTACCATTGCTATTTTGTAAGTTTAGAAAATACCATTATAATTTGTATAATTGGATTGGAATTTTTATTGGATGACTAGTATCATGCCCGTGCGTTGCTCATAATAACATATGGATCGCACGAAAAAACACATGGATCGCACGAAAAAAAACACATGGATACCCGTGATTGGAATTTAGGGTTGACAAACTTTTATATAAAAATACATGGATCGCACGAAAAAAATAATATTGCAAAATTAAATAACGCATCGAAGTGATATTTAATCCAAACAAGCGAAGTTTGTAAAATTAACACAATTACATAGATCTCAATGTCGCATGCTCATAAACTCTGTTGTATAGATTTTTCTGTGATTCGCCTAAAATTTAAATCTAACATGTAGATATGATTTTCATAGTTGACATATAGCGTGTACATAACATCTCCGTGGAGTCTGATGAACCATTTAAAAATACCTAGAGACAACAACAAATATGGCGTCGGTGAAATAATATTTGTACAATATAAATTGAATGAAAAAGAACTATATATGTTAGTAATGTTCTATTAATTACCTCGCCTATAGCGTTAGCACCTCCTTAAATATAATATTCTTCGTGAAAGTTTCATCTACTATTGGGGTGTTCTTATCCTTTTCTTTTTTATTTGACTGCATTCTTATTTTTTTGCCCGGGCAATCTTTTTAGCATTTTTCTTCTCCATCTTTTTAGCCTCCTCCTCCTGTGTATCCGTATCAGGCGGGAGGGCAAGGATCTTGATATTTGCTCTTGACGTTGCTCTAGACATCGCAACATACAACTGACCGTGAGAGAACACCGGTGCGGGCAGATACACACCCACATTTGGGATAGTTTGGCCCTGTGACTTATTAACCATCATGGCGAAGCTTAACCTGATAGGAAACTACTTCTTCTTAAACTGGAACAGGAATATCTCGTCATCAGACGGGCATAGCGGTATTCGAGGAAGGAATACCCGCTTCCCAGTGTGCTGCCCCACCACGATTTCTGCGTCGTTTGTATTTCTTCAGAACCCCCGCGCCAGTAGCCTTGTACTGTTGCATAGCCCATTGGCCGGATCAATATTCCTAAGCAATATGACAGGACACCCGAGCTTGAGCTTCAAGATGTGTGGAGGCAGCCCATTAGGAGTGAGACTATTAAGGAACTCTGATGGATAGTAGTTATGTGGATCATCTATCACGGAGTCAAAACTGTGATACACCATCTTGTCACCTTCGAACATATCAATCATTTTCATGTTGATCATGTCCACACAATCGTTACGTGTAGACAAAATCGCTCTGCTGGTGATGTACTCTTTGTCTGCCATGTTTGCATTTAGATTCGAAAAGATGGTGTCAATCAATGTACGAAAATCCTTCTCGGCATCGCCAGAGTACGGGACATGGATGTCATCGGGAATTCGTACATCTCCATCTTCGTTACCCTCCTCCGTTCCATCACCAATGCGCAACAGATAAGCTGCAAAACCATGGGTCACTCTGAGCTCTCATGTTGCGGACAAGCTTTAGGTGGCGCATGGATTCCCAAAGATACAACATCCGTAGAGAAGCCCCAACTATTTGAGCCCTAGATCCTTTCCGCGCAACAGGGAGGACCTGTCTAAAATCCCCACCAAAGACAATAGTCTTCCCACCAAAGGGGAGGTCTTTCCGGCCCATTGCATCGTGTAGGCTTTTGTCTAGTGCTTCCACATTTTGCCTCTTTGTCATAGATGCCTCATCCCAAATTATGAGAGCCACTTGTCGTAGCAGCTTGGCAGTACCACCCTATATCGGGAAGGTACAACTATCGCCCTCTTTAACAGAGAGGGGTAACTTGAAACGCGAGTGGGCCGTCCTCCCTCCTGGCATTATGGATGCCGCGACTCCAGATGTAGCTGTAGCCACAACAAGCTTGTCCTGGCTACGTAGTTTTGCGAGAAGTGCCCTATACAAAAAGGTCTTTCCCGTCCTGCCTGGTCCATCCACAAAGAACAACCCGCCTTTTTTGCCATTGACAACAGCCATTATTTCATCATATGCAGACCTTTGCTCGGTGTTGAGTGAGTCACACAATAGCACATCCTCAGCATTCAGCTCGACGCTAGCTTCCTCAAATATCTCATGAGGAATCTGGCTTTCACTGTCATATGTGTCATCAATACGTGGAAGGGGAAATTCCTTTATATCCTTCCCCATAGACTGCAGCATGTTTCTAATGTCTATCAAAACCATCTGTTGCACCAGATTTGGGGATGGATTATTGTGGCTATAGTCTTCTGACATTGCATCATAGTGTTTTGTCCACAACCCCATCACATCATTCGGCTTGCAAAATACCAATATTGTTGCAAATAGCCTTCGTAGAGAGGAGAGCATCTGGAAGAATGTAGCTTCAGCTAGACATTCATCTAGTGTGTTATCTTCTTCAATTAGACCTCTCCTTTCTGCAGCTTCACAGAATGAAGGTAGGAGCACGCCATCAATAGTCCTAAGGTGTTTGTATGAGGTAGCACCAGCAACATTGTTTAAGAGGACACGAAGAAAGTAGCGTTCTCCCTCGGCAGGATGAGCTGAGATGAGTCTACCAACTTGAAAAATAGAGTTTTTCCTAGGCTGCCAGAATTTACCATTAGACTGCCAGGTAAAATTCTCTGGAAAGTCCCTATACAAGATCCCACAGGCCTCCTCATGCTGCCTATTATAATCAAAGTATGCGGTTAGCATTGAGTCTTCTGCACCTGGCCTATTAACGGTCTGTTCAACCTTGTCTCATTCATGAAATGACACCATGTGCATGCCCGGTAGATGAAGCTGCAGCTGCTGTATCGGTGGATGGTTCTTGCTCAAGTCAAATCCATATATCCTCCATAGTGCTTCTGGAGGCGTCACCCATCGGGCTTCTCTATATTGCTTTATCTCATCAATGTTCCCTTTCTCGTCTGCTTTGTCAGCCTCCCTCATCACCACTGATGCCCTATCGTGTCCCTTGTATATGTACTTGAAGAGGTATTTTACTGATTAATGCTCCCATAAGCCTCAACATTTATATGGCAGTTGAAGGTACGCAATAGACAAGGGTTGTAAGGGACGACCCATTGATTGTCCAGGAAATGGCCTCGGACTTTTTCTGTGCGTCCGTCATCGCGTTGCCGATAGACGGGGTACGAATCCTTTCCTTGTGACGTTGACTTGCAGAATGGTCACAGGTAACGATTCTTGCATGAACTGCGACCCACTGTGCATGGACAGTATGGATTAAGCGTCCCGCATGAACCATTCATCATATGCTTTGTGACCACCTTGTAGAGCTCAGGGTACTTCTTCTTGTTCGGTAGCTCTGCAGAGACAATCATGTCATATTGCTCAGGACATGTGAGCTTGTACTTCCGTTTCATTATTAGTAACCAGTGTGCATGCGGCAAGCCCCTCTTCTGGAACTCCACTACATATACATAGGCCCTCACCTTCCCAAGTATGTCTTTCTCCATCAACATTTTCCTCATCGCTTCTAACTTTGCTCTGAAGACCCGTGTGACGAGATCTGGACGGTCCTGTGCTGTCTGGCCTGGATAAAGTTCATTCTTGATCTCATCCCAGTTTGGGTTGCACGTCATAGTGAGAAAGATATCAGGTTTACCATACTTCCGCACCAGAGCCATTGTCTCCATGTAACGACGCCTCATATCACGTGGTCCTCCAATGAATGACGAAGACAGGACAGTACGGCTTCCGACATTCTCGGCAGATCCTTCACCTGAATGCATACTGTCCACCAGGCCTTGGTATAGGTTAGCTCTCAAACTATCTTGATTGTTTCGCATGTAATCTAAATGTGAGCTCTCAATCTTGATGTAGGTGTCGACGGCAAACTGCTGGAGAAGACGACCGCCATAGAGAATTGGATTAAATATCCCTGGCCGCATCTGGAACTTGTAGCAGTAGTAGTCACGCACGGAGACACATACATTCCCAATAGGTTCTACACGGAGACAATGCTCGAATTAGTATTATGAGCTAAGAGAAAATGGTTTAATATACATTATTGAAAAGAGTTCAATTAAGTTACCTCCATTGTCATCATTAGAATCATTTCCAACATTCACAGCATGTTTTTGCGCCGTGCTCGAGCTCTCTCGACTTGAGCATCACTGACATCCACTTTTGGAATGCAATTGTGCCACCCGAGCTTACCCTTTGGGGCGAATATCGGGTATGACAGTGGGTCATAGCATGCATTGTATGAGCGGAATCCGTGTATAGACTGATCCTTCCCTTGCAAGAACACTATGCTGGAATTGTCCTAGATGCTCACTCCCCTCAACCCAGACGGCGGCCACCTCTTTTGCAATTGGCACATTATATGTTCTCTGGTCAAGCCGCTGGTTAAGGTTTAGCTCGATACGGTAATCCTCGATGTTTTCAGTGTGTCCCACACTCCTTAGTTGCTGAGAGTAAGGATTCCCATTAAATATCCCAACCAATTGCTCTATAACTTCTCTATCTTTTTCTGCACATTGCTTATGACACTTGCTCATTCGATGCTCAAGGGATGGATCGTCATCATAAAAGTAAAGCTCGAGGTGTCTATTTTCGACACCATCCTCTTTACCAAAAGATCGTATGTAATGGTAAATCTGGCCATGGGCACGAAAGGTGTAGACACCAAAGATTCGCATGTTAGTCGTCACACGATCTAGGTGGCAGTACAGAGAAGTGAAAGAGAAGTGGTCGTTGAAATATCTGATGTTTGCATGGAAGTGTCTAGCATCAGGGTCCATGCTTTTCCATAGCCTCATGAGTGCTGGTGGTGTCTCGGGATTTGAAAGTTGAATCTTTCCACCCCGACAACAAAAGCCTGGTGGTTCACCCTCAAATTTCTTAGTTGTGCAGTGCACATAGTTGGGCACATCAATTAGCATGTGTGACTCTGATGGGACATTAGCGTAAACCCAGTCGTATGGATCCGGGATATCAGGCTCACTGTTCTCTTGCTCATCCATGTCATCATTATGCTCTACATCAGTTCCATCCTCGTCGTATTCTGCCAAATGTTGATTTGTTATGAGTTGAAAGAAAGTTTATGAAAGAATGTTTTCAGTGTTATGTGTTGTACCTTATCCAGCGAAAAAGTACGCCTCATCATCTTCCTAGTCATCCTCAAATACGACATCCACATCATAGTCTGTACAACATAGGCACATATACGATGAATGAAATATAATGGCGTAGACAATAAACAGAAAGGGGGTAAATTTAACAAAGGCAATACCATCTTCAACCATAGAGTCTGTTGTATCATCTTGTGCACCGTTTGGAGGTATTGGAGAGATACCATCAACTATAGACGGTTGTGTTTGTGTGTCTGTGCAATTATTAGGAGGTGAAACTGAAGATTCCTGAGTGACACCGTCTGCAATTTCCAAAAGGTATGAGTTTTTGGAGTAGAAAAGTGAAAGTGGAAGTACAAACAATACATATAATAGATGTAATTACTGTTGTAAACAACACTTGGTTGACTCAAGTCGTTCGCATCATTGCACTTTCCATCCACACAACCTCTAGCCCTTCTTCCAATGTTTGCTTCAAAAGCCCGATTGCGATGGGATAGAAGTGTATTTCGCTCTCCAGCGGTCACTCTCGCAGCCAATTCAGGGGACTGGATGTCTGGAGTTTGAACTACAACAGGTGTGATGTATACAAGTGTGCCCGTCAATTCGGTTATTTCCATATCGTGTGAAGTCATTTTAGGCGATTGAGGTGAAGAAGGTAAAATAAGCTGAGGATTAAAGTGAGGGCTCTCCATGGCGGTTGAGTCTGGATGCAAATTGTTTGCTCGGTGTTCTTTCACCTTCCTATTGTAGTTTCTCTTCATCTCTTTTCGTTTCACTTGGTTCTCTGGTAATTGCAGTTTTCTTGCAGTAGATTTCTGTGCATTTTTTGCCACATACGAGTCACGTCGTCTCTTGTTTAATAGCGCCCTTTGCTCAGGAGACATCACAGCCCTTCGTGCTCTATCTAACTCATTCTTACGCTCTTTTGGACACGTGACAATATTGTTGATAGAACTGGATGCACCAACAACACCTATATATAATAAAAAGCAGGGTCTCAAATAAATTACAAAAGGACACATATTGTAATAACATTAATTTCTTATTACATTGTAATGAAGCACGATTGGGTTGCCCACTACACTTTTTATTCTCAAATAGATAACATTAATTGAAAAAACAGTGCACCTAGGTATATATCAGGTGATTCATCAGTCATGTCAATTATGCCACTTTGATCTATACATCTAACAGAGTAGTCATGTACATATATATATAATAATTTGATATCAACCTTGGCCTCAACATCATACAAATGCAAGAAAACATAATTAGTATTCAGGGAAAAACAAATACATGTGTTATCTTTGTCAATCTGCATGGGATTGTATGAGTTGTTCTAGTGTAGCCAGTCACTATCTTCATAGCCTTCATTATTGTCCATGGTTGATTCAACTCCAACTGGTACAACATAATCGCACAAGAAAACATAATTAGTATTCGGGGAAAAAACATAATTAGTATTCGAGGAAAAAAACAAATACATGTGTTATATTTGTCAATCTGCATGGGATTGTATGAGTTGTTCCGGTGTAGCTGGTCACTATCTTCATAGCCGTCATTGTTTTCCATGGTTGATTCAACTCCAACTGGTACAACATAATTGCACAAGAAATAAGCGAACAATTTACTGATGTAAGCAAGTGGTATTATTCATTGAGAACAAAAAATTTTCTTAATTTGTAAAGTTTTAGTCAATCATATAAGATTTTTGCTAATTTGCACAAAGCATGTAGTTTAATTTATATACATTGAGGACATACATCACTATATATTAAACTAAAACAAAAAATGGTAATAATGAATTCAATAAGGGGAAATCAGAATGCAATGGACCTGAAGACCCAACAGCTAGTGTAGTTTCTGCCTTTCTCATCTGACGATTTTCTTTACGTTTTTAACTCTTTCATCCTTTTCTTGTTGAGACAGTGCTGCATATCATGCTTTTTCTCTTTCCCTTTTACGCTGCTTACGTTCATCAACTCGCGATTGTGAATTTGTTGTTGTCTGACCAGCTGTTTGAAAATAACTTCACAGATATTTACTTAATCACCACAAATAATAGCTATTTGATGTTGTCTTTGGGCATGACTATAAATAATTACCTCCATTTATGGTGTTTGTCAAGTCTACAAATGGTGTACGACCTTCATTATTTTGCATAGGTTCCATTATGAAGAAACTGAACACAAAAGCAACAAATAAAATTCGTGTTATAAAACTTGTCCATGAGAGCAGTGCTAAAAACTTCTGATGTTTAGAATCTTTGGAATTGTCGAAGAGTGAAGTACTCCATCCGCCTAGAAAATACTACGTGAATGCCTTGAAAAATACTACCTGGATGCGAAATACTTCTATCATTTTAATTGACGTGTTCGTGGACGGCACAAGCTCAAGCGGCACAAGGTTGGAGCCCACCTGTGCACAGACCATCACCCAACCATGAAGACGGATGTACAATTCACAAAAGAATAATATATAACTTGTTTTTTGTATCATTATCATAGTAAAATAGTAAAGGGATTAAAATAATGTATTTAAATAAATGTCTAATTCAAAACCATACGTGTAGAAGGTATACCAGGGAGAGATACTATTTTTCATATATATCAGTGAGCCAAATAGTATAAACATATCATGAAATGGTCAGCAACATAACATGAAATGGTCAGCCTTGTGCACTCGATGTAGTCAGACCATGATCAGGGCCAGTAAAGGAAAAAAAGATGGCTTCAAACTGAACTATTTGTGCATAATAAAGCATGTGCATTGCAATCTCCCACAAAATAGTAGCATCTTGTTGTCTTACCTCACCGAGATCCCTGCGTTTTTGAGACAATGCAAGGGAAAGAAGGTACAGCAAATGAAAGCACCTCAGACATGGTACCAAACAGCCCCTTTCTCTTACCAGTTTCCCATAATTTTTAGTTCTAATAAATATGTGTTTTGATCCTCTATAAAAACTTTTCTTAACTGAGCCAAACTACAAAAACCGAACATGAGATATGAGATTGATTGTCGGTGTGAAATCTGAATGGTCTTGTGATTCATGATCCAGATGCATTGTAAACAAAAAAACAGGGAGAATAGGGATTTCTGATCTCACCGATGGGGCGTACAAATGCAGTTGGTGATCCACGAGCGCTGCGCTGTTGATGATGAACTTCAATCGGAATGGCGGTCAGATGTAGTTGAGCTCTGAACAATTATGTAAATAAAAGCTGTGCTGCAAAACTATTATAAGCCAATTAAATAATCTAACTTAAAGCATCAGGCAAAACTTTGCACACTGTTTTTCCCAAAACTTTGCATGTAATTCTTTCTATTATAGCATGATGGTGAGCACACATAAGTGGCAGCAGGTTGTTGCAATCAAAAGGCAAAGGGGCTAGTACTTGAACAAGAAATGAATTGTTGTTGCCGAGCAGGTGCTGCTGCTGCATGCCGTGTATCTCGATTCTCGATCAAATAAACAAGCAGTTCTATTTCCTACTGGGTGGAGGACTGGACAGCTAGCTATATGTAGCAGCTGGAATTTGTTCGCCGCTGACCAGCAAACAAGAAAAGAAAGCTGCAGCGAGGGAGCGGACCAGCAGGATATCAAGAGCACATGGCAATTGGGCGCAGAGCATCTGCCGACCTGCACCGGTGCTCTGCAGAAAGCGCTCGAGCATGGAGGGGCTGCTCCACCGGGAAAAGCGACGCAGATCGGCAAACCCGTCGTACAGGCAGATCGAGGTGGATTCATTCGGCGACCAGCTGAATGGCAGTGAGGGAGAATGGAGGTCGTGGATCTCGACGAACCTTCCACGGTGACGATCGACGTCTCCTCGTCTTCATTGGGCTCTGAAGCGCCGAGGGGGCCGGGATCAACCAGTGAGGACCGCAACGGTGCCCGCGACGGCGAACGGTGAGGACGACGGTGCAGGAGCGAAAGGCCAGCGAGGACGACGGCGTAGTCGACGGCGCCGAGGGAGAACGGTGAGGAAGACGCGCAGGGGCGAAAGTCTGTAGTCGCATGGAATGGAGGGGAAGAGACAGGGGGACGACGCATTCAGCTCCCAATTTTACTGCACGGGGGTTCACCTTCTAATTATGCTGTATGGGAGTCACATTCTATATTTGCCATATGGGAATCACCTTCTAATTTTAGCGCATGAGATTGGATGCGGCATGGCACCTTCCAAATATCATCACGCTGGATTGGAGGCATGCATAATTAATTTTGTTTCCATTTTACGTGAACGCATGCCACCTGTGCCAATTACGTGTTTCAATTTTGTTTCCAAATATCATCACGTGAAGGGGGGAGGTAGGGGGTGCGAGATCGCAGGATGAGGAAAGAGGGAGAGAGAGGGTGCGGGATCACATGGGCAGAGTCACTGACCCACGTACGAATGTCGCATTAAAAGGTGTCCATTCTTTATTTTTTTATTTGTGGGAGATACATGTTTGGGCTAAAGACTACACCAGGATTGATTCCGAGCATAAAAAAAATGTTAGACAAAACGGTAGACCTAACAAAATCTGATTTGTGTTGACATAGAGACAATTAGCAATTTATACGTTTGTTCTATAGTCAAACAATGTCAAAAGATTTGAAGTGTTATATGGAAAGATAAATAACAAATCACAAAAGTAACATATAAATATGTAAGAAGACATTGTATAAGTCATTTTAAAAACAAAATCAGTACGTAGTATTATAGTACTAATCCGTTCCAATTTATAAGTTATTTTGTCTTTTTTAGATTTATTTATTTTGCTATATATCTAGACATACACTATGTCTAAGTAGTGTCTACTCCCTCCCCCCCCCCCCCCCCCCGACTAGTCAGCAGAAAGCCCAAGGGAAGGCAATGACACGTTGGAGAAGGCCTTAGAGCTTGATTGCGGTATGAAACTGGTGGTACAAGGTAGGGAGGAGCTTGGAAAGACCGACAAAACGTAGAAAATTACCTATATTCAAAGGTTATTAGAAGAGACAAATAGAAAAGCAAAGCAGTTCAGCAAAAGAAACGCCAAGAGTTGCTTATATATATAAACCTACAAAAAAGCTAGCTGTCTTGATGATTACCACGGATAAGTCCAAACCTAGGTAAGCAAACCACTTTAACAAAAAGCTAAGCTAGTCCAAATGGACCAAGGTGGAATGAAAAGAGGAGAACTTTTGGCATGGACTTGGTGCTTCAATGTCTCCCTCACCATTCACCAATCCTTAGATAATATATGTTCCATACTGAAATTGTGCCTGTGCATATATAGTATCTTTAATTTATGCATATAAGTATGATTCGAGTCCAAAGCTTACCACACAAACTGCATTTGATTGCGCGTCGTAGTCTTTGTGTACTGGAACGGAACGGTGCCACTGCCAAGCGCCAACTGCTAAAGCAAAGCACGGAGGACACGGTCGGGTGCCCCCCGGGGTACGCCATGCTGATCCTAGCTGCACCGCGGCGAGAGACGGGGTGGCGGAAAGGGAGAGCACCCGCGCAAGGGCAGGCGGAGCGTCGCTGGTTGCCGCGGGCACGGCCGACATGGGTGGCCGGCGGCCGGGGCCCTGGAGTGCTCCGTGACGCGCCCCACGCTGTCCCCGCCCTGTGCCGCCCGGCGCCGGGCTCTCGCTCTCGCATTAACCCGCGCCGCGACGCCCCCGTCGCAGTCCACGTACGCACCGGCCGGAGCTGAATGACGGGCACTCGGACAGGCTAAATTGTGCGAAATGCTCCGAGCAGAGATTAGATAGGGTGTGAGCGTGCCTTCCGAGGGTGAGTACGCTGTTACATGCTATATTTATACTATGTGGTTCAAAAAAAAAACTGTCATACATATTTAACTATCGGTAGAGACCTCGTCTACCGTCTTTCAGTAAAAAAAACATTGTTTATTTTTAAAATAAGGGAGTTGCTATATTTCATTTGCAAAAAATATAATCAACTTTTTATGCGATGATCAGGGACCTTGGTTTATCATTTAATGGTCAAATCTGTTATCTACTTTGATAATAAATTTTAATACATTTTATCATAAATCATAAGAGATAATTTTTTCTATAAAAAAACAAGGGTAGATAAGATGTGTGTTGGCACAAATAACAAAAAAATAGATTTTAACATGTTTTAATAAAGATCATAAGAGACAATTTTTTTGATAAAAGGACAAGAATAAATAAGATACGTGTGTTGGCACAAATCATAAAAAATAGATTTTAACATATTTTAGTACAGATCACAAAGTGCATCAAACAGACCAGTCATCACAAGAGAGAGAGGAGGCTAATTTCTTGCAAAAAAAAGGTTAAGAAAAGTGTCAAAATAAATTTGGAAAAATATGAGAACCAGCGAGCAACTTTTTTTTTGCAAGGGTCGGAGAGGAGCGAGGACCAATGAGTCTCGTGAGTGGCGCCCATCGACAATACTTATGATGACTTCGTCAAATTTTGAGATCTATCTACTGACTCTTTTGGATATGTTTGTAGGGATACGTATGTTGTATCTCTATGCGTTTATAGAGGTGAGTCTGCTCCATGTATCGTGAATTTTCTAAAAAAGAAAAAAGAAAAACTGTTTCGTGAAAGCAACGTTTTCTGAATATGAACATAATATCTAAACGTAAAAAATGGTCTATTTATAAGAGCGGAGGGAGTAGTACTATATAGGCATCATCAGGAGTAGCCTTCAATTGTCATGCTATGCATGAACCTGTTGATTCGTCAACTTTAGCAAGATAAGGAAGACCACCACCATGACAGGTGAATCGATTGAGAGGGATGTGAAGCCTAGCCAGCTCCTAACGTCGACCCGTTTAGGACTTTAATTAGGGTTCGATTGAGAAATTTGAGATAACAAAATGAGCGAGTAGCTTATTTTATTTTGTTGTGAGAAAAAAAACACTATACCATAACTGATAATACAAGTTGATAAGTTCAAGCAAACATGCTTGTGTGTGCTATTACGTGGGCTAACAAATAAACCACGAGAATGGAAGGAGAAGGCGAGAACCACCATTTATTTAATCATGTTACATCTAAAACCTCATGCCAAACCAAAAGAAGGATAGTATGAGTAACGGCGGTTCATGAATCACGAGAGGGCTGGTACGTTTGGTTTGAACTACGAACTGAACTTTAGACCCAATGATTCTGGGACCTGTGTTACTTGGAGATTTGGAAGGGAGGTTGATTTGAACATAATAGAAGAAAAAAACCACATCTCCCAAACACAATAGAGAACCCAAAAGAAAAAAAAAACACATCTCCCAAACACAAGAAAAAGACAATAGGGTGTGCATGCGTGACCCTTTCTATAAATTAAACTCAAGCTGTATGTGTGGTACTCAGCCCTTTATCTAAAAAGAAATGTGTGGTACTCAGCAGAGACTAGGCTCTATGTCATCTCGATAAATTATTCTTAAAAAAATCAATAAATTTTTCCTTTGCTTTTTTATAGAAAATATAAATCTAAAGTGACCTTACCCAATTAGAGGAAACTACTTCATGGTGGAGAGAACAAGACACTATATAATTATATATATGTATCATTGCCCACAAGAGAAGAAGAGAAGTTTGACACTATGAGGACTAGACCAGGCCAGTTTTTGTTCCTTTGTGATGTGTGATGCCAATGTGCCTGTCCATCCGACCATATTATCATGCATGTGTTGTGACACTGCCGCGTCAGGCGTCACCTTCTCACTAGTTGCGGGTGGGCCCTAATTAATATCCTCTTTCCTAGGATTTTCGTAATCTCATATGCCTATGGAGCCGAGGGTGTGCACTTGGTTAAGCTAAAACTGTCGTAGTAAACGTCATCTGAATATGCACATTTTTTTTATTTTTCGGTATAGGACAATCTTGTGAGTAACATCTGAAAATATACCTATGTTTAGGACGCTTGCCTTCCTGAGGACAGTCTGTTCGGCTCATGTGCATCCCTCTCTCTGAAGCTTGCTTGCGTGTTTATTATTAGCTCGGTCAGGCTCGTTACCGGCGGGCATCAGGGGGTATGGTTGCTCTAAGCTAGCGATCGCTAGCTTCAGCCTTAAGCTGCTGGTGATGGATCGCCAAGCAGAACTTGACGCCACTTCCTCCTGACGGATACGGTTTGTGTCTGTGATCGTCTTTACACACACCTTATTAGCGACTAAAAGCATACATGTCAATCGAATTTGTTGTAAACTAAAAGCACTCCCAACCTCTAGGTTGACAAGTAGCTGCGGCGACCACTTCGATCTTCTTCGGCTATACTTTAGCATATAAAACAATATTCACAAGTTTTTTTTTACATGCAGAGGCAGTGGTGGAGCTAAAACTTTTGAATAAGGCGCGGTCGACAATAGACAACATCTTATAAACATGATAAATATGATCTTCGCATATGATGTTAATTTTTTTTATATGTATTGAGCCCATTCAAATGAATTTTGTCTATTTTTACCATGAAAATATAGTGAAACATAATTTTTTAGCCATCCAAAGGAATTTTATATATGTATATAAAGGAAATCATTGTGCTTGTGGGGGAGGGGGCCAGCCCCTGCTAGCTCCCTGGCTCTGCCACTGTGGAGAGGAGCCGAGGAAGCAATATTGAAAAAGTAGGGCAATAATCCAGCATGGACCAGTCCCAAGCTAAACAAGTTGAGCGATTGCTATTGGGATAAGCAGAACATTGTATATTATGAATACAAGGCGAGTTGTTTACAAACTCTTAGAGTAAGTATTATAGCTAACTATAAGCCGACTAAATGCTGACGTAGAAAAAAAAAAGCAGAAGCGGGCTGTAAGTTTAGGCACAAGAACTAAGAAAATATGTGAGAGATAAGTGAGCCATGTATTAATGATGAAAAACTAATCTGGGTGGACCGAAAGAAGACTATAAGAAACCTTTCATCTCTCAAGTCGGCTATATTATTCTACTTGCTCTTAAAGGCTCATTCACTTATCGTGGAATAAGGCAAGGAATCCTTCCATCCACTTAATTAATTTGTTGCTATATATGGTAGAGGCTAGAATTTTGTTCTTTTATCTTAAAGAAAAACTTGAGTTGCTATATGAATCAGCTATCGTCGTCCAAGGTGAGACTTATTCTAGGTAACAATTCCCCGGGAAAATAACTATTGAACGGGCGCTCCCCTACGCTGGGAAGAGTCAAAGGCCGAAAGAAATGATACGCAGATCTTTTGTGAGCGTATTCGACGATAAATAAGCTCAATGAAATGGGCCCACGCCGACGTCTGATTGGCCGGTTAGCGAGGCCCCATACGTCACCTACCACAGTACCACCCCTGCTGGGCCTCGGCTTGGCCTGCATGCAACATGCAACAACCTCGACGTTTACGTGCCAGAGTTCTTGTCGGCTCGCCCGCCGTCTTATTCATTCGTAACGTGGTACGAAGCAGCAGTAGCCTACTCACTCCGTCACTATTTATCGTTGTTGATACGTGTATCGTAAGTTTGGACTTGATTTATATAAAATATATAAAATATTTGTATCTCTAAATAAATTTATTAAAAAACTAGATTAAAAGATCTTTTTAATGATATTAATTATATAGTATAAATATTAATATTTTTTAATATATAATTATTAATAATTATTTTTTAAAAAATACAAACGACAATTAAAAAGAAACGGAGGGAGTAGGTGTACAGTGCACCCGCGCTGCTGCTGGCCTGTCACCGGATGGCAATAATCGTGCTACGTACTGTACCCGCGTATACTACGCTCTCCCTCGTCCATTGCGTGTACGTACACACGCGCAGCGCAATTATACCAAATTTTTTTAGTTTTAATTGTTTTAAAAAAATTTATAAAACTAATTTTTTGTTTCGAAATATGACAGAACTAGTCGTCTATAGTGTGCGTTTTTTAAAAAACGCCCACTGTCTGGGTGTTATATGTGACATGGCACAGAGCCGGTCACCGCCGGTGCCGGCTCTTGCGGGTGGCCCACTTGCGCCCAAAAAACGCCCACTGTATGGGCGTTTTTTGGTGGCGAGGGGGCCGCCTGCAAAAGAACGCGCTGTTTTACAGGCGGGCCTCGGAGCAGTAAAAAAACGCCCACTGTGTGGGCGTTTTTTTCGCGGCAAGGGGCCGCCTGCAAAACAGGCAAGACCGGCCGCGCTCATTTGCAGGCGGCCCCCTCGCCCCCAAAAAACGCCCACACAGTGGGCGTTTTTTGGGGTCTCCCTATATATACCCAGCCCCCTCTTCAGATTTTCATTATATTCACTAAATTTTTCAGAAAAAAAGAAAGAGGAGAGGAGGGAGGAGAAGGAAGTAAACGGCGAAGCCCTGTCAGTTTAAGACCTCGGCTTTTAGGTAAGTTTCTCATACATTACAAGTCTGTTGCTATGCATTAGTAAAATATAATGTGCACTAGAGTTGTTTAGTTTTTAGTTGACTCTGGATAGATCCGTGAGTAGTATGTATATTAGATCTATAAATAATGATGTTAGAGCATTACAGTTTATGTTAGAAATAATGATGTTTCTTCTATGCTTTAAACAATAGATTGTATGATTTGAAATGTGACGAATATCGTATTTTCTCTGAATAGATATGTTTAGGGTTTAGGGTTTAGGGTTTAGGAATAATGATGTTTATGCTATGCTTTAAACAATGGATTGCATGATTTGAAATATGACGAATATCGTATTTTCTCTGAATAGATATGTCAAGCAAAGTGATGTTTCGGTTGTTCCATGGTAGTGGCACTGTCAGATATGGCCCGTATGGTATAGATCTGTCTGAATTTGGGTCAACACCAAAGGGGATAGATAGGCCAGCGGAAAGAAATTTTGGGTCAGTGTGCAACTGGTTAATGAGGGCATTTCATATCAATCCAGAGGTTAACACAATAAAAGTAAATGTAGTAGTCAACCGTGGCAACGAAGAATGGTTCTGGAAATTAATGTCGGTAGATTGCACCAAAACATGAAAATGATACGTAGAAAATGCATTGCAGCGGGGCTGGGAACCCAGCATTTTTATGGAGGGTGCACGATAAAGACAATGCAACCTTGCAAGATGTGGAGGATACAAGCATGGTTAGGACTGATGCTGAAATAGAAGAGGGAAACGACCGTGCTCAGCAAGGAGAAGAACAGGGACATGATGTGTAGGAACCAGAAAGAGAAGGAGAAGCCAGTGAGCCGAGAGGCTTGGCAGATGAGGGCGAGAGGATCAACTCCATTGTTCAGGCAATGGAAAACGAAGATGCGGCGAATGAGGAAGTGGATGGTGATGAATCTTCTGATGAGGAAGGATGCAATGTGAATCCGTGGCAATGGTCTAATGAAGACTTCTCTGGACTTGCTATTTCAAAGGGATACCATGTTCCATGGGAGTATAAAGAGAATGAGGTAATCGAGGGAGCGATGTACGCAGAGAAGGAAGAATTGATGGAGGCAGTCAAGTATTGGGCTGTATCACTGCAGAGGGAGTTCTGGGTAGCAAAGTCCACAAAGTGTGTATATGAAGTTAAGTGCATGAGATCCAGCGATGGTTGTCTGTGGAGGGTGTATGCATTCAAGGAAAAGTGAAAGGATTATTGGAAAGTGTCAATAGTCACTGAGCACAACTGTCACTTGAAAGGTGTACAGAAGTACCACAGAAACATGACATCTGCATTTATTGCTGCAGAGATGTATTCAGATGTTGTGCATAATCTGGGATACGAGCCAAGGTCAATAATAAGGCATATCAAAGATAAATTCAAATACACCATTTCATATGCTAAGGCGTGGAGGGCAAAACAGAAGATTATCGAGATGAGATTTAGCACATTCAAAGCCTCATAAGATAATTTACCATCTCTTCTTCAATGCATAGCCGCCAGAAATCCAGGGACATGTACAGATCTTAAAACATACCTAACCATGGAGAATGACCGTGCAGTATTGGTCTTGCAACGTGCTTTCTTTGCACTAGGTGCTTGCATTAGGGCATTTGTGCATTGTCGTCTAGTACTCTGTATTGACGGGACATTTCTGACAGGTAAATACAGAGGTCAGATACTAACAGCAATTGCCGTGGATGGGAACAATCAAGTTGTACCACTGGCATTCATTTTTGTGGAGAGCGAGAATACCGATAGTTGGTACTGGTTTCTCAAGCAGGTGAAGGTTAGCATTGTTGGTATGAGGCCTGGTGTATGCCTAATTCATGACCGTCACGCTGGCCTTCTTCGGACAATTGAATATCTGAAGAACAGTGATGCAGAGATGGGATATGATAAAGATTGGCCAGATGTTCAAAGTCGGTGGTGTATGCGTCACATGGATGCTAATTTTTACAAGCAGTTTAAGAGCAAGAGCTTGATGGATCTATTCAAGAGGCTATGCGGACAGAATCAAGAGAAAAAATTCAACGAGCTTTGGAGGAGGTTGGACGAGCTCACAACGAAGCAAAGGGAAGAGCACTCAAGCCGATCAGCACCTGTTGGTGAGGATGGTCTAGAGGCCTTAGGACCGCTGCCCACAGATGGTCCAAACATCAGAAGGAGATCGGCATCTGCTGTGAGAAAATTTTCGCACTGGATAGAGAATGAGCCTAAGGAGAAGTGGTCTTTGCTGCATGATGTCGATGGAGCGCGGTTTGGTATTATGACAACTAATTTGGCCGAAGTTTACAACTGGGTGATGCGTGGTGTTAGAGACCTTCCCTTGGTTGCAATTGTTGAGTTCATCCTGCATGGAACATGCAGATATTTCAGAGACCAGTACCAAGTCGCTGCCCTATCAATGCAAGTGCGAGGTGTTTTCTTCGGACATATGCTGACAAATTATCTGGAGGAAAAACGTAAGAAGGCAAAGGAGCATAGAGTTATAACTCAAGGTACTAGAGAGCACCGATTTGAAATCTTGTGTGCTGATAAGGCCAAGCGTGAAATATATAGAACAAGAGTTGTATAAGAATGCATACTTAAAGAGGATGGGTATTGCGCATGCACGTTCCACAAGCCAAGACTCTACCACAAACCATGTTCCCATGTTATTACAGCGAGCTCGGAGTGTGGAATACTTGATCGTACTTTTGTATCTCCCTATTTCACCAAGGAAGCCATATTGCATACATGGTCACATGAAATTTATGGTTTTGGCATAGCGGGGAATTTTACAGGTACAGTACCGCAACCTAGCTATATTCCAGACCCAAGTAAGATCAGAGACAAGGCTGGGCGTCGGAAGACAAGACGTATTCGAAACGCCATGGATGAGTCCGAAGCAGGTGGAAGGTACAAACGTTGTAGCAAATACGACAAGGAGGGACATACTTACAAGAAGTGTCCGAAGGACTCAGACATGCCCACAACAGCAGAAGCCCCGCCATCAGGATCCGGATTGGATGTTACCCGGCAACAGGAGAAGGGACAACTTCTAGGCCCACCAGGCCAAGGCGTGCACGCGTGCCTCGTGGTTCGATCGTGTAGTGATGTGTAGTAAGCTTGGTTAAGATTATGTAATGTACGGTTTTTTCTTTGTTGTAACTGAAGTGAACAAACTTGTTGTTTCAACCTATCTTGTGGATGTAATGTTCATAATCTCAGTCTTGTATTTGAATATATTTCTGTTATATGTTGTATGTGCATTCTTTATGTTTCAAATTCGATCATTTCTTGTTGTACCTTAAATTTATTGTTGTATACTTTTTCACTTTCTATTTGCATGTGTCATATGTGTTAACTGTGATAATGTCATACAGGGATGGCGGACGACACACCAGAGCTGCTAGATCGAGGGATCGATCTGCAGCACCGCTCGTACCGTATTGCGGTGCAGAACGCCAATTTGCCCGTACTTCGACCGTGACCGTCCAGACTTCTACTTTCAGTGGACCCTCGGTTCTGTTCCAGGTATACGTTGACTCTTCGAGGTCTCCCAATTAAGTACACATGGCTTCTTAATAACATAAAATTTTTATGTGCAGGTTACGTGAGGCAGGCCTCCTCCCGTTGTGTCGTCTTATGGAGGCTCGAGCTGGTGAGGCCGATGAGACGAGGAGGTGGAGTTTCGATAGGTCTCTTCTAGCAGCCCTGGTTGACCGATGGAGGCCGAAGACACACACGTTCCACCTGCCATGTGGGGAGGTCGCACCGACGCTTCAGGACGTTGCGTTCTTGCTTGGCCTTTTCCTCGCTGGCGATGCCATCGGGCCAGTCGATGGACTTCATGATTGGCGAGACGACATTATGGCCCGCTTCGGCCACGTACAGCGTCACCCTGCACTTCCAGCTATGAGCAGCCTCCCTCCGTACACGACCATGGGCCCGTCGCAGCAGTGGCTCATGCAGTTTACCGTAAGGCCTATTTTAAAAGAATTTTATCAATTTACAGTTCTACTCAACTTTATTAACTGTATCTTTTTCAGTCCGATCAGCTACACCCAGAGCCTGACGTGTACTCTGTGCAACGGAGCTTAGAGGCCTACTTGTTGTGGCTTTTTGGCTGGGTCATGTTCACCAGCAGCGCGGAACATGCCGTCGACAAGGTCATGATCCCCTACGCGCGCGCGATCGCTGATGCTGACGAGGGAGCAGTGCCACAGTGGAGCTGGGGATCTGCAGTACTGGCGGTGACGTACAGGGGGCTTTGCGAAGCGTGTACCAAGATAGAAACAGGTTCTTTGCTCACTGGTTGCCCCCTCCTTCTACAGCTATGGGCAGCTGAACGGTTCACGATTGGTCGACCTGTGGTGGATCACACCGCCTACGAGGAGGACCTGTACTTGCAGCATCCGTCCGAGGACTTCCCCACCATGGGTACAGTCTGGTGTCATCGTCTGGTTTGTGTTCCTAGCTGACGTATATAGTTAATTCGTATCGTACCTTCTAACTCATTTATTGTTATATTTCAGCGACGATGGGCACATGTGCAGGTCACGCGATCGTACAACGAGTTTATGCTGGAGTTCGATAGGATACAGCCGACCGACGTGATCTGGGAGCCTTACAGCCAGGAGGCTATCCACACACGAGCTTTCCTTGGGCTGTCCACATTGTGCACACATGACCAGGCCTTCTGGCTGACGCTCAGACCGATGGTGTTCGACATATTCATCGAACCGCACTGCCCAGGGCGTGTTTTGCGCCAGTTCGGTCTCATGCAGCCGTCCCCCGTCCCTATCATCTGTACCGTCCCTGCAGATGCTCATAGGTAAGTACTACTAACAACTGACTTTGATAAATTAATCGCAGTAGACATGTCTTACTCAAATTTGTGTTCAGGCTGACTCGGAGGGGACAGGTCGGCAGCAACTTATGGGTTCCACGTCTGCAGCCATACGTGGACGATTGGTTGCTTGCCATAGAGGACGTCGTTGATGAGTACCGCCCCCACACCGAGGACTCGTACATGATGTACCTCCGGTGGTACCAGCCTCGTACCCGCACACGTGTCACCTTCGTTCCTCCGGAGCAGCAGCCACACGTCGCCGTTGTGGGTGACGCTTACCATGCGTACCGTGATCAGGAATACTTCCGCGTCGTGAGTACTTGAATCTCTCATATACATCAGTAGTTCATTACGTATATCTTTCATCTTACTTAAAACTGAAATTAGGTCAATGGTACGCAACTACTTTACACGGAGGTTGACTCTGTGTGTCGCCGCTTGGAGGGTGGCTTGGCGTTGACAGTGGACGAGCAGCGCACCTCGTACACGCGGATGCATACGACGCTTAGATCCGTGCTGAGGGCTCTGACTTGTTGGACCTCCGACGCAGCGCCTCAAATTCCTACACCAGCACCCGCAGCACATCCTCCTGCACCCCAGAACAGAGGTAACTCCGTGTACCACACCTCGTCTACCTATGTTTTTCCAATCTGGATGACTGTGTGACTTACGACGACACCTTTCACAGCGTTCTCTACGCCGTACCTTCGTTCCTCCGGAGTGGGGTCCTCGGTGCACGGAGCAGAGGCATCCAGGCACTTCACTCATGCTCCACCCAGCGCGTCGGCCTATGGTGAGGGTTCCTCCGCTCAGGGAGCAGCCTGGGGAGCCTGCTCTTCACCCCATGGAGTGGGTACCTTCTCTCAGGAGCAGCCTGGGGAGTCTTGCCTTCGCCCCATGGAGTGGGTACCTCCACGCAGGGAGCAGTTTCGACATCGGGCCAGGGAGCTGGCACCTCAACGTGGACCTACCGACTACCTAATGACCCCCACTGACGCATCGATCAGCGACGAGGAGGTCGAGATCGGCCCTTCACAGCTTGCAGGAGCACCTCCGCCCTACACGCAGGAGTAATCACAGATGACTCCAGTGTAGCACGTCCGCGTGACTCGAGGTGTTCCACCGGATCGCCACACCTACTCGTCGGGGCACGTGCGACCCAGGAGGCCGAAGAGGGGTAGGGGCAGGGGCAGGGACAGGCTCAGGGACAGTAGTACCCTGTACGATGTAATTACTGTCTTGATGTATGATACACACTATCCTTTTGTCAAAATTTACCCTAAACCCTAAACTCTAAACCCTAAAACCCTAAACCCTAAAAACCTTAAACCCTAAACCCTAATCCCTAATCTCTAAACCATAAACCCTAAAAACCCTAAACCCTAAACCCTAATCCCTAAACCCTAAAAACCCTAAACTCTATACCCTAAACCCTATACCCAAAACCCTAAACCCTTACATGCTTGCATTACATCCGTTATAATAGTCCATTACAGCACAGTTAAAAGTCACGAAAACAGTTCATTATAATTAAATTATAGGTCCGCTAGGGCGATGAGCTACTAATCCGAATTTATCTAACAAAACGGCCCTAATAATCCGAAACATAACCGGAAAGCAAGTCTTCATCTTCAGAACCACTATCCTCTCCCACAAACGCATTGGTACGGCTACGCTCAGCTACGTTGGCCTCTTCTTCCTTTTCTTTTGTAGTAAGCGGCCTCCAAGTCATCAAGGGCTTGGGTGAACGCTTCATCATACTCCTCTTCTTCCTTTTTTTTGTAGTAAGCGGCCTCCAAGTCATCGAGGGCTTGGGTGAACGCTTCATCATACTCCTCGTCCTCGTCGTTCATCGGCATCTCCGCCTCCGCCATCTTCTGCTTTATCTTCGCATCAGCACTCCTCTTTTCGGCCTCCTCCATCTTCTCCCTCGCATGCAAGGATGCTTCCTCTTCTCTCTTCTTTTTCCATGCATCACAGTCTTTCTTCCACCGAGCAGCACTTGGGGTTTGGACACACAATCGTCGGGCATAGTCAACCTGCGCTCGCTTCCGTATCTTAATGTAGTTGTCCACAAGCTGAGTACCAGACCTGAACTTCAGGTCCATTAGTTGCTTTTGCTTCAGTGTATCCATGTATTCCTTGCGGTCTTCAACATGGGCAAAAACCTTCCACTTGCATTTCCTAAGGCTCTGTGATCAAACGGAATAATTTAAAGTCAGCAAATACAAAAAGTTTGGATATCAAGTGAGCAACAAGTGGAACAAAAGGACCTCATCGTAATCAACCATATGGCCGCACCCATAGCCTATTCCAAGCTCCGATGGTAGTAGGCCATACTGTGCTTCGACACCATATTTGCACAACACAGAAGGCTTGGGGGTAACCACTTTTCTCTTCTTGTCCACCTTCGGCTCCGGCCATTTGTTCTTTGGACCCCACAGCCACTCCCTGAAGTTACACTTCCGCAACAAGGTATACCCACCCTACAATGTAAAATGTTAGTACATGCACAAATACTAAGAAAGCCATGACCGCATACAATTTGCACTTACTCCGGCGGGATTAGGACATTTGAACTCGTTAGGCCTATCTGAACTTATTACAGAATAATCTCCGTATTTGCAACGAGGTGGAGATTCAAGCCGTCTCAATTGGGCTATTTTCTTCTCCTCGTCTGTCATTGGGGGGGTCAGGGGGAGGTGCCACCCACCGCTCGAATTGATCGGGTGGATTATGCTTCCCTTTTCACCATTCGTTAAACTGGAGATACCTTGGGTCGAATTTGTCTGGACCGTCAATCCACTGAAAGAAAAGGCACCGCTCATGGACCTACAAAACATGATTGCTAACGACATTGTTAGAGATGCAAGAGCTATAATTACTAGCAATGAATAAAGGTGCAGTGACAGAGGTGAAATTACTTACATTGAATCCACCGCATGTGTAGTAGCAACGGGCAGCTGTGTCCTCATGGCGAGATTGGCTAATATCAGCCGGTTCTCCACAGTCACAATTTGGGACAGGGACTGCAGGAGGAACAGGAGCATCCTTGCTAGACACATCGGGATACAATTCTCTAGGGTGACCTCGTTTTTTTCAAAACTCCGTCCGCCACAAGTTTTGCATATCTATTCAGAGAAAATACGATATTCGTCACATTTCAAATCATGCAATCCATTGTTTAAAGCATAGCATAAACATCATTATTCCTAAACCCTAAACCCTAAACATATCTATTAAGAGAAAATACGATATTCGTCATATTTCAAATCATGCAATCCATTGTTTAAAGCATAGCATAAACATCATTATTCCTGAACCCTAAACCCTAAACCCTAAACATATCTATTCAGAGAAAATACGATATTCGTCACATTTCAAATCATACAATCCATTGTTTAAAGCATAGAAGAAACATCATTATTTCTAACATGAACTGCAATGCTCTAACATCATTATTTATAGATCCAATATACATACTACTTACGGATCTACCCAGAGTCAACTAAAAACTAAACAACTCTAGTGCACATTATATTTTACTAATGCATAGCAACAGACTTGTAATGTATGAGAAACTTACCTAAAAGCCGAGGTCTCAAACTGACAGGGCTTCGCCGTTTACTTCCTTCTCCTCTCTCCTCTCCTCTTTCTTTTTTTCTAGAAAATTTAGTGAATATAATGAAAATCTGAAGAGGGGGCTGGGTATATATAGGGGGACCCCAAAAAACGCCCACTGTGTGGGCGTTTTTTGGGGGCGAGGGGGCCGCCTGCAAATAAGCGCGGCCGGTCTCGCCTGTTTTGCAGGCGGCCCCCTGCCGCGCAAAAAACGCCCACACAGTGGGCGTTTTTTTACTGCTACGAGGCCCGCCTGCAAAACAGCGTGCTCTTTTACAGGCGGCCCCCTCGCCACCAAAAAACGCCCACGCAGTGGGCGTTTTTTGGGCGCAAGTGGGCCACCCGCAAGAGCCGGCACCGGCGGCGGCCGGCTCTGTGCCACGTCACATATAACGCCCAGACAGTGGGCGTTTTTTAAAAAACGTCCACTGTAGACGACTAGTTCTGTCATATTTCGAAACAAAAAATTAGTTTTGTAAATTTTTTTAAAAAAATTAAAAATAAAAAAAACTCCAATTATACCAACCAACAATCACAACAATAAAACTAACTACTCACGGACGATGGTCATCCTATATGGGCGAGGCCAGGCCGAGTGCGCACGCCATGGCCAGGCCAAGCTCGTGGTTCGCACGGCCCAGAAACAACGCCTGGCGTGACAGGCGAGCTCACGTGCCCTGACTAACTTTGTGCAGGGCTGGGCCGACTAGGAGCTCGGATCATGTTTATATTCTCATTATAAAAAAAAAACCAGAAGGCAGTGTTATTGACTTTTTAAACTTCTTGATTTTGATTCGATTCGATTCGATTGCCGGCTTTGCCGCTACTCACCAATCCTAATCCGAATCCCCACTCGATCGAATAGGCTGTTTGTTAAAGGGAAATAACTTTTTCAATCTAAAAAGGAAAACTCCAATCATCAATCTGCTAACCGAAGGTCTGTTCCTCCCGTTCAATCCAAATACAACTTCTGTACCTCGCAAGTTTCTCCGTAATCTTGATTTCCTAGAGAGTATACAGGATACTATCTCCAGTCATGGAGGAGTTTTTTCTTCACGACCGGGGAATATAGCCCGTTTTTCATTAAGAGGAGCGAATTACAAGTCAGCCATAAGAGAACCCTCATAGCGTAAATTATCCATCACTAAGATGGTAGTGAATAATCTGGAATACACGTAGAAACAAAGGAACAAAGAAACAAAGAAAGATACATTAGAGGAGCGACTGCCCTTACACCAAAACCTACAGCTAGAACGACGACTATGCCTTGAAAGAATTGCAATGTAATGGTTTCCTACGCCAAAGACCGAGCCGCGGTGGCAAAGCATCCACCGTGCAAGAAGAAACATCTAGTAGCAGGGGCGGCAAAGCATCTGCCAACGAACCACGACGGCAAAGCATCCGTCAACGAACCACGGTGGCAAAGCATCCGCCAACGAACCACGGCGGCAAAGCATCCGCCAACAAACTACGGCGGCAAAGCATCCGTCAACGAACCACAGCGGCAAAGCATCCGCCAATGACACGGCGGCAAAGCATCCGCCAACAACACGACGGTAAAGCATCCGCCAAGAATTCATAGACGGCCAAGCATCCGTCGGGATAGAGGAATAGCGGCAAAGTATCCGCTAGCAACGACGCCGGCCAGGTCAAGAGCAGCAGGAGAAACCATTGCAGTGGGACACATGAGGCACAACAGGCATAGTTAGGTAGGTACTTCCCCAGCAACCGGCTACAGGACGGGGACCAGGGACCCAGGGCAAAGGGTAGTGGGCAGCGAGCAGCAGCAGCGCTCCAACCATGCCTTCAAGAAGGTAGTTGACATCTGCAGACGCTAGCCAGGTTGGAAGAAGCACAGGAGCAGGACATTCGTCCCAAGCCCGCTCTAGACGAATAATTTTCGGCGACGCCTCCAGCGAGGTAGGTGACGCATGCTACGCCACCGCCGTCGGCCCGGAACCGGGCCAGTTTTCACCTGGTTCTTGCTGCAGACGCCGGCTGCTCGTGGCTCCCATAGCAACGACGATGATGAGGTCGAAGTCACAGCACATGCAAATGCTGCTACACACCAAACCACCTGAGCACTAGCGGGCAGTGCCTCAGGAAGCACAGGCCCCGCAGACCCCAGTCACGCAACATGTCGACCCCCAACCCACGGCACCCCAGCTAGGCCAGGGAGCTCCCCAGCCATGGCCCGGCGGTGCACCCCACCAGCGCCAGGCCAGCCGGCCAATGCCGCCAACGGGAGAGGGCAAGCCAGCAATTGACGGATCCGGGGTCCAGGACACCCTAACGGGCACCGCTGGGCCCGGCCGCCGGCCCGCCGGGAAGCCGACCCGCCATGGATGGCCGGCCAACCACGCCGGGGGGTGTCAACCTCCAGATTTGGCCCACATGGAGGCAGATCCGGCCGGCCAACCACCCCCAAAGCCGCCGACCGCCGCCAGAAGCCGGTCCAGGCCAGGCCGCCAAGGGCGCCTGACGGCCGGCCGCGCAGACCAGGGAAGGGTGGGGTAGGGCGGGCAACCGCCAGATCCGGCCCACGGGGCACGGATCTGGCTGGCCGGCCTCCCCAGAGCTCGCCGAAGCCGCTATAGGAGACCGAGCGGGGGGGGGGGAGATCACGGGGAAACAGTAGGAGGAGGACAGAAGGAGTGACGAACGGTGTGGCGGGGCCCCTTTTTGAGGACCACCGCCGCTGGCCGCCGCTGTCGCGAGCTGCAGGACGGCGACGACGGCCGGAGGGGCTCTTGGAGCGGCGGTGCGGCGTCCCCCGAGTCGCCAGGAACGGGGGCGCTCGGGGAGAGAAGGGAGAGTAAGAGAGAATTTGTGTTAATTTGTCCAAGAAGAACCAGAGCCTCGCCGTCACCGTCACCGTCACTCGGTGGGCCTCGCCGCCGACCTCGTCGTGGAGATGCTCGTGACGCCTCTAAGATGTTGATCTATGTGCTGGGGGAGTGGGAGAATGGCAGGTGAACTCTGAAGCACTGCGTCGACCCTGTTTGCTCACGCCGACGAGTATTCGCAGTCTGGGCTGCTAGCTAGTGGGAGTGGCCGCCGTTGTTCATCCGCGGTGCGATTCCATCTTCTTGTTTGATTTGTTGCAGGGAAGGCTGGTGTCGCATGGTATGGGTAGCCAGCAAGGTCATGTCATCCGCAGCAGTGTTGAAGAATCCCGGTGTGGTCATTCGTACTGTATGTTCCACTCTACCTGGAGACGGCAGCACTGGATGCCTTTTACACATTTGTATGTGCTCTGTCCGTGATGTCCACAAGTGTGACAATCATGGGCAAGCTTCATATTTGTCTGCTAATTGAACTTGAACAGCAGCCGATGCTATTACAGTTCAGACTTTAGAAGAAGGTCCTTGTTCTACTCACATCTCTACTAGCAGTTATTATGCATTGAGTTATGCTATCACAACTGAATTTGGTATGCTTCCTATAATAGTTATGGTTCTGGATCCATGTAAACTGATGTTCGCAGGTCGGCCGACGAGCCTAGGGTACAATCCTTAGTCGTCTGGATCAAATGATGAATAGCATGAGGTTGAAAAATAGAGTAAATGAAGATGTTAGATTGGTTTTGATTGGCGATTAATTAGATGGGATTAATCGGCCATGATTCTCTCGTATATATAGAGGAGGTTGTTCTTATTCCGGTAAGAAACACATCTCGTACGCGATCTCTAAGTTTTCCACATCCAAAATAGGTCCAAAACCGACTTGGAAGCCAAGCTGGCATGGAAAACCAACTAAGCCGACTAGCTGACTCGGCTGAGCCGACTGGCTGCTGAAAATTCTGAGTCAAATGTTTTAAAATTTAAAATTAATTCATCCGAATTCCATGGGGCAAACTATATATGTTTTTTTATCAGCTAGATGAGAGGAATGCAATGGTGAGGTCCATTCTCGTATTTAAAGAAGTTGGTTAGCCGACTTAGGGACCCCGCTAACCAATTCTGGCTGATCCAGCACCCAAAAGGTGGTTTTTCTCATCTAAGCATCAAATGTGGTGGTCCGAGGTTGCTCTATCTTTTTGATGACAGAAACATAATGATAATATCCATTATGTTCTCTGAACAATTTTAGATGTTAACAACTCCTTATCAAGAATTTTACGTGGACCAGCCATTGTATAGGTTGCGACAATCTGCTGGTCGGTTATATATATGCGTGTAGCGACAGTAGAACCACATCTCTTGGTAGTCTGCTACGGTACGTAGTAGGAGTATTATTATGCATATATTGTTCTATTTATGGGACAGTATCGGCAGTATCCATCTAGTCCGACTTTTCGAAAGAGATTATTCATGGTCTACACTATTTGAGCTATACACGTAATATTAATATATCACCCACAGGCCAGCAACGCAAACTAAAAGTCTAAAACGCTTACGTGCCATGCATTTAACCTTGGATAAAATTGAATTATGCTGAACGCACGGATATCAACGATAAAGTCATAAACAATGGAGATGTCTAGTTTCTAAGGGCGTCCCCAACGAGATTTTAACTAGCTAGCGAGATGATTTGTTTAAATCATTTATATGAAAGAATTTGCATGAAACTAACTCACTAGCAACGAACAAAGCGCTATGTTCGCACAACTCATAAGATACTATGTCGACCTCTCTCCTCTCTGCGTGTTATGCATCTCTCTACTTCTATTTTTTATTCAATTTTGTTGCATATTGCTAGCCACTTGTTCAAGAGTCCATTGCGGATGCCCTAAATTACGGAGACTCTACTTAAAAACTAATTAACTGCTGCTGCTATCTATATATGCACTCATCAACAAACAAATGACTAGAAGCTAGCTCGATCGACCTGCGTGGATGGCTCGCTTACCAGCTACCTCGATCCATCTGAATAATTGACAAGGATACTATATATGCACACACACGTTTTGTCAGTGTGGTATGTTCGTTTTCTGAAAGGGGAAATGCGGTATTTCTTCTTCCCCTTTTCTAAATGGCCGCGGCGTCCACATCCTTCACTAATCATCATATAGTAGTCTATATATATCTAGTTTATACAGTTCTACGCTACTGTCACATTCACTAGTTAAGCTTGTTGATTGACTATGTGAAGTTTCTTCTAATTCTGTATATTATATTTGAAGCTTGTTGATTGACTATGTGAAGTTGCTTCTAAATTCTGTATATTATTATATTTTATATTCAATTTTAGATAAACGAGGAATAAGATCTCTAAAATGCATGATATGGGGTTGAGTGAACTTAGATATTCGTGTGTAATTTTATTAATGCACATGGACCTTTTATAAATTGAGTGAACTTAGATCTAATAAGCATGATCATGAATATAATATGAGAGAATATTAAATATTTTTAAATATAATATGAGCAAATATTTTTTGCTCCCACTCATGTGTAATGTGCTCCTCATTGGAAATATCATTTATACACACCCAATAATCTTTAATTCTTCTCTTTAATATTTCCCTCCGTGTAACAAAAACTAAACCAAGGATGATAGTTTGTTTTTCCGTTTGAACAAAAACTTTTTGCCCGCCCGCCATGTGAACACGACGACTCTTAAGGTTTTGACTCCCGTGCTGCTGCTGCTGCTTTTTTTTTTCCTGGTGACGGCACTGACGTATCTCTCGTGAGCTCACACTGACCGTGATGTTTCACCAAACAGCCAAACCACGGAGTCATTAACTTTGACTAACATCAAAGGCATTGTTTTATTTTTTTTCCGGCCGGTTACTTCCAAGTAAGGGCTGGCCTGATCAAAACCGTAAGAGACTGACCGTCGATTATTTCACCTCGATTAATAAACCAAACTTGCTGCAATGTGTAGTTTTCTAAGTTAATAATTTACATTGCCTTAACTTCCAGGTCGTTTAACTAGTCGTAGTCGTGGAGTGACAATTATTGTTGGACAAATACCAAATCTTATATTAACAATAGGCTGGTTTTAATTTTTTTCTCGAACACATAAAAGAGTTATGTATTATTATATTAAGAAAAACAATAGGGTTTAGAAACCCCTTACAACACCACACACACACACCCTAACACTTCACAAGGCACAATCTGTCTCTCTAGATAAAGGACTGACCCTTGAGGCCTTGACCACTAATAGGAGCAGAACTCACCCATTGGTTGGCTCTAGAGCAAAGGCCAGACTCCAGAGGTGTAGTTCATCCTTAACTACAGCTAAATCCCTATTAATATTAGGTTGAATCGAATCCCATCAAGCACACATATGTTACGATGGCGAGAGAATTCAGGATTCCACCGGTTATCAAAGGAGATGTCTTTAGGCCGGAGAAAAGTCCTGCAGGAGAATACACATATCACTGTGTGTGAGAGAGATACATTTTTGTTTCAGAGCTGCATGCTACACGTGTCGCATCCGTCATATATCCCTTGTTTGCTTTTCCTTTCTCCATTATAGTCGTAATATCGTGATGGGAGAAACATTATGTTATTACTCTACATCAAGATCGGTGACCATAAATGCATGATTTTAATATAATATCTAGTCCATGGATATGAGATCAGCAATGATTGAAAAAAAAAACTTGACAAAATAGTGTGGCAAGCTGGCAGACGATCGGTTGATGACAAGCACATGGGTATATATGGAAGTCCTGATTATTTCAGCTTGATTCTTTCAGTCTCGCTAGTCGAGACGCGAGATACAGGCCTTGTTCAAATATCTTTAAAGTTTCAAGTTTTTTCATTCTCTCTTCATCACATTAATCTTTAGCCGCTTGTATGAAGTATTAAATATAAGCAAAAAATAACTAATTACACAGTTTGGTTGTAAATCATGAGATGAATCTTTTAAGTCTAGTTAGTCTATGATTGGATAATAATTACTAAATACAAACAAAAGTGCTACAGTGTCAGAGTTGAAAAAATTTACGCATCTAAACGAGGCCATAGGTTGAAATTCCTTTCAGATTAAAACATGCACATAAAGCCTCTGCCGCTAAGGGCACTCATTACTAGCTCTAAGCCAACTTCTCCAATAATGCTAACTTTTAGAGCATAACTTTTAATATAGATAGCCTCACATGACACTCTCCTGTAACCTTAAACCATGTGCAGGAGCATAGCTCTTGATCAAGAGCTAGCTTTTTTTTTCTCTTTTTCTATTAATACTCGATTGCTGAAGTTGCCCTAAGGCTAGTCTTTAATGTGACTTCTAAAGGAGTTTCATTATCATTTCACACTGTGACACATCAGCAGAACTTGTTGAGTTATCAGGTTAATTATAAAGACAGAGATAGAGAGCTTCATAGAGTTTCATCTAACCTATTATCATAGTTACCAACACGAAAACTGACAAGGCAGTGTTAGTAGTAACTGTGTGACAAAAGTCCCTATTGTGACCGGCCGAATACTGAAATTTTAAACGGCTAATCGGGTAATAATGATTTGCCTGAGTACAAAAAGGAAAGCACAAAAAAGCTACAAGTAAAATGTATTCCATCTGGTTCCAAAATGTATGTCATTTTAGTTTTGCGCTAAGTCAAATTTCTCTAACTTCGAGGCCACTATCATAAATGCACTATCAAGACATTTTCTGTGGTAATTATAATGGAAAGTAATGTATCATGTAATGTTCGTGCATTTTTCTATAAAATTGTTGAAAACACTTAAATAAGTTGTTGGATGATGGAGATGCTCTTAGAATTCAGATTTGGATGATGGACTCAATCGTCGGCTTGTTTTTTTTTTTTTTTTTTTGAAACATATTGCACACAACAAGTCATAGGAAGAGGTGAAGTTGGCGCTACTTCTTAGTTATATAAACCACAATATGCGGCAACTTGGCTTGAAATGTCAATTGGTCTCATCTTAATATAAACACCAGTTAATTACGCATAGACTAGTAAGTTGAGCATGTAATCCATCGCAATACGGCATGTACAACTAGTCGGTAGCCGCGGCACATAAGTTACTACTAGTAGCACTAGACTGACGTATACATACTAACCAAATACGGAATACTAACCATTCGTAACCTAATAAGTTAAATTAAAGCAGCATTACCAGCAAGTGGTATACTAGTAGTATCATTCTTTGATTCTTTGTTCTTTGGCTTTTATAAAAAAAATTCACGTGTACTTTAATTGCTAATTGCTTAGCGCTAAAATTATAAAATCATCTATCATGCAACCGAATTGTAAAAAATATTAAGTCTTATTGTATATAAAAAATTTTAGTCAGATATATCATAACCTAAAATCCAGCTTCACCACTGACTAAGTAGTACAAGGTTATTACTTTGACAGCACCATATCTGCCTGAAACCACACACAATGCCTCGATGGATCCATCGGTCGCCATGCATTAAAGGCAGAAAAGACCTTGATCGAACCGGCCCCACCAGTCAGCAACGAAAACAGCACGTTAGAAAAGAGTTTCTTTGGACCTTTTCTCGCGCCAAAATAAAGCAAACGAGAACCACGCGCGGCCCAGCACGCCGTCGACTTTGACCGCCGACGAGCTGCGCTAGCTTCTGCTGCTCGATCCCGGCCCCCATCCCATCCTGTCCACCCAGGCACTGCCCTAGCTCTCACGTCGGTCAAACCTACCATACGTAACCCTCCCCGCCATGTCCACACGGGGACGATCTAGTCGATATATGCAGCCACCAGCCCAGCAGCCGAACGAGTGCTGCCTGTACACACCCAGCTAGGTCATCGTCCAGTCATCTTCTAGCTCCTGCGATCCTAGCTACTCCTATCAGCGCCAGTGGGTGAACCGGACCCTGCGTGCTACGACTAGCTACAGGAGTATACCTACCATGGGCGGCGGCAATGGCTGCCTCCTGTGCGGGGCGCTCCTGTCACGGCGGCGGAAGGCGCGGCTGGTGCTGTGGGGCGGGGAGACCCGGCCGGCCGGGCACGGCAAGCTGGCGGGGCAGGTGATGCTGGAGGTGGCGGGCACCGTGGTGTGCCGCGCCGATGCCTTCTACCTGGGACGCCCCGCGCCCGTGCTGGCCATCGAGGACAGGCTCCTGGGCGGCGGCACCTACCTGGTGCTCCCCGTGGACCGCGTCCCGCAGGGCTACGACGCGGTCACCGCCGCGTCGCTCGCCGCGCTCTCCTACGACAGGCACGGGAGGGCTGGTGGTGGAGGGGGCGGGTCGGCGTCGCCGTCCATCGTGGGAGGGCCACGGAGCCCATTCGAGTACGTCAAGGGCGACGACGGGCGCACGGTCATCAAGGTCACGCCCGAGTTCCTCATCGGGTGCATCACGGCCAGCGGCAGCGGGGCTGCCAAGGACAAGGACGGCGGCGAAGGCGAGGCGTGCGCCCGGGCGCTGTGCAGCACGCCCGAGCTGAGGAAGCACTACGAGCAGCTGGTGGGCGCCGCCAGGGGCCGCGCGTGGTCGCCGCGGCTCGACACCATCAAGGAGCGCAAGGGCAGGATGGGGATGGGCCTCGTCGCGGCGGTCAGCCCCGGCAGACTGTCGCCGGTGGCCGTCGGCAGGCTCCTTGGGCTGGTGGACGCCAAAGGCGAAACCACCAGATAGCGATCGATCTCGCCATCTCGGACTGTAGGTGTAGTCGCCGAGCAGCCGCTCGTCACCAATTGCTTGCAAAACAGAGACCTGATGATCCGATCTCCAATATGTACAACTCCATGCTACCCGTGTATGGTTGAAGCAATTGGATGTGGATCTCGATCAATTGATTCTTGGAGGTCTCGATGGATAGATAGTTGAGTCGAGTACTCACCAAATAATTGTGTAAATTGTCAAAAATTTGTGTTTGTTTGTAGGAGGAGGAAATTAAACTGTACAGATTATCTCGATCCGAATGAAACACAGAGCAGCTAGCATACATTGCCTTGCGATTAAATATTTGCTCATATACAATGACTATGAAACAAAAAAAATCTATGAGACACCATATAGCACAGCCTATGATCATGTCACACATGTCGTGCTCACTCATTGCTGGTTTGGATTCACCGGCTTAATCGCGTACGTACTCGAGGGTAGAGCCTGGAGACACGTGTAGGGTGTCGAACGCGGGGTGCTAAATATATGTGACGGGTTATTTTTTCAATGACCTACTTTGGATTTTGAACGGTGGTGGTCGTGCCTCAATTAACACTCGGCAAAGCTCCTCTTTACCGAGTGTTTGATTTTTGGCCATCAGTAAAACCTGAGGCACTCGACATATAGTCTAGGGGGAAGAATGTGTGCTCAACCTTTTGGAGCCTGCTTCGGCGATAGTTAGGCCTACGTCTTTTTGGGAAGCCACGCGATGGTACCAGAGTACGACGGAATCGAAGAGTGCGGGAGCATATACTCTTAAAAGCAAATTTAACTTTATCCAGAATCGAATCCAACATGTCGATATGACTTATTTGTTGAGCAAGTTGTACCCAAAAAAAAAAAAAAGGTTGCGCCTTGATCATCAGCTAGCAGGTAGCCGGTGAAATTAGTAGTCCAATCGAGAGAAATTAATCTGACTTCTATAAATTTAGCGGCCGGGCCAGGCAGCCTAGTAACCTAGCTAATTTCGTTTTATTTGTCTCTTGGTGATTGTCGGCGACGCAAACCAGCCATCATATAAGTTCCGGCGGCAGTTCAAAATTTGTCGCCCTCAATGCATGTCTTGCTGACATGCGGGCCCACCGTACGTCGTCTAGCTATCTTGTTTCCAAAGGACCATGATATATGTTGTCCGGCCGTGGCTCCCGATGTAAACAACACGTAACTAATAAATTGTACAAGTGTACGAATGCGTACATGTTATTATTTGTGTGAGCGTGGTGTTGGGGAGGGGGGGGGCGGCCGTGGGGGGGTGGGGGAACGAATTATATATATATATATAACAAAAATTAAACAACAACCCAGTCCGGTCGTTCCATGCTTAGTCAGCGCAGTGGTTTCATTTCATTGATTGACCGAAGCACGTGTACGTATGCTCCGTGTTAGATAGAGATGATCCAGTCTCTATCTAAATTAATTATTGTTAAGACTTCCGTGCTTAATTAGGTCGACAGCGGTATTTTACATGCACTGTATATATTCCGAATTAGTTAGCTAGTAGGACTAGTCGTATGTAGTGCTCGCTTGTCAATCTCTCTCTGCTTGTGGATCGGATCGGAGCTACGTCGACGTACAGCGACGATGAGGAAATTGTTAATTTTGGGGCCGGGTTTCCGTTTAATTTTATGACATGGTACGTACGTGCATCCACTGTGTCTGTGTGTTTTGTTTCGTTGTGTTGTGTGTGTGGGCGTAAGTATATATACTTTAATGGCAAGAACGGGCAATGTCAAGGTGTGTGCATATTATATACTCAAGTGGAACTAATGGCTACTACTATATATAAGCACGCACAGCATATTCACCCGGCCAGCAAGGTCGTCGACAGCGGTAGTTGCTTATTTTTCTTTTCTTTTTTTTAGGAAAGGTATGTAGTTGTTTCTGGTGGCCAACAAGCCATCCGGTCAACAGAGGGAAGACACAATTTGCTTGCATTATAAAACATTCAAATATATTAGCTAGCATTTATATTAAAAAAACATGTTACAGCCATAAGCTCTATGTACCTCTTTATATTATGAGCACCGTACATCTAACATTAAACACTCTACATGTATCTCAGTATTAGTATATGCATACGTGTACGTGTACAACTAAATAGATTATTGCCAAATTTTATTCCTGAAAATAAATTTATAAAACAAACTCTTAGCTGTTTGCATTGCATTGGGCACACAACACGTATAAACCTAAAACCTCCAGCGTGCAAGTCAAAAACGACACAAACTTAACAGCCTCATCATCACTCATCAAAAGGGTAAATTGAACTTGGTTCCTGGTCTGGTTATAAACTAGTCACTCATGGTCACGTCAACGATCGGATCGACACGCCTGCTCGTATGTAGTTTGCCTCTGCTATATCCGTTCGCGATCGGTCTCGCTTGCTTGTCGTACATATCGTACCTGTACCGGCAGTGCAGTGGTAGTTGCGGCTGCTGCCAAAACCCTTTTTGTCTTTCCTAGATACTAGTCTGACCTGTGCGCTCGAGCGCACGTAGTGTATATATCTGCAGAAGGGATATAAAAAAAACTCGTGCGTCACGAGTGTATATGGATATGGAGCAAGGCCGTATGCACGTTGTCTATATGGAGCGAGAACGTGTGAAGAACACAAATACGTTGCGCCGCCGGTCACCAGTAAATAAATAAATTGAAGCAGCACACGTGCTGCTCTTGTTTCTGTTGCTGCCGTTTTTAACTACTCGATCCCCAGCTAGTTTCAATTTTTGCTCTGTATTAGCTTGTAATAACTATTTAAATCTTCTATTGTCTGCTCGCAAAAAAAACTTCTATTGTCTTCTTTTAGTCCACCCTAACACATGTGGATTCATAGCAGACCAAATACATGCAAACAAAGCCTTAATTAGTGTGAACACAAGCGTCACCCCATGTTATCTATGCTTATTAACATGATCATATATAGGGTCAAGTGAAATTTGTACTCATACTAAATAGGAATATATATGAGATTGTTATCAAATTTGTAATTAGCTAATTATAATAGATAAAGAGAGCATCTACAAGCAAATAAACACCAAATGGAACTGTATAGAAGATTCAAATAAGTCCAATCTACGCATTAGAAGACGGAGCATTTTTTTTTTTGAAAGTCTGAAAGTTGTTTCATTTTTCAAAGCAAAACATATCTAATCATAACTCCTAAAGTTGGTGGATCTAAACGGCTCTGACGCCCTCACATGATACTGTTCTCCGCGCAGTACCATCCCCCTCACAAGAGCACTGTGCTTAGAACACAGACCCGCTAATGAACAGTATATATCCGTTTAGAGACAGTACCTTGACCCGTTATGAAAACGGGTACCCTAAACAGTAATCGCCCAGTAATGAATAGTACATACCCATTAACAAACAATACCTAGACCCATTATAAATAGTAATGGGTATCATAAACAGTATTAGCCGCTAAAAAACAGTAGAACCACATCATTTGTTACTTGGATTAGTTTTTAATACATTTTAATATCAAAGTTATAAATATATAAGCTACTAAAACCGCAATAGAGCATAGATTTTTTCCCTAATATTATTGCTAAAATAAACACCAATAATTTTTTTCCTCCATCTATTGAACAACCGCTTTGTATTTCAGGAATTCTAATATATTTAATAACTATTAAGTTAAATATATAAGCTACTAAGACCGCAACAAAACATATATATTTCCCTAACATTATTGCTAAAAATAAATACCAAAAACTTTCCCCTCCATGTATCGAACAACCGCTTTGTATTTCAAGAGTTCTAATATATTTAATATATTTTACTGCACTAATAATAACCAAAGTTAATAAATGTTGTATTACGACTCGCTACCCCGCACATGTGCGCAGGGCCTCCTCCTAGTTTTATTTTATTTTTCCATGATTACACCAGATTTTAGGATTTTTTTTTTAATTATATAAATTTTCTAAAGATGTTTTGGAATATTTTTTTCAAAGAAAGTGACTTGTTGTAATTATCAGTGTAGTCAGATTTGACACATCGTGGTTGAAATATGGATAAATGTTCGGTTTGTTATTACTCAGATAACTTTGTCTGACTAGGCAACAATCCATCCAGATCCTCAATTTCAAGTGCGTGGCGGATAACTTTGTTCACTACTAACTATAGGCAAACAGTGTTGTCAAAAAAAAAACTAGGCAAACAGTCCAATAATAATGCAGACACCACGGTTTCAAGTGTGATGGGCCAAATGGCTCACAGTCTCACACCACGGAGAGATAGGAGAGATATCATCGTGTACTATAGGCCTGTAGCCCACGAGACGGCACGAACCAAAGGGATGGCCTGGCTAAGCCGAAACAAGGTGGCCCGTGAAGCACTGAATGGCTGCGAACAGGCCACAAGATCCACGGGGGCCGACGAACCTCATGTGTCATCACACGGCCTGCTTTGCTACTCAAAGCCAACAAAAACAGTAAATATGTAAAAGTCAGAGACACATAAAAGATAAGTAGATCATCTGGATTTAGGGGACGAGCAAATCTCAGAAACCAACATCATGGCTAGTAAAGGGTTCAACGAAACCCTTATAAATTAGTCATTATAGCTACAAGCCTACAAACCAGCCTGGGAACATTTACTCTAGCAGCACAATACACAAGGATGGGTCACTGGCTTCACGACCGCAATCCTTCGGTATTGCCTCTGTCTCTTACTCTCTGTATCTTCACCACCTCAGTTCCTCACTTCTTCACCTCAACACCGATTCGCTCGGCAACCTGCATCAAGAAGAGCGCACCAGCGGAAAACAGAGGTCAGGATGGAGTCAGCACTCGTTCCCAAAGAACAAACGAGTTAATAAGGAGGGACACAAAGCTCTTGGCATGATGCGTTGCTGGAGCTGGTCTTATCCAAATCTACAATGGCCACCCCAAGCACCATCAGCATCCATTTCAAGTGGTGGAGAAAGGCCACAAAATGCCTGTTCTTTCTAATACATTTTACGTGTCGATCTATTCTGGACTGTTCTTCGGGCACAGACAGACGTGCTGGACCACAATCCATTTCCCCTGTGGCTGTCGTACCTCCAGCAGTCAATGTTATTGCCACCACACAGCACACGCCAGTGCAGTGCACAAAGCAGCATGCCCACGCACAATTATCCTTACTGTCACTAGCTCAATCCAATAACCAATCATGACTGTGCTCTGACTTTGGAATCTATTAGCTCGTTGTCAAGATTAGACCTCTAGAACAAGGTGTCAAGAATAAGTAGAAATACCTCCTTGAAGGAGCGAACGTCGCTGCCCCAGAGCCAAGCATCACAGCCTGCATCTCTGGCTCCCCATATATCGTTTCTACGATCATCACCAACATGCACAGCTTCTTCAGGCTTCACACCTAAGAGCTCACAGGCCTTCAAAAATATTATTGGATTTGGCTTCTCTGCTGCAACCTAATAGAGAATACAGAAACAAGAATTTTCAACACAGAACATTGAGATACAAAACTAAAATTTTGAACTGGATATCCACATTTTTGTACAGAAAAAGAACCACTACATCACTAGGTCACAGTAGCAGAAAGTAATAGTACATAATACAAACAAGATAACTTCGAATTGCAAAAGGTACAGGATTTCTGCAACTAAGCCATCTGTTTTTAACTTGAGTAGAATAAATGAAAGACAAGTATACAAACCTCTGCAGACACTGCAACTGCATCGAACCAGTGGTCACATTTCAAGACCTGCAGAAGTGGTCGTAGACAGGTATCAAAATTGGAGACAACTGCAGTTTTAACACCAGCTTTCCTTAGAGCTTTAAATACATTTTCAGCATCAGGATCACAAAACTTCCAGGCCTAGCAAGCATAAAAAGCTTCTCATTAGTCCAGCTGAGGTCAGAGACAACAAAGAATATTCTTCTGCTGACTACACAGTTAATCTAACCTTTTCTGTCATAAAGTACTGATATAGTTCCTCAAAGTATTGTGCATCTGAACAGCCTGTAGAAGAAGTGACTATGTGCTGCCAAAAGGGTTTCCCATCATCCACATACCTGTTTAATGTTGGTATAGTAACTTAATCTCAATATGGATTGATGATAATATATAGAAAGCATTCTAGAAAAAAGATACTTGAGAGAAATATCAGGAGTATAAAGTACTCCAGCACAACATGGATAACAATAACAGGGAATGGGTTCGCGAAGATAAAATAAACAAAAAGAGTAACTAAATAGCATTATCTGTGGATGGTTTCTGTTTAAAAATAAAAGGGTACTGCCATAAGTAGTTGCAAAAGAAAAAATGAGCATAAGGTGAAAAATGAACCCCATGTTCTCACAATTCAAGTGTGATTTGTGAAAACAACCAATCAACTACCTAATATCCATAGGAGTGGCTTTCAACTTGGTTGTTTAAGCAAGCTTCTCAGGTCAAATTAGCATAAAAAGCAACAGCTAACAATGGAAAGAAAAGAATATGCAAGTCAGTACTTCACTAAATAATCTCATGGTTGCACAAACAAAATCGAAACAAAGATAAATCCAAATTTGTTCAAAGCGCACTGGTTTCTTCAAATGATATCTACTGGTAATTTTGGAGAGGGCCCATTTATCAACCTATGTACATAAGTATATAGTACCAAACATTGGGAAAAGAAAATGTCACACCCCAAAATTTCTATTTTGGGTTGTGAACCAAAAACACTAAATAAATTAAAGGATTTATTAATTTCTTTAAAATTAGCCAAGATGTTATTCTTTTGTTATCATTATAAAATGATAAAAACAGTGGTTTTATAAAACTTTTACGAAGTTAATAAAGATGGGTTTGTGCTTGGTGCTTTGCTTGGTTTTGCTGGTGTGAAAAAGAATTTCTAAACCTCGAGCGAGTCACGTCTAGGTTTTTTTTCGAATTTGAAAATAAAGCTTTGGAAACCCAAGTTTGCCTCAAGAAGGTTTCGGAAAAACGTTTTCAGAAAAATCCTTTCTCTTGCTTAGAGAGAGAGAGAGAGTTTTCTTTTTCCTCTATAGTGTTGGCCATCGCTCTAGCTAGACACCATCCCCTACCTAGCTCGAGTCAACCCGGGCTTGCCCCAGCCTAACCTGGCCTAACCTAGCTTGCTCTGGCCTCAACTAGCCGGCTCTGGCCAGTCATGGCCAGCTCCAGCCGGCCATGGCCACCCCGGCCAGGCCAGCAGTAGCAGCAGCCGGCCACCAGCGGCCAAACTTGGCCATCAGCAGCATAGCAAGGCCAGCAACAGTCCGGCCTAGCAACCCTTTGCCATTCTCTAAGACATCCTAGCTTGCTTTGGCCAGCTCCTACTTAGCTTGGCCACCCCTGGCCTCAACCCACCTCATCTGGCCAACTCTGGCCAGCTTTGGCCAAACACGGCTAGCCATAGCCACATGTGGCCACACACAGTCGGCCATGGCTAACTCCGGCCGGCCATAGCCAGCATTACCTTGGCCACAGCGGCTACAAGCCAGCCATGGCCTTCCCCCGGCCACCTTGAGCCCTGTCTGGCCATCCCTGGCCAACTCTGGCCACTCCCAGCCGGCCATGGCCAGCCATGGCCAAGCAGCAGCACGCAGCAACATGGCCAGCAATGGCCAAACCTGGCCACCAGCAGCGGCTGCGCAGCCAGCGGCGCGGGCCAAGCCCAGCCGCAGCCGGCCCCGGGCTGCCCAGCCCGGCCAGCACTAGCCAAACCTGGCAACCAGCAGCAGCAGCCGGCCCACCGGGCCAAACCCAGCGGCTTCAGCCTCACCGGTTCCCCCGCCGGCTATAAAGAGGGCCAGCCCCGTGCACCGCAGCCCCTTGGCAACCCTAGAAGGAGCCACGCCGCCACCCGCAAACCCTAGCCACGCGCAGCCGGCCACAGCCAGCCGCCGCCGGCCAAAGCCAGCTGTCGTCGGCCATATTCGGCCGCTGCCGGCCGGCCAAGTCCCGGCTGAGGGCCCTGGTCCACCCAGCCCCGTGCGCCACAGCTAGCCACCGTCGGCCGCACCAGGCCGCAGCTGGCCGCCGCTGCCGGCCGCAGCCGGCCACTGCCGGCCGTAGCAGGCCGCCACCGGCCCTAGCAGGCCGCAACCGGCCGTCGCTGACCGTCCAGCAGGCAAGGGCCGAGGCCCCTTTCCCCGAGGTATTTACGATTTTGCCACCCAGCAGTTATTTACAGTTTTGCCACTGATCGTATAATCTCCACTGTTTCACCGTTTTAACTCCGTTTTTAGCAAACTTATACTTTTTGGAATCGTATCGACGCAAGCTACGTGATCATAGTGATATTTACCAAGTTATAGGCTTTTCAAAATGTGACTTATATGCGGGTTAGAATAATGATCTATCCACGCCTTCTCCAACATGCGAATAGCCTAGATCAACCTCGTTAGTTGTGCCACCACAACGATAGCTCCTTTGTTGGTCATTCTTACGCTCTTGCAATCGTAGTGATGAGCTCTACCGTGTAGACCGCTCTTTCTTCAGTGTTTCTTTTGTATGATGTCTGTTCTTAGTTTTGTTTGTTTGTGTTGCTTGTTTGCTGCGAATAGACGAAGAGCAGTTCGTGAGTGCTGAAGATCGGGAGCTAAGGACCGACAAGGGCAGCTGGAGTTGGAGACCAGAAGATAGAACAAGTAAAGTCTACCAAGCAGCTAGACTTTGGATTTAAGGCAAGTGCAGGCACCTTTGATCATATTGCGCCTATTCACATTTAATTAATTCATTGCATGTGTCTTAACTTCGCCTATGTTGATTGGAAGACTTTCTTGAGTCGTTTCAACATAGCCGGTCCCAAGCCCGGATAAAGGAGGAGGGAGTGTTAGGTCCGGCTAGCCAACATGTCAAAACCAGCCACTCTCATGGATATGAAACCCACAAGAGATTCGTTGGGGCGTAACCCTCTTAGCGACGCGCTACATCGGAACCCGGGTGTAGTGTCAAATAGGCAAGGGCCGGGTCGTCATCCCCTTAGTGGCGCGTCGTATCGTGATCCGGGTACGATGATAAATGAGCAAGGGTCGGGTCGTCGCAACCTTTGTGACGCGCTACATCTGCGCCCTGGTGTAGTAAAAAATGAGCAAGGGTCTTCGCACTTCCCTCGACGGGTGCGAAGGGTAAGGAAGTTAGCCGAGCCAACTAGGATTCGTCTAGGTAGCTGGAATGTAGGGTCCCTAACGGGTAAGTTAAGAGAGCTAGTCGATACAGCAATTAGGAGGCATGTAAATATCCTATGCGTTCAGGAGACTAAATGGAAGGACAAGAAGGCGAAGGAGGTGGAGGATACTGGCTACAAACTTTGGTACACGGGGACAACATCGGGTAGGAATGGTGTAGGCATCTTGATCGATAGAGCCTTAAGGATGGAGTAGTTGATGTGCGGAGGCAAGACGACCGGATTATCCTAGTCCGGTTGGTAGTAGGAGATTCAGCCCTGAATGTGATCAGTGTCCATGCCCCACAGGTAGGTCTTTGCGAGAGCACCAAGAGACAGCTTTGGAAAGATCTTGATAGCATGGTTAGTACTGTGCCTATCAGCGAAAAACTCTTCATAGGTGGAGACCTCAACGGCCATGTGGGTACGACTAATGTAGGTTTCGAGCGGGTGCATGGGGGTTTCGAGTATGGTAGTAGAAATCAAGAGGGGTGGATGTTTTGAACTTCGCGTTGGCCTACGATTTGTTGATAGCGAACACCGTCTTTAAGAAGAGGGAATCACATCTAGTGACATTTCGTAGTGGACAACACCTAAGCCAGATCGACTTTATCCTTACAAGGAGGGGAGATAGACGTGTTTGCTTAGATTGTAAGGTGTTACCTGGGGAGTGTGTTGTCCCTCAACACAAGCTTGTAGTGGCGGATTTTCGCTTTCGGGTATGTGGCCAACGGGAAAATCGGCCCAAGATTGCGAGAACAAAATGGTGGAAGCTTAGAGGGGAAGCAGCACAAACATTTAAGGAGAGGATGCTAGATGAGGGGCCGTGGGAAGAAGGAGAAGATGCTGACGACATGTGGCTAAAGATGGCCACATGTATTCGAAAGGTGGCTTCGGATGTGTTTGGCGTAAGTAGGGGAGGCAAACGGGAAGCGAAAGACACCTGGTGGTGGAATGACGAGGTGCAAAGGGCTATTAGGGAGAAGAAGGAGTGGTTCAAGCGCCTCTATCATAACAAGAGTGCAGCCAACATTGAGGGCTATAAAATAGTGAAGAGGGCTGCAAAACGAGCGGTGAGTGTAGCAAAAGGTCAGGCGTATGATGACCTTTATCAGCGGCTAGGCACGAAGGAAGGGGAGAAGGACATTTATAGGATGGCTAGGATCCGCGAGAGGAAGACGAGGGACATCAACCAAATCAAATGCATCAAGGATAGGACGGATTAACTTTTGGTGAGGGATGAGGAGATCAAGGACAGGTGGAGAGAGTACTTTGATAAGTTGTTTAATGGGAAGAATGAGGGTCCTACCATAGAGTTGGATGACTCATTTGACGATACCAACAGACGCTTCGTGAGGAGAATTCAGGAGGCAGGGATCGGGGAGGCTTTGAAGAGGATGAAGGGAGGTAAAGCGATGGGCCCTGATGGTATCCCCATTGAGGTGTGGAGATGCCTAGGTGCCAAAACGATAGTATGGTTAACTAAGCTTTTTAACCTTATTTTTCGGTCAAACAAGATGCCTGAAGAATGGAGGAGAAGTATATTATTACCGATCTTCAAGAACAAGGGAGATGTTCAAAGTTGTAATAATTATCGTGGGATTAAGTTGATGAGCCATACGATGAAGCTCTGGGAGAGGGTTTTCGAGCATCGTCTAAGAAGAGTGACAAGTGTGACCCAAAACCAATTTGGGTTTATGCCTGGTAGGTCGACCATGGAGGCGATTTTCTTATTACGACAGTTGATGGAGAGATATAGGGAGCAGAAGAAGGACTTGCACATGGTCTTTATTGACCTCGAGAAGGCATATGACAAAGTAGTACCGAGAAATGTCATGTGGTGGGCTTTGGAAAAGCACAAAGTCCCAACTAAGTACATCACCCTCATCAAAGATATGTACAGGGATGTGGTGACGTGTGTCCGAACATGTGATCGCGATACCAGTGACTTTCCAATTAAAATAGGACTACATCAAGGGTCAACATTGAGCCCTTATTTATTTGCTTTGGTGATGGATGAGGTCACAAGGGACATACAAGGTGATATCCCTTGGTGTATGCTCTTTGCTGATGATGTGGTGCTAGTGGATGAGACTAGGGCAGGGGTTAATAGGAAGTTAGAACTATGGAGGCACACGTTAGAGTCGAAAGGCTTTAGACTTATTAGGAGCAAGACCGAGTACATGAGGTGCGATTTCAGCGCGACTGGGAATGAGGAGGGAGACGTTAGCCTCGATGGGAAAGTGGTGGCCAAGAAGGATACTTTTCGGTATTTAGGATCGATGCTACAAAAGAATGGCGACATTGATGAAGATGTTAGGCATAGAATTTCAGTCGGTTGGTTGAAATGGCGTCAGGCTTCAGGCGTCCTCTGTGACAAAAGGGTGCCTCAGAAGTTAAAAGGTAAGTTTTATAGGACAGCGATTCGTCCGGCGATGTTATACGGTGCTGAATGTTAGCCTACAAAAAGACGACATATCCAGCAATTGAGTGTAGCAGAGATGCGTATGTTACGATGGTGTTGTGGGCACACAAGAAGGGATAGAGTCCGGAACAACGATATTCGGGATAGGGTTGGGGTGGCACCAATTGACGAGAAATTGATTCAACACCGGTTGAGATGGTTCGGCCATGTCCAACGGAGGCCTCCTAAGGCGCCGGTGCATAGTGGGATTCTAAAGCGGGTCGATAATGTAAAGCGCGGTAGAGGTCGACCTAAACTGACTTGGGACGAGTCGGTTAAGAGAGACCTTAAGGAGTGGAATATCCCTAAGGATTTAGCCATGGATAGGAGCGCTTGGAGACTAGCAATTAACGTGCCTGAACCGTAATCTTTCTCTTGTACATTTTATGTGTTCTTTGTTCCATGTCTCTTTTGGGTTTCATCTCTAGCCTACCCCAACATGCTTAGGATAAAAGGCTATGTTGTTGTTGTTTGTTGTATTGCATGTATCTTAAATTGGCAAACCATAGGAATGACTAGCCACTCTATCCATATATCACCTATGGGCTTATAGTTGATAGGTTACTAGGTTGCTAGTGCTCTACCTCATCTTTCACCTGCTAATGAAGATAAAACTTGCTTCTTAATAAAGATGTTGGAGCCATGGGCTCTTGGCTTCGGCCGTTGGAAAAGTTGATGCTGTTCCGCATCGTTGGTTGGCGGTGATGACGGGGGAAACAGATGCTAATGGGACTCGTGTTGACGAGGGTATCCGTATCTCCTCCCCCTTGTGGACCCTATCGTGGAGCGGCAACCTGGGACTTCCGTACAACTCCATGCTAATGGGCTCTGGCTTGGTTTATTAGCAGGACCCTCATAGGCAGGTTGGACAGCTTACCGATGGGTGGCTAGAGCTGTGGTCGTTGGGGTTTGTTTACAAGTAGTATGGGAGGGGCTAGGGATCCGTGTTGGGGGCGGCCTCACGGTGAAGTCGCCCATACGCTTGGACTCAAGGCTAGCGAGTTGTCACTGCCTATGACCTGTGAATAGCCTTGTAGTGAAACCCTGTCCGCTCACCTTGGAAGTGTTTTGGGGAGTCATGACCCTGGGCAAATGGGAATCGCTTCTTGGAGTGAAAGTGTACACCTCTGCGCAGAGTTAAAATCGATATATCGTCCGTGCTCACGGTCACGAGCGACCCAGATCCTCGCATGATTTAGCCAAATGGTTTTAAGATGTTAAATCGTGGTGATGTTGTGAGGTTGCTACCTCGGGTTTTATCGGGATGGCTATCCTGTGTTCCCTTGAGATGGCTATCTCATGTTTAATGAGGTTTAATGACATATGTTTATATCCATGTGCTAAATAACACATTAATTGCTACTTGAACCTCAATAAAGGGTTAGGTGTTTCAACCAAGTTGATTAGAGAATAGGTTGCAATAAGTTAAGTCTTAATTGTTACATTAAAATGCTACCGCAGTCTACCTTTCAGCTGTACCTTGTTTTAGCCTTGCATGTCATTACTTTCCACCTGTACTTGCTGAGTTTCGACATGAAACTCACCCTTGCTATAGTTTGTAGCAAGGTGCTGCCCTTAAGAAGGATAAAGAGGTTGAGCGTTAGAAGTGTTTGGCGTACGGAGCCCCCAGTCAACTGTCCCTGAGAAGGTTAGAGCTCTGAAGAGAAGTTGTAGTCATCAATTCCGCGACACTCTGATGTTTGTAAGTGTTGTTATAAGTAAGTTTCCGCTATATAATACATTGTTTTTCTAATATGTCATTCTCTGTTATATGTGTGGACTTCCTGGACGCACATATGACGGTCCCTGGGCTTCCTTTGAGAACCAGGGTGTTATAGAAAAGAACATGGAGCCAGAATAAATTGGTGTTGTGGATGCAACTTTAGTGTAAGGTTCTGATCACACTACCTATTAGGGAACACAACAAATAAATGTGATTACATGAACTATGAGAACAAGAAAATATAGCACAGAAGTAAATAATATACAAAGTTGGTGATTTAATGCAGAATAATAAACAACATAACTTATCAGCCTGGTTATCAGCTATGGTACAATGTTTTTCCCTGATAACAAAATAGCATCAGCCGGCTTATCAGCCTAGAAACCATCAGTCGAACAGCCAAGATTAAACAACACTGTAGTCTTGCTATAATACGCAAGCATTGACTGCTCCACCAACCATACAATTTTTTTTTGGAAACAAAATAATAGTTTTTTGAGCATCCATAAAGGCAATCCTAACTATATGTCTATATGTGCATGGAGATGTCAATATATGGAAGCAACAAGAAGTAACCTTTTTAGTGAAAATCGACCTTAAAATATGCATCTTGATACTAAAATAAGCAAACCAGAAAAATGACAAAGTAATGCAATAGCACACCTCAACTAACCGCGCCACTATTTTCAGTCTTCCTTTTTTTCCAATTTGTCGTCATTTGCAAATCTAGGGCTTCTAATAAATAACAGCTGAACTCAGAGACGTTATCTATACAAGCAACAAGGCTGTCGGGTACTAGGAGTCCTTCATCCTTGTACATATCGAGCACGCGTAAAATGTCATTCTGCACACATGAGTGGCACCATACACCAATTTTCATGCAGATTCATATGGAGTTGACAACGCAGAAACTTGGACAGAGTCAGACCAATTAAAAAGGAAAAAAGAGAAATATCCGTTGTCAGCAAATTGACCTCTCAGCTAATGAGCTTGCATCAGATCACCAAACACTCTGCGTCTGGCCAGAAATAACACGCAGACAGGAAACAGAAAGCATGGCAGGACAAGATTAAGTGATTACCGTCAATAAACCGATATACAGGTATTAGACCAGATTCGATAAATTGTCAGTAAGTGGCAACCAGAAATGTATACCTGAGACGTGATCCACCCCATGGTTTCTCGTATGCCCGCCGGTATCTCATCAAGATCTCCTCTTCCGAGTACTTCACTCCATACTTCTCACCAATGCTCTTATACACCTAAACAGAGAGAGCACACGATTAATAATTCAGAATAGAAACTTACACAGACAAACCTCTGCCATAAACCACAGAACCCACATGAAGGCAGTGTAAATTCAGGCCCAACAATTCAATCCAAGCTGCAATGATGAGAAGAGAACCTATCATGCCACCAGAGGACAACCCAGGACTCCACATCACAGTATGAAACTACGCCAGGAGGTAAGGTAAGGCACGCAGTCGAAGGACTGGGCGAGAGGAATGTCCGACGGGCAACGGTGCTGACCTGCGCGGTGGGCTGGGCGGGGACGACGAGGGTGCCGACGGCGTCGACGAGGAGCGCGCGGTGCGTGACGTCGCCGTAGATGGACTTGCGGTAGTCGTAGTACTCCCGCGCCGCCGAGAGCTCCCACCCGGCGCCTCGCCCCTCCTCCTCCTCCTCCTTGTCCTTCTTGCTCTCCGTCTCCGCGGCGGACGTCGTCGCCATCGCCAGGCGCCGCCGCGGCCACCGCCCTCCTCCCACGAGCTCCGCTGCGCGCGCGCTCGCCCGCGCCGCCGCCGAGCGCAGCGTCGCCGGCGCCGCGGCCATTTCCGCGGCTGCGGCGGTGGATGATGGGTGGAGGTGGGGCAGCCCAGGGCCAGCCGCAGGGTCGCGGGGCTTGGCGGTTGCCGGGGGCACCAGAAAAATGTGACGAGCGGCGGCAGCGGCGGCGGGATGGAGATGTCAGATGTGGTGCGCGGCGAGGCGTGGGCGTGCGGTGCTCTTTTCCGTAAATCCTGTGTGCGGTGTGCCTGCTGCCTGTGGTAGTAGGGTGCATCAGCATCGCATCGCTTACTTCTCGCCTTGGGAAAGGGTTTTCGGTTAGTTTTTGGACCACAACCACACCACACGGGACCTTCTGGAAACAGCCCATCATTCTGTTGCGGCTCAACCTATTGAATCATTTGCCTCCTGCGTACGTATGCGTACGTAAGATTAACTGATGATGATGGTGATATATGTAAATTAATTAACCATTCATTATCTCAAAATACTACTTATTGCCGCTTCTGCGCGGATAAGACACTGAAACTAGCCTGCCCTATCGTGATCGCCGATTGCACCAGCGCTGTCGTCAACGGCGGAGGAGGGACATGGGGGCCGCCGGCCAGCCGTCCATGGTCTGGCGGCCGCGAGTTGCTCGTTCCGTGGCTGGAGCACCTGCGGCGCCTCCGGCTCAAAACTCGCACCACGGATTAACAAAGACTGCCGGTTCGTTGCCCGCTTCGATGGATGTCGTTTGGGCCATCATCCTTGAAGGCCCGCTACCACCGCTCGATAACACGCGGACTGGTCAGGGTATGGTGACTCCGGAACCTGCATCGCTAACCCCTCCGGCGACCAACTCTGCTCCGACCCCTCCGAAACCCGCATCGCCGGTGATCAACTGGGTGGCGGAGGCCGATGGCATGCCAGCCGCGTCGTCGGGGCCTACCTCCGTGGCCATCGTGGATTCGTTGCCGCCGCGCAGCCGGCCATGCTAGGCACAGTGTCCACGGAGCCGCCCGCCGAACCTTCGAAGGTGGCGACCGCTCCGCTCTCGGATGACATGCCACCATCGTCGCCGCATGTGACCAACGAGGTTGTGGCTGTGGACACCGAAATCTTCAGTACGCCGGCGACCAACGTAGCGACGTCTAGCCACCTCAGCGCCGACAGGGACGTGGAGGACAACATCGGAGGCTCTGCTTCGCTTTCCTTCACGGAGCGCTTGAAGCGTTTCACGCAACAGGTGTTCACGAAGGCCGCCTCACCGCTGTTGTCGCCGCCGACCGTCAAGTCTTCAACGTCTTGTATACCGTGACGGAGCTGGCGCATCGCGGCACAGCCGTTGTCCAAGAACCGGTGGCCAAGCGAGGTGAGTATCTCCTCATGCAGAGGATGGGGTTGCAACAAGGGAGGACTACGGAGGAGGCCACGCAGGAGTCCGAGGCCATGTTCGGCAGTAAGCCCAGTGAAGCCGACGCGATGCGGGAGCTCTTCCTTGACGCTGCGCGGCCACGGCGGCCGCGCGGACGACGTGGCAGACGCGCTTGACGCCACCACCGATCTACGGATCGAAGCCGGTGTGCGCAGACTAGTTGTCGATTTAGTGAGTAATCCGCTTACATGTAAGGTGCGGGAGTAGCGCTTTATGTAATACCTTCGCTCCCAAAACGCGAGAAAGAGCGAGTTGTAAGAAACTTTCTACTGAATGAAAAGATGTGCAAGCCTTTTGCGCATTTGAAGAAAAAAAAGTTGGCCTGCCCTATTCGTCTCTCTTGACATTGACAAACACTAGGGACCTAGGGTTTCCCTCTGTCGTCTCATCTCACGCCTCCAATCACTACAGACCTAGCATGGGTTAATGTTCGTCGAAGAGATGAATGGGGAGGCCAACTTCACTGCCTAATCCATGTAATCAAGAGAAATATGGAAATATGAAGTCTGCAAGTAGGCCTACGTACGCTTAAAATGTAGGGTTTGGATGTTTTTTTTGAATATACGTATCTGTATTAAGAAGTAAGGAGAACATACATGGACACGTACACATGCAGATACGTATGATCAGGATATAGAGACTTGTCCTAGCCAACTTGCACAAAGGCCATTGAAGAAAACAAAAATTACATTTAGGTCCACATACCCTGTGCTTCCTCTTCTCGAAGACTCCAGGGCTCTCCACCGCTGACTTCCGCCGCTGTCGAAGCCGCCATCGCCTTGGAGCCACAGAACCTCCATCGCCCAAAGGCTTTGACAAGAACCACAGTAGATGAAGCCTGCGTTGTAACTCCATCGGCCGGGGACGCACCCCGAGTTTCTCTGACCCTAGATCCAAGCTCTTCATCGACCACCAACCGACGCCGAGGGAACTTGAGCTTGACCCACTCATCTTCCAACCACAAAAACCGCAACCTCCACTGCATCCTTGTAGATCGAGCAAAAGGCCAGCAAGCACATCCCCCACACTGGCCAACGAGCCGCCGTCGGATGACTCCTAAACCGCAATCCCGTAGGCCTCCCGCCGGCACCGGAGCGCATGATGGCGAGGTGGAAGACGGCCAGGGGAAGCTTATTCCACGGCTACCGTGCCTCCTCAACCAAGCATGCGCTGCCAGGACACCCACGCCTCTCGCCGCCAACTCCAGCGAAGACAGGGAAACCGTCGGAGATGTCGGAGGAGCATGCACTCACCTTGTGAGCCTCCTCGATGCATCTTTGTCGTCGCCCGCCGGAGGAGCGGCCGCAGAGGAAGACGGACCTGGGCCAGATCACCGACCCAGTAAACCTAACCCTAACCTACGTAGACTACCTCTAGTAGCATAGGTTATGTATAACGGCCGCCCAATCCGTCGGTTCCCCCACCCTCTGGCGCCGACGAGGTCACCAGAGACGGAGAGGACCGACGGATTCGACGCCAGACCAGAAATCACCCTCGGTTCGTAGGGCTTGGATGTTGGAGGAAAAGAACTGTTACATCAAGAGGTAAATTTTAATGGTCTATTTCAAAAGTCAAGAATTGTTATTGCAAGAATTAAAAAAAACTACCTCCTAATCGAGCTCACAAAGACTTGATTCATAGCCAGCATGAAGCCCTAATCATGCCTCTTAGCTAGTCCTAGCAAGCCCTTATGGCCGTCTTGTCGAATTTCGCTCACCTCCTGCTCTTGATTTTCTACCTCACTTTTTGTTCACTATCCATCGTAAGCTTCATCCTACACCTCGCCTCCACACCTAGCCGAGCTCCGTTGTCACTTCTGGCCACTCGTGCCTCCTCCGTCTCCACCCTTGCGCGTGTGTCAACAAAACTGTTTTCACATGGTTAGAAAGCATCTTGCCCAATTTTATAAAAACTCAGACCGCGAGAATAATCCTGGCCATTGTGCATAAAAGAAGAAGACATTCTCACGAAAGTTGAGAAAATCCCCGAATCTCCACCCCGCTTATACAGAGCAGCACCGTAGCTACCGTGAGATTGTGGGCTAGCCTTAGACTTATGTTTTGGTGTGAAATAGACAAGGTGATTTTTTTCATCGCGCTTATAAGTTGCGCGTCCTTCGGCCAATGAATCCGCCTCCAAAGAGGTTCGAACTCTGGCTAGCAGGATGCAAAGCGCTCAACTAGACTAATCGGAGTAGTGATCACTTGCATCTTGCTCGATTTTTAAAGTTAGAAGGATGCATGATCCATGGTAATAGAGTGCGCGTGGGTGAAACAGTTTGGGTTTTTTTTCTTTTCCTTTTAGGCTAAGCACAAGCAGCGAAGTGTGGTGGCTTAGTCCGAGAAATCAATGGAATCCACCTTTTCTTTTAACTCAGCATATGACTAGGTCATTACTACCCTAGTTTTTCTTCTATAGGATGGATTGTGGGCCTGTTTGTTTAAATTACTTCCTTCATCCCAATAAAAATATATAATTATGAGAAGTGTACCGGTCAAACTATACTATTGACTAAATTTATAGCAAAAGGTATCCATATTTATGTTTCAGAATAAAATTATTATAAAAATATATTTCATAACTAATCTAAGGGTATTTATTTTGTCTTATAAGTATTAGTATATTTTTTTTATAATTTTGATTAAAGTTCAAGATGTTTAACTTCTCTAGACGTGAGAATTGCATATTTATGTTTATTGGGACGGAGGGAGGGCGTCGGTCCGGCAATAGCTTTTTTTCAGTTCTGAATTCTGAATATACGCCATGCGAATGGTGCTGAGAGCTGAGCGCGTTAAGTTTCGTCGCAGCACCACTGATTCGGCGCGTCAGGTCGCCAACGGCTTCCTTTCTTTGCTTAGCACCCAAGTCTACCCCTCTGGGTCCGATCCAATCCAATCAATTCTCCATTCCTCTAGCGGTCCATCCTCTGCTAGCGCTGGCACGCCGAAAACCCCGTATAAAACACACACGGCCCTCCCACGGATCAAAGCACCCCTCAGGCCCCCAAAAAAGCGTCAGAAAAACAGAGAGAGAGAGAGCCGCGGAGCCGCGGGATGGACGGGCACGTCGGCAAAATAATCGACTCGGTGGGCTCCATCTTCCGCGGCGGCGACATCCTCCCCTGGTGCGACCGCGACATCATCGCCGTAAGCCCCTCCTCCCCCTTCTCCTCTCGCTGAGATTGAAAACTGGGCTCGGGCGCTCGGTTGGCGGCCGCCTCCCCGGGAGGAGAGAGAAGCCTGCTGAGTGCTGACGAGTGACGATTGCCGCCAATCTGGCCCTTTCCTTCTCCCGCCTTCTTGCCGCTCCGGTGGCGGCGGGGAATTTTGGAGGGGAATGCGCGCGATGCGCCCACGAATCGGCACGGGGTTCGCTGAGTCGTTGCTGCGCGGAGAATTGTGTCGGTCACAGGTTCCTTGCAGCCGCGGGGAATTCTCTAACCCTATGGTCGTTGAGCCAATGATCGATGACTCGCCTTCCATTCCACCGTGCCCGCTACTGCGGCCATTAAGCAAAACAACCAATTATCCGCTTGCATACTGTTATCCGGTCAACGCCGCCTAATTGTTCTTATGATCAACTCGTTCTATCAGGGTTTCGAAAGCGAGGTTGCTGAGGCTAAAAATGAAGAACAGAAGAATGAGAGCCTGATGAGGCTCTCCTGGGCCCTTGTTCACTCCAGACAGCCTGAAGATGTCAACCGGGGCATCGGAATGCTCGAAGGTGATATCCATATCCTGTTTCCAACAGCATTAATACTTGGAGTTCACTTTTATATATAAAAAAAATATATGGCTTGCGAAAGGTTGTAACAGCGTTAATATGACTCGAGAAATTTACTGAATCATATTTGCCCCCATTTCCTGATTGTTTCCATGGAAAAGTTGGACCTTCATCTTTTAGTTAGTGTGCTTAGAAAATTAGGACTTGCCATCATCATTAGCATGTTGAAAAAGGTGTTCATGTACAAGGAAATGCCCACATGCCATAAGATCGAAGCGTCTTACCACATGGACTTCTGTTCAATTCAATCACTATTGTTTGATTTGACAGTTTCATGAATATGGGGTTACATTTCTGAGATTGGAACCTCTAAAATTTGGAGGAACTAGAGTACAGCATAGTTACAAAGAATGAAAACTACTCTTCTTTTCAATCTAGCCCAGCCCTGTCCTGGGTTACTAAGATGTCGAACCTTTCACAGTTAACTAACTTCAAGAAAGCCAATCTTATTCACTGAAGTGTATTTCTTTGCCGTTGTCCCTATGGGAGCTCATGATGCTATCTGTTGCCAGCTTCATTGGACAGGTCTAGCAGCCCAGAGCAAGCCAGGGAGAAGCTCTACTTGTTAGCTGTTGGGCGTTACAGAACTGGGGATTATACAAGAAGCCGACAGCTTTTGGAAAGATGCTTAGAGGTTCGATCACGAAATGTGTTATCTGTTGTTATTCCTTTGAGACCTTCTAGATTTGTTTTAGTCTTGTACTGTTAACCAAGGCGTCCCTGAATTTGATGCCTGCTTGTTGAACAAAACATTTCATGTTTTCTTCAGATCCAACATGACTGGAGACAAGCCATGACTTTGCAAAGGCTCGTTGAAGAAAAAACCAGGAGAGGTTGGTATAATATTCATGTTTTTCATTTTCAGTGTAGGCAAATCATAAAATGGATGCCCATGGATTTTTCATCTCCTATTATAGTATCAACTATCAAGTTAGGAGAATGAATGGCCAATAGCTTATCATGTGCTACTAGAACGCCAACATGATGGCCCTGTTTGTTTCCAATCATGATACCGCAGGGATTTCTTTTTACTCTTGATTATGCTAGTTCAAGGTTTTGAACTTGTGGTGAGCAGAAGCTGAAAATTGAAGCATTTGGTGGGATTCTCTTTTCTTTTTCACTAAGAATCTAATTATAAGCAGAAACAAACAGGGCTGGTGTCCAGTAATGTAAATATCATTTGTATATTGATCAAGGGAGAAGTTTCACATATATCCCCAAATCTGATACCTCACCTCCCCAATCACTGCTGTTAGCCATGGACCCTCAAAAGTAGTAGGGATCAAGACATCATGTCGTAATAAAGCTATCTACCATGTGTCCATGTTTCACATAGTCATTCCAATGCACTGTTTATGGTTTGTCTAACTTGGGCTAACAACTTATTTGATGGTTAAATGCAGATGGTATGATTGGCATGGCTATCATCACGGGCGCCTTTGGAGTTGTAGGTCTTGTTGCTGGTGGTATAATTGCTGCGGCTTCTTCGTCATCTAGGAGGAGATGAGGCTATCTTCTCCCTTGAAGTGAATAAGAAATCAAGACGGGCAAAAGCTTGGTGACAGATGATCATCAGTTTTGTGCTCAGTGTGAAGGGGTGCTCGCTTTGTCTTTTTTCCAGTACTTTGCCCGTGAGATCAACCTTGTATTGCGTCCAAACAAGAGATATATGTATTGTTAACAGTAGAGGATGGGGCTCAGGAGCATTTCAACTGTTGTACTTTTTGTTGCTGCAGAACATGCTGTGACTGTGACCATAGTAGAATAACAAAATGCATAATACTCTAATCCAGGTCTCCTAGATGAGCTCATTCCTCATCGCCAATATCAAATTTCTGCACTTAACTTTCTCACTTTCTTTTTGGGTGGCCTCAAAACGTTTGCTTAATGACTTATGGGGAAAAGGAGCTTTTCACAACTATCAAATAAACACAAAACGGAGTGAAGGATTTGGTTTATCTGAACAGGATATGGACCTTTGAAATTCTTTATAAAGAATATGGATGCATATGCATCAGAATATTTCGGTTTTTGTACATATTCTGTGATGAAACTCTTTTTTTGGTCCTGGATACACATTATACACACATCGTGCCCACAAAAGCAGGTTGTTTTAATCTTCACTCCCTACCAAGGTGAGCAGGAAGTCCTTGTAATACCAGGAGGTGTCGTGTCAAGAACGTCGCTGGTCACCGTGGTCTTGAACCTGAACTTGTATTCCTCTTTGATATTTTACATGCCGATCTAGGACCCTGAGATGATGGCCCTGGTAAGTGTGTCCTCATCCGTTCCAAATCCTAAGATGGAGCCTGACGAATAAAGCACATATACATATGTAAGATCGAGTACAGGTTGAACGCTGGCAATTCGAAGCCTCTGCAAAAGTTGACAATCTTTGCATCCCAAGTTCACCTCTGCAAAGTGCTTCTCCGGCGACGTTAATAAGCACCAGACGCCGCTCCTGAGGATCTTGGCAAACTGGTTGCTGCTATTCTTGGTGATGTCCTGGCAGAGCAGGGCAACAAGGAGTGAGTTGGCTATTGCTTGGTGATGTTCTGTCGGAGCATGGCAACAAGTGACATGGACAACGAGTGAAGTGGGCTATGGCCGGTACGATAACGCCGTATAGTTGAGTAATTAATTAGTATAAGTACTAAGTAGTATACATACTAGCTGCATCCTGGTCCCCAAGAACAAATGACGCAACAGTACAAAAGCCAGTCAGATCATCAAGGAAATTTCAGTGATGCTAGCTTTCTTTGGTAATCTCTCTCTCATTGGTTGGTTCAGCTTGGATGATCACAAGTTGACGCCGCCGCCCTGGGTGATGGTGTCGTCGGGCGGGCTGATGGTGATCCAGAGCAGGGAGACGGTTATGGAGATGAGCCCCGCCCAGACGTAGACGAGGGTCGGCGTGCGTCCGCGGCGTCCCATGAGCCCCTTGGCGAACGGGTAGTAGTGCGCCAGCACCCAGAAGCTGAAGAAGCCGCCGCCCAGCAGCTTGCTGTACTGCGGGATCTCCGAGTACACGGTGCGAGACACGCCGACGACGAGCGCGATGATGTTGATCCCGATCACCGCCAACGGTGGGATGAAGAGAGACGTCCACTTGACGAGGTACAGCTCCGCGAAGGGGTCATCGTCGTCCTCCGCCGCCGCCTTGGCCGTCAGCGTGAAGGAGATCTCGATGCCCGCGATCACCTTGAGCAAGCCCTGCAGCACCGCCGCCAGGTGCGCCGACGTGCCGCCGATCACCCAGAACTGCTCGTTGCGCCACCACTCCTCCAGGCCGATACCGGACCACTTGACCTCCAGCAGGCACAGCAGCATCAGCGTGATGGTGATGAGCAGGAGGTAGCACAGGAACGTCGGGTCCAGCGTCGCCACGATGAACTGGCCGGAGAAGAGGGACAGCGCCGGCAGGAGGCAGTACATGATGAGGAAGAGGGAGGTGAAGGGGTAGATGCCGACGTTGAGGTACGACAGGCGCTGCAGGAACTTGAGCCGCTGGGAGGCCAGCAGCGCGTTGTTCTTGGAGAAGAAGATCTCCACGGACCCCGTCGCCCAGCGGAGGACCTGGTGGAGCCGGTCGGTGAGGTTGATGGGCGCCGTGCCGCGGAACGCGTCGCGCCGGGTGATGCAGTACACGGAGCGCCACCCGCGGTTGTGCATGCGGTAGCCGGTCACCACGTCCTCCGTCACGGAGCCGTAGATCCACCCCACGCGCAGCCCCCACTCGGTGCCGTCCTCGTACCAGCACGAGATCACCGACACGGACTCCGCCACCGTGGCCGCGTCCAGCGGCGGGCGCGGCATCAGCAGCGCGCCCGGCGGCCGCCCGTTCTGGACCGACGGGTGGTCCTGCAGCGGTCGGCCCTGGTACTCGGCCACGGCGATGGTCTCGATGAACATCTTGGACGTGCCGAACGGCTGCGGCGCCTCGTGGTCCGGGTGCTCCGACAGCGGGCGGAGCTCCTCGGTTGCTGGTGCGCTACCGTGCGGGTCGATGGGCACCTTGACCTGGCCGTACATTCCGCGGTACTCGTTGGTGCGCGGCGGGTTGAAGCCGTAGACGGCGTACCGCCTGAAGAGGCAGCCGGTGCCGACGTACATGGGGCCCTGGAGGCCGTCGAGAGCGCGCATGTTGCCGTCGAAGAAGACGGTGTTGTGGTTGGCATAGCGGTCGGACGGGTCGATGCCCTCGAAGCGCTGCGGGAACTGGATGTAGCAGATGCGGTCGCCGCCACGGTCGAGCATGTAGCACATGGCCTCGCGGATGGCCATGCAGTTGTAGATGTAGTGGTCGCAGTCGAAGTTGAGCATGAAGGGCCCGTTGGAGAGGATCGCCGACGCGCGCACCATGGCGTTCATGGCGCCGGCCTTCTTGTTGTGGTCGTACCCCGGACGCTTCTCCCGCGAGAGGTACACGAACATGGGGATGCGCACGTCCACGCCGGTGAAGTCCAAGTATGGGTGCGACCCGGCGTCGCCGTGCACCACGTCGTAGTGAGGGTTCTTGATCATCACCTGACGACGACAGTTTTCAAAACCATGTATACAGTTTTCAAAACCATGTATACGTGTCGTGTGTAAAAGGTTTGAACACTGTACATAATACAGTAGTGTACTTGCACGATGCTTGCGTGGTCGCCCTTGGCGTGGTCAGGGGCGGAGTCGAGCCAGGTGCCGGGCCAGTGAGTGCCGTCCGCCATCCAGGTGGCCTTGACGGCGGGGGCGTCGGCGACTGGGGCATCAGAAGAGGCGGTGGCAGAGGCAGCCTTGTCGCGGGCCATCTTACGCTCGCGAGCATTCATTGCGTTGGCACGCCGGCGTATGAGGTCGGCGAGGCCGTTGATGCGGACCTTGAACTCGTCGTACTCGCGCTTAATCCACCGGCGGTCCTTGACAAAGTCCAGCCGCTTCTTGCCCTTTGTGGGGTCACCCTTCTGGTTGAAGTATGCTTCCGGGTTACGTGGCTCGATCGAGTGCTTGCGGCAGAAGGGCACCCAGACCTTGGCGAACTCGCAGGCCTCCGCCATGGCTTCGAAGGTGAGCAGCGCGCCGCCGTCGTCCGAGATGTAGACGAAGAGCTTCTCCACGGGGTACTCCGTGCCGAGGATGGAGAGCAGCGAGTTGGCCGTGGTGAGGGGCGGCTCCTTGTAGGGGTCGGCGGTGGAGATGAAGACGTCGAGCCCGGGGAGGTCGGACCGGCCGGTGGGGTTGGACGGCGTCGCCGACTCAAACTTCTCCCGTAGCGAGTTCAGGTCGACGGCACGGTTGATCGGGTTCAGCTTCGGCATCTGATCCAGCAGCCACGAGAAGGCGAACCAGAACTCGCACACGATGGAGATCCCCCACAGCCATAGCGCGTCCAGGTTGGGGTTCGTGACACGCCAGATCAGGAAGAGGAACAGCGAGATGAACCGCACCAGCACCAGCAGCCTGTAGGGGCTCAGAATGCCGGGAGGGATGGCCACCTTTCGACTGAGCGGCTTCCACGGCTTGTCTACGAGGTCCTCCATCTTGACGGGAGCGCTGCCCACGCCGCCGTCGTCCTCGTCGTCGGCATACGCGTTGCTGTCCTGCGGCCAGTACGCGTTCCCGATGCCGTACGTGCCCTTGGTCTCGAACAGCCACCGGTTGTGGTCGAAGTCCCCGGTCTGGCTCCGCAAAAGCAGCGACTTGGACGGCGCCGGCACGCGCGCCGTGGACAGCCGCCGGTCCATCTTGCCGCTTGCCATGCCGTCGTCCGCGCCGGCACCACCGCGCCGGTTGACGAGTTTAGAGGACGCCGACGACGGGCCATAGGGCGGCAATGGGAAGTCATCCGGCTTGGTACCACCAGCGGACGCGGAGGACGGCGCTCCGCCTCCGCCGCCCCCGACACTATACGGCTGGTTGTCCGGGGTGGGCGGCATGAGGACGGTGTAGTTGGCATAGTCGCTGCCGCCACCGGACATGGTGGAGGTGAACTCCGCCTCGTCGTCGACGTTAGAGATACTCGGGAGGCGCCTGCTCGACGGCCGCCTCGTTGAATTGACGGGTGGCTTTGACGGCGATGACCAGGACGACGACATGCATGTCCCTAGCTAGCTATGCGGTGCCATGCGCCTCCCATGGCTGCAAGCTGATCGCACGTTCCACAAACACGTACCAGCTCGTTGATCGAGAGAGAGGGAGAGAGATGGTCGCCTGGTTGGAGGAAATTGCGAGGGCACAAGACATGCGGAGTGGCGACATTCTCGAAGGGCATGTTTGGGCCGCTCCATGTTTTTCGGAGACCGGCCATGGAAGCATGCTTGGTCAGAAAACCGAGGCCTCCAATGTAATTTGTACACGGCCTAGATGATGTTTGTAGTCTTTTTTGTTATTTTTTCTCTTGCTTGGTGTAATGTTATCATATTATTGTTATCCTAGTATTTTTAATATTTTTTGAAATAAACATTTTTTTTATACTTGAACCTGTAAGTTTTTTCTTTTTTGCATAATTATAACCCATTTAATCTTGTGAATATTTTGGTTTTGAATTAGTGGCTATGGCCGGTGCCGCTGGCGTGCTAACGATCCGTGCCACCTCGTCCTGTATGGCTGTGCCGCCTCCATCCTCGCGACGTCCTCGTCGACGCGCTCCGTTCCGTCACCACGCTCACCAGAAGCTGAAGGAAAGCTTGTTAAAGGGATGGGATGCCATGGCTGGCAGCTGAGACGACTTGCTTCCTGAGCGGATCCTGGAGCGCGGGGGAGCTGGCGACGTCCTCCTCGAGGGAGCCGTACGCGCGGCAGACGGCGATGAGGTGGTCCGGCGCGGAGGGACGACGGCGACGTACGGGCGCCATCTCTCTTCGTGCTTGGCTGCTTGCTACCGGGACACCGAGCGATCGATGCGGAGGAAAGGTGCAAATGAAACAGTAGAGCGGTCGTCGGGTAGGAAATGCGACGGGAAAGCCGCGCAATGTGATCTCGACTACTCTTGTCCCATTAATTCCTGCTTAATTAGTACACTAATTATTATTACTCGTAATGAAACAGAACCAGAGGCGCGTTTCAAGATTGATGACACCTGGGCGCCACTCAATCCACAGCGATCTGCTCCCAACCAGCACGAAACGCTCCTCCCTCTGGTCGTGCCAAAGCTGGCCACCGTTAATTAATTAACACCATAAAAACTGTATTAATTTCTTCGAGCTGTTTCGTATCTGATGAATTGATTATGTAGCATGCGTGTGGTCAATCTGTCTACCTATATAAACAGGCAAGCATTTGACCCAGACCTGGACTGGACTAGTCGTGACGACGCGGCGAGCGTTTTATAGATAGAAAGAGGCCACCACTCGATCGAACCCGATACAGCAATTCCTCGCACAAACCGGCAGCAACAGCAGCGCCGCCACTTGTTCTGCGTCGCCGCAGCCGCAGCCGCGTCTCAGGCAGCAGCAGCAGGCACCCAGGAAGGAAAGGGACCCGCAGAACAAGGAGAAGGAGGCGCCGCCGCCGCCGCCGCCTGCCATGGCCGATGAGCACCAAGACCTCACCAGGGCCTTCGTCGGTAGGATACATTATTTTTCTTGTGTACAGTATATACGTTGACCATGCGCGAATGATGAATTGCTGGCATCACGGTGTTGAAAAATGATGAAGGTCTGGGCGGGCTGGGCGTGGACGAGACGGCGCTGGTGTCCGCGCTGGGGCGGTGGCGGCGGCAGCCGGAGAAGCGCGCGCAGTTCCAGCGGGGCTTCCTGGGCTTCTTCTCGGCCAGCGCCGGCGCCGCCTCCGGGATCGAGCGGTGCGAGGACGAGTACCTGCTGCACCTCAAGGCGGAGTTCGCGCGGTTCAAGGACGCGGCGGTGCTGTGGGCGATGCACCCGTGGGAGCGCGACGCGCGCTGGGCGCACCACGTCCTGCACAAGGCGCACCCGCCGCAGGTGCTCGTCGAGGTCGCCTGCACGCGCGCCGCCGACGACCTGCTCGGCGCCCGCCGCGCGTACCAGGCGCTCTACCACCGCTCGCTCGAGGAGGACGTCGCGTACCGCGTCAGGGACGCCAATGCCAGTGTGCGCCCCTCGACATCGTCTTTCTCGTGCTGGGCTGCTGGCACTTGACGCACTAACACGTATTGCCTAATGCCTGCCTGCCTGTCTGCAGCTGCTGGTGGGGCTGGTGACCGCGTACCGGTACGAGGGCGCACGCGTGAGCGAGGACCTCGCCACTGAGGAGGCCGAGGCGCTGGCCGCCGCCGTCAGGGCCGCGCCGGCGCCGGCGGCGAAGCTAGTGCAGAACGAGCAGGTGGTGCGGGTGCTGGCTACCAGGAGCAAGCCCCAGCTCAGGGCCACCTTCAGGATCTACATGGAGCTGCACGGCAAGCCACTTGAAGAGGTCGTCAAGAATAGCAGAGTTCATCATCGTAAATCCAAAACTCTTTTAACGCTCTGACGATTCCTCTGTTGTTCTTTGCGCCTGCGACCGATCAGGACCTGGCCGCCAAGCCGTGCCTGCGCGAGGCCGTCAAGTGCCTGGACTCGCCGCCCAAGTACTTCAGCGAGGTGATCAGCAGGGCGTTCAGCGACGACGCCGACAGGCAGGCCAAGGCGGCGCTCACCCGCGTCCTCGTGTCCCGCGCCGACATGGACATGGAGGACATCAAGGACGCCTACGCCAGGCAGTATGGGGCCAAGCTCGCCGACGCCGTGGCCAAGAACACCCACGGCCACTACAAGGACGCGCTGCTCGCCATCATCGGCAAGTGAAATGAACCCAGGGTGTTGTGTGGCCGTCAGAGCCACACATGAATAATAACACATGTTCTTTCGAAAGAAACAGTTAAATAAGATTGTAGTGCCCATCTCCTTTACTGCGGAATAGAAAAAAAAAAAGAACAGCGACCTGTTATCATGTTACGAACTATGGGATATGGAACAACCATTGGAATTGCAAGTGGAACAAAGGCCTAAGGCTACAACATGTAGCTCAAACACACAAACTATTTGGTATAACGGCCAATCCAAATCAACAAGCCAATAAGGCAAGAATTGTCAAGTTGAGAAACCGGCGTCCTCTTTCTATCCCCGACCCTGGATACTGTATCCGCGAAATTTTCCGCCTTCCGATGTACTTTATCCAGCTCTGATAAAATGCCTGAAAGAACTATCCTTCCGACATAGAGGGCCAACAAACCTTCCAGGGTTCGAGGTATCCGTGCCAAAATCTTTACAAGTTACCACAGAACTCGAGCAAAGGGTACCCAAAATGCAACACACAACGTTCAGTTGCTCACTGCTCTAGAGACGTGGCAAACGGCTCGATGAGAATGGAAGCAAGCAGTTATACATCCACTTCAAGCGAGACACGACAATCATCTTGTCTGGTGTTCCCATGTCCAGCTTTGCCAGATCAAAAACGTCTTCTCTCAAGCTGTGCATTGCAAACAGTTTCCTACACATCAGATACAGAATAACCAAGATTGAGAGGTGAAGGACTTTGAGCAGAGGGACTGACCTTAACCATTCACCTGTTTCTTTTGCATGAGACTCAACAGCTTTGCACAGTCTATCAAGCGTATAAAGTACTAATCCAAACTTGCACTGTGCCTCTTCCTCCTATAAAGTAGCAAATTCAAGGAGTTATTGCATGATCATCATATAACCGAAGACTTTAGCTGCTTCAAACTTATTGCACGGTGCCTATTAGATTAGTAATAAACATTTTATCTACAAATCTTTGAGATACTGATTAGGGAAAAAAGGAAATTTTGGTAGTTTTGTATATGGTGAGACTCAAGTGATAGAAGCATAGTAAAAGTGATCACAATTAGAAAGCCGGATAAACAATACTTGGGACAGAAATATGTTGAATTCAACCAAGAATGCTAGAGTGAACGGATTTCATATATTTGAAATTACCATTCCATTATCCCTGTAATGCTGAAACTCCATAAGCCTTCTCTCTACATCAACAAGAAGCAGCCTCCGTTGACATCGTGCAATATTACCTCTTCCCTCAGCTCCATGATCCTGTTGAACACACAGATGTTTAGTAAAGCCAAATTTACCATAATGCCTTTCTACTTTCTACTTTCCATATCCATTTGCATGCAACATAAACTGTAAAGATAAGTAACACCCATAGTTTGAACTCTAAAGAGAAAGATGACATCATGCAGTAGACCTACAATTACTGCAGATAGACCAGAGGAATGAAATTGTGAACATGAAAATATTTTTTCGATGGTTTATATACATACACGCTGAATCCATGTTCGCAGTAACACAAGCAGCAGAAGTGAAAGACCAAAAGCAGGCAGAGCTGCAAGAACAGCAAAGTTTATAGCATTTGCTCTTAGAATCTGATCCATTTCCAGTAGTCCCCTGTGTAAAACCACTTCAATTATCAATAACAATGAACAATAGACAAGACAAAACATATCTTTATATAGTTTATCAAAATTTTATGATGGTGACTTGTTTAACTTACGATTCAAGATCCAGTTTAAGCTTTTGAATCTGAAATTTTCAAAATTGAAGGTCAGCGGAATACTGTTTCAATTATTGTACCCAGAAAACAGGAAACCAGGAACGAACCTGAATAAGCATAGCACGGGCTAATTCTCCACTGAACAGGTTTTGAATTGGATGTACCAATTCCTTCTCATATCTGCACAGTGCAATATATAAATAGAAATAGAATTCATGAGTTCAGTGCTACAAAGAAAACGATCAAAAGAGACTAGCGAAAATAAATGTAGTCCCACACTTTCGTCACGAAACTGGTTAATAAATATGAACTGTATATTCACACCTCTGAACAAAAGGAGAGTACCAAACTTAAAGCACTCGTAGTCATCATTCATCAAACACTGGAAGCAAATGCATACATGCTGACAAGGGTTACTAGTTTACTGAAGCATCTGGCAACTACTAGTCTACTACTGAGTTATCATAAACTCAAAGTTGGGAGTTTCCTGAGGTTTCTAAGTATAATTAAATGTTGGATAAGAGTCTATTGCATTAACTTCTTTTCTACTATTCAATGTTCACATCTGGGGTCAAATCCATCAAATGGATAGCTAACAGTTTCCAGCCCAGATGGTCTTAAAATGAGTCAACCATGAAGTTGAAAGGGCCAAACTTCCTATGAGTCTCTGGCCGATTATTGGCTTTAATCGCTGTCACATGTCATTGGATGACAACATAGGTACATAGAGTAACTAAATCTCTAAATATGCATATAACATACCATACACCAAGGTTTCCGTTTGTGAACAAATAAAAATATTCCTTTAAAAGAGGTAGAACATTAAAGGGATGTAGTGAAAGGGGAAAATGTTCTCTTGACGACAATGAAATCATAATTTAAATTATAAAAACTGGAGAATATGAAATATTGCTGGCATAAATCAGCTACAGCAGTGAGATGGGGTCAAGTTCATCAAACAACTGCTGGTATAGTTCCTATAGATTTACCTCTTTGTGAGAGTCTCCAACATCGTCTGCACTGATAAATCTTCTGGCAACTTCTGACCCTCTGTTTGCTCACAAAAGGCAACTAACATCCTAAACATGTAAGATGTAACTATCAGGGTTAAACAATGCAAACTATACTTTATGAGACACAATATCGAAGAGTTTCCAGGCAAAAGAAAAAAAATGTATTCCTATATCATATGAACCCAGATAGGTAAACTTGGCCTGAAACTGTTACATACATACATGTAACTGTTTCAATTATATATCAAAAGTGCTTTGTGACAACATAAAATACCAATTAAAGAAGGAAGTTACCTAGCAACCATTACATTACAGAATAATATAAATGTGCATACAGTACTGACAAATTATAATTTTATCCACTGTATTTGTTTATAGGACATGTATGTTTGGTACAATATTGAAACAATGTAATCTTATTAATTGATATAACCCACTGTGAAATGTTAAACAAAAAGTATATATGTATGGCATATGACTATCCTAAATTTATTTCAATAAAATAAGGTGAACTTAAAGTTATGACAAATAGATAGCAATTCACCAACATTGATGTATCTATTCATTTCTCAAAATGCTATCCTTTTGGCTCTTTTGGTTATGTTCCGCCCTATGCCATGCAGGTTAAAGTCAAAGCAGTTTAAGTGCTCAAGCTGTAAAAGCTGGTAACACTAGAATCTGTTACTTTTGCTTTCGCAACAGGGTGAAAGTGTATCTACTCGATCGTTAAGTAAAAAAGCAAACATTGGCATCAAGAAACCAGCATAGTCACTAGAAACTGGAGAGGTAGAAATGATGGATAACCTGCGCAGTGAATCTTCAGTCAGTTGGACCTCTTGATTTTCCATTACACCTTTATCTCTTTGCTTGAATGTCTCGAAAAGCTCATCTCTAATGGAAATGATCTAATGAGCAAAAAATACAGAACAAAGAGTCATGTTTTGAGCACAGTAGTAAAACTAACTTCAGAATTATAGAACTCCATTTTAACTTCAATTACGAGTAAGGAGTTCTCAGCTGAAATAGATCAACTTGAAGCAGCGGTCTCTAAAATTTCAATGATTCACACAAAATTTGAATATACAAAAAATATTTATACCACTACAATAGCCTACAGTTTACAAAAAACTCTTCGATTAAGCTTGTTTGTATGCACAAAGTCCTCCGCACATGGATGCATTGGCAGGCCATCTTATACCATAGTGACAATGACTGCAACTAATATATATCCGTATTTATATACCTACCGTATCTATATACCTATATAATATTACAGAAAATTCCTCCACCCCTCACTCTCTCCACAAGTCCATTTCCTACTCTCATCCCTCTTGGTCCGTCACTCTCTCCCGTGTCCATCTGTCACTCGGTCTATATGCCATTGGTAAACAGTTTGGAGCTACAAAACCTTTGATGGAGTCGCACCGCACCACTCATGTTGTGGACTGGCCACCTGAGCCCATGCGCGTCATGACTTGGCACACATGTGGGCATGTGGCTCGCATTCCACCTTTATTAAGGTCACAACAGGTGAGCACAATGTCATCCATTGAAGCTGAGTCAATTTCGCATACGGGATTAATCCTTTGTTGCACTTAACATTTATTATGGGCTTTGGAATTTATTTGATTTAACTGGAAATAAGGTTGGAAGTTGGAACAAGCTCACTAAAATCCAACAAAGATAGCTAGCTCATTATCATTGGCATGGGCTAGCCCGAATGACCGTGCAACAAGTTTATTTCCCTTTCTCAGCACTGTCTAATGCTCTGCATTTGCATTTTAATATAAAATATCTCCAGTAACAGGCTAATAAGACCAAGAGGGTGCTTCCTCCTGTACCTCACATAACTTCTCGTATATATGATGTATAAATCAGAAAAGACTCTTCTGGTCTTCCCCACTAAACCATGTTATTTACTTTAGTGACTTACACTACCATACTGAAAATAGAATATAAATAATAGAAGTGTGACTTTACAAAATATCTTACTGGTTTCTCAACATGTTCATCCCAAAATCCAGCCACAGAATCCTTAGCATCTCGAACCCAATTGTCGATATCAGGACTTCCCATCAAGCTGCTATGGCGTAAAAGCCACAGAGAACACACAGAGAGACCCACTGCTCCACATGTATAGGGTAACCAGTATATGGTCAATCTGTTTGGTCTTTTGTGGCTTGAGAGCTACAATTATAGAGCAAATTTGCAGGTAGTTATTAATCAACAAATTGCTTTAAATAGATTCGTAAGGAACATATATATAAGTATAAAGCACTATAAAATTTCAGGGGAGAGAGAGAGAGAGAGAGGAAACTATAGGCTATATCGGCCTTTAGTGATCAAGCCAAAGTTATTTGTAGAAAGTACTACAGAATAAAACAGACATAAAAGAACAGAAAGAAAAAGTTCATAAAATGGTACTACACTAGTTCTAATAACGAGATACAAATATACAAATTTGGCCTGGACACATCATCAGCTTATCCATGTGCTGAGTTTTGATGTTTCAACACTTGTCCAATGTGATTGCTAGTAGGGCGTACCCAGTGCCGTAGGCTCCCGCATTGCGGGGTCTGGGAAGGGAAAATAGCCAACAGCTATCCCTGCACAAATGTGCAGAGGCTGGGGCTTGAACCCTGGACCTCTTGGTCACAGGCGGTAAAGCTCTACCGCTTGCACCAGGGCCGCCCTTAAATCCTACTGCTAATTCTAATCCGCAAAGTCATTGGCTGTTGTGTATGTATACATTATTTACAGGCAGCCTAAACAGGTAGCATCAAAACTTTGTTAGATCAAATACAACGAACTGCACTCTTAACGTATTTCAACAACAATGATCTCTAATCTTGAAGACTCGAACAAAAAAGATTAAAATGTGCGGTTGTCTTAAGATAGAGATGCTTACCTGGGACGAGAGAAAACTATCTAACTTCTGAAGGTTTTGATAGACTAAATCTGTACCATCTGTTGCCAAGGCCTCTGTCCATTCTGAACTCTCTACATCGACTTCTGGCAATTTCCCAAACAGTTCATATGAATTTCCATCATATGTAAATAGTTCATCTTGACCCTGAAATCATTTGGTTAAGAACAACAAAGAAGTCCATCTAAAAATATCAGAATATATGAAACATAGCATTGCATACCTCACTGGCTTTTCTAAGTGATACCTCCAACTTGGAGAATGTCATATTTAAAACAATGAACAATGTATGCAGAGATTTATCTGAGTTTTCAGTTAATCCTTCTCTGCATTTATCAACTTCAGAATGAATCTACAGAGAAGACAAGGTAGAAATTAAATAATGTATTGTTATATGCCTGTAACACAAAGCATTACTGTCCATGGTGAAAACTGTGAGTTTGAATTTTGGCCAGAGTAGTACAACAGTTATGTTTGAAAGTAGCCAAAAAGATAAAGTTACTCTCCTAGACATCAGCTGGGAGAAAATTACAACTATAGGATTATTACTATGGTATAATAATTAGTTGATAAACTGAAGTAAACAAACCTCTGCAAGAAAAGCAGCCAAGCAGTGCTGCATACTTGTCAAGGCAGCAAGTTTTGTTGACACCATATCAGATGCAGAATGCAGAATGTATTGGACTGGACGTCCATTGCTTCCGAGTCTAGTGAGTGTTTGATACGTTGCATCAACAAAGGCCCTTGGACCTCTCTCAAAGATCATAAAGTACACTTTCTGAGAATCTGTTCCCTGAGAAGTACTCCACAGGTAAAATAGTAAATAACACAAAGAATAAGATACATCTCTTCAAATACGTCAAAGGTATGTATTAAATTTATACCTCAGCTTTGGCCTGCCAAAATAGTAAGCTTTTGTGAATACTGTGCAAATTAGTCAGGGTGTGTTGCACAACATCATCTAAGATGACAAAGGCTTTGGGCATCTCACCAGCAATCCTAGAAAAAATAAACAGTTTGCAAGAACTTCAAATAATACTGCTTCACAATTATCAACAACATTCTCAAAATAGTATACCATAGGTGCATAACATTTGCCACATAAATAGGCAACAAAACATTAGCTTAAGGAAAACAATGGGCCGCCCTTTGTTGCTTTTACTGAGCTGTGTCTAAACAGTCTACTAAGTTCCACGAATCCCACATCCCACGAATCTATAATTGCCCCCAAACTGGCACAAGTTCCACAATCTAAATAAGGACACGCAAAGCAAAATCCCAAACAAGCACACGAGTGACATTGTTCGAACAAATGCTCGCAATGACACTTCCTAACTACGGTAACACTCCTAGATTAGCTAACGAAGCAAAGTTCGAATCCCAAGCACGCAGGTAGCTGCTGTACTCTAGGAACCAGCACATGACTGTCAAGCGCCAGCCAATCGCAGGGAATCTCACCGAGCGGAGTGTGCGGCCGCGGGACGGAGCGGGAGAGGTAGAGCGGAGCGCCTGCGGCGGCGGGGCCGGCGGATGCCGAAGTAGCGGCGCTGGAGGTCGGAGACGGCAGCAAGGAAGCTGGAGGAGTCCGGGAGGGGAGGGAAGCGCGCGACGAGGGATCTCCATGCGCGCACGGGCGCCTCGAGCGCCGCGGCAGCGAGGCTCGAGGCGTCGGAGGGGTCGCGGGAGCTAGGGTTCTGCGGCGGCGATGTCGCCATCGGGGTCGGGAATTCGTGCGGGCGGCACTAGTGGGTTTCGGGTTTGAATTTTTTTCCCTTGGGTTTAAGCTTGACAAATTTTGGTTTCTGATGATTTGGCTGCTCTTCTAATCTTCTTCTTGCTGAACAAGCTTGTTCAGTCATCTGAAATAAACTGTTGTAGATATTTCATAGTCCTACTGTCGGTAATTCAATTATTATTCAAAACATGTAGTCCTACTGTCAGTAATTCAATTATTGTTAACTTCACTCTAGTAAAAGAAAAGAAATAAAAATTAGCTACCGGTACAATGTTATGTTGCTCAGTTGGTCCATAAATCTGCTGATTTCAGCTAATTTAATAGTACTCTATGAGAGAGAATAAATATTTGTGCTTCCTCAACTAAAAAAAAAAAACTATAATCCATAATGGAGCCTCGATGCTCTCAACACACGTCTAAATGTATGAACATTTTTGAACTTTGTGATTTTTAAAGTTCATTTGTGTGTATTATCTTTCACACAAAAGTTTTGAAGCTGAAACTTGCAAATCCAAATGACCAAGTTTTGAGAACCTTGGTGACCTGATTCTTTTGGGTAACCCGATTTTTGCAACCTAGCTGACCCATCGAAGTTTGTATTTTGTGTCATTCTTTGCTTGGTTGGCTTCGACACTTTTTTAGTCTCGTCATTAAAGTCAGTAGATCTGACGTTACAATGTGATCTTGGCAAGAGGTACAAGAGTCTTAGTTAGTTTTTGGATATAACTAACATATCACCAATCAACTCGCGAAGAAATTGGGGCTCCCATTTAGCCTCTTGTTTATTTCAATCTCTAAAAACTCTAAAAAACTTCAACGGTGTTATTTAGTTGCCAACTTTTTTTTGACACTATGCTTTTGAATCTTGGACTCTATTTGACAGGGTCTTTGTCAGTTCCGGCATACTACTACACTATATTCAGAGTGAAGCCAATAAGTGTGGTTTTTCTAATTTCACTTTGAAAAGAGGAAAAAACATTGATACATACATACTCCCTCCATGTAGGGAAAAGAAGTCATTTTTGACAAGGTTTGGATTAAACACTGGGAACATAAATCATAAATAACTTTTAAGTTATTGAGTTTGGAAAATGTGAAAATTATATAAATAGTTTTGTTTTGAAAAACACTTTCATAAAAGTATGAACATATCACTTTGTGATGTTTTTTTTTAAAAAAAATATAAAGTCAAAGTTATATTTAGAGACAGCGCTACTTTTTTTATCACTGTATCAAGAAGCCAATTTGATTCTGAGGCCTTATTTAGATACCAAAATTCACTCCTAAATTTACTACGCAGAATTCCTATTCCCATCACATCAAAATACCGGCACATACATGGAATACTAAATATAGACGAAATCAAAAACTAATTGCACAGTTTTATTGTACTTTGCGAGACGAATATTTTAAGCCTAATTTTTCAAAATTTGGACAATTTTTATCAAATACAAACGAAATGCTACAGTTCGCTAATTTGACGCGCGCACCGTGCATTTCCCGAATCCGGCCGCCGATTCGGGTAAGTAAACAAGGCCTCGGAAAGAAAAATGAACTAGAAACATGGCGCCATGCTACGATGTAACGCTGGGCACAAGAAACCGGAACCGAATCAAAAGAACCGGAACCGAAACCAAAAGAACCAAAAACCTAAAAATTCAGTCCCTAATTCGGTTCTAACTTCCTGGAACCGAAATTTAGTGAGTCAATTCGGTTCTGACCCCTCGGTTAACCGAAATACCCGAATTAACCGAGATAAACAAAGTGGCCCATAAGAAAATGTACGGACCAATAGCCCACTAACAAACCCTATGTATACATGCCATCGTTCTCAGTTCTCTAACTCCTCATCCCACCTTCAGCCCCGTATCCCGCCGCCCCCATCCGTTTCCTCACGACCTCGCCCATCCCCCTCGCCCTCGGTTGCGAGTCGCGCGACTCCTGAGGCGGCGGCTACTCTCTCGATCTATCACTCTACCAGTCTCCCACTCCTACTTGGCTCTCAGATCCGCCGGCGAGCGGCGGCTGCATGGCTGCGTGCCTCCCTCTCCTCCGTCCTATCACCTGATGTCAGCACGGGATCCTGGGAGTTGCACTGTGCGGTAGTGAGCAGGGCGGGCGAGGCAAGCTGGGCTAGGCGTGGCGACGCGCAAGGCTGTAGGCAAGGTGTTGCGCACCGAGCAGCAGGGCCACGGGCGTGGGCAAGGCAAGGAGCCGTGATGTTTTCAATCTGTAACCTAGAAACAGTTGATTTGTTCTTCATCTGTGACTCGAATGTACAGTTGCTTTGTTCTCCTCTTGCTATGAGTCGGATGTGAAATTTTGTGATTTTTTTTCTGTTTCTAGCATATCGGTTTGTTCGGTTAGAACCGAACTGACCGAAACCGAATTTAGTCGGTTCCTGGATTTCCAAAGAACCGATCAGTCCTTGTTTCTTAAGGAACCGAATTTATGAAAACAACAAGGAACTAAACCGATTGGTTTCGGTTAACCGAATGCCCAGAACCGATCGGTTTCGGTTAACCGAATGCCCAGAGTGGCTACAATATCGCTATAACAGTGGTGGAGCACGCCATAGCCGTGCCAAACAGTTTGTAATTATTCAGCATATAATCTCAACAGTCTCTTAGCATCTTTTGCATTTTTTTTGTTGATAAACACATCGTTTAATTACTTGAGTGCACAAGAAGAAGAATCACTGCCTCACGTAATCCGGGGGCGTCGGCGACGCGATTTAGACAGTTGGTTGGAGAGGACAAGAGGCTCTACTTCATAGAAATGACACGGATCACGATACAAAACTAGTCAAAGCCCTAGGCCTTGTTTAGTTGCTGGAATCGGACGGTCGATTCGGCAAAGCTACGGTACTGTTGCACTGTAGTTTTTTTATTTGCTAATAATTATTCAAACATTAATTAATTAGATTTAAAATATTTGTCTCGTAAAATACAACAAAACTGTATAATTAGTTTTTAATTTCATCTATATTTAGTACTCTATACATTTATTGACATTTTAATGTGATGAAAAATATGAATTCTGCATAGTAAAATTTAGAGGTGAATTTAAAACTAAACAAGACCCTACTATTGGCTACGGCTCTTCAAAGGGGTCAAATGGATTGATTGCTTCGAGATTATCTATTGTTCTCTTTCTTATGCAAATGAGCTACATCCTCGGTTAAATATAGTAATAAATAAACTTTTAATTATTTATAAATATAAAATTGAAAGGATCTAATCGGCCTAGAGGGGGGGTGAATAGGCGATTTTG